>VYXD01014815.1:224394-458078 GCA_013397195.1 Hylia prasina | reverse complement strand
CGGCGGAACACACCCCGGGTTTCTCTGAGGACGGGGCTCGCCGTGTCCCACACAGACCTCCCGGTCTCACCACCCGTCTGCCCGGCGGTGCTGCCTCCACCCGTGGTTACATGTATTCAACGGGAGAAAGAGACAGAATTAAAGAATCAGGTTGGAAAAGAACTCTTGAGATCATCGAGTCCAACCTACGACCAAAACCACCATGTCGACTACAGCGTGGCACTGAGTGCCATGTCCAGGCTTTCCTTAAAACACCTCCAGGGATGGTGACTCCACCGCCTCCCCAGGCAGTTCATTCCAATGTTTAATCACAATTTGAGAACAAATTCCTCCGAATATCTAACCTAAACCAAACCTCCCCTGGCGCAGCTTGAGTCTATGTGCTCTTGTGTTGTCGCTGTAGCCTGGGAACAGAGCCCGACATGCCCCCTCCTGTCAGGGAGTTCCGGAGGGCAGACGGGCTTCCTGAACATCCTTTTTTTCCATAAACACCCCCAGCGCTGCTCATCCGACTCGTGCTCCAGCCCCTTCCCCAGCCTCACTGCCTTAACTCTGCACTCACTCCAGCCCCTCGGTGTCCTGGAACTGAGGGCACCAGAGCTGGACACAGCCCTCGAGGTGTGCCATCACCAGTGCCGAACAGAGGGGAATAGAGTCACCTCCCGGCTCCTCCCTAAGGGAGATTCCCGAAGGCTGACACGCGGCGCCCGCCGGCTGCTTCCTGACAGCAGAGGGCACAGACAGCACAGGGATGTGCCGCAGCTTTGCCACCTGAAAGCAGAAACCAGCGCCTTCCGAGAGACCCGAGTCCACAAACTGAGTGAAGTCCAGCCCTTGGATACCTTGCTGTAACACAGAATAAACTGCGGAACTAATTCCGTATTAAGAAACGAAAGTAATTTTCCACCATCTGTAATTATTGTCTTACACAGGTCGTGTGGATCACCAGGATGAAAATTAAATTTGTCTTGCCAGAGCTTCAGACTGTGAACCATGCCATCCTGTCACAGACTGGATATGTCTGGCCGCTGCTTTAATAAGTTTGAATGGATTATTGCTATTTCCATCAGCTGCATTTGAAACTAAACTGATCCATCCTCAGCAAGAAAGGCTTTTGGTACAGACTCCAAATGAACTCAATTTACCTGCTTAATTTTAAGCAGATGAAAGTTCCTTACTGCAGTGCAGTGTAGTTTGGGTTCTGTCAGTGTTTTCTCCCTGGTTGCCTTATATTGTATTTGCAGGATGTATTTTTAAGTAGACATGGGTTTGCTCTTCCTAGTCTGTACTGATTTATATGGATGTGACTAAGTTTACTATTTGGATCCAGATTTAACCCGGGCAGTGTTTCTTTCTGGAATAATGTCAGTGTGCAGATAAAAAGATCTGGACAGCAGGGAGCTGACACTAATACACTGAGGGAGGACAAAGTTATGTCCTTTGAGCATGGCATGGTCTGCATGTTCCCATCACCCACATCATCACACCCCTAGCTTTGCCAAGAATCTGGAAAAGTCTGGTCAGGTAAAAGCCTTTGTAAAGAACTCACCTCATTGTCCATGCTGGGTTCTGGCTGACTTGGCAAGTCTTTGTGAAATTGCATTAGTGTGGCACAAGGCCCACATTGATAAACTGTCCTGAAAAGTTATGTCAGAACCCACTGACCTGCTGTGTCTGTTGGCTACAATCAGCATGGCACACAAGGAAAACTTTGTAGAAAAAAGATGGTCTTGCATCCGTGTACACAGATGTCAGGGCGTTCTGTATAAGAATGCAGAAATTACAGATATTTTTAGGTGGCAAATTATCATGAGCTCCACAATTGCTTTCTCTCAATATCTTGTATGTTACTTAGAATTAACAAACAAATCTGCTTCTCTGGAAATTTCAAAACGTGTTTTTGAGCTTCCTTCTTTTAGCATTTATTTGTTTTTCTTCAAGCTGTTATTGTGGACAGTCACAAAAAAAAAAAAGACTCGGAAGATAATAATGATAATATTATATTATTGTGACAGGTCTAGACAGTAATTTAAGCCACTAACTCATGTTAATAGCTTTTCTCGGAATTTTGGCACTTCTTAGATAGCGTATAAATCCCCTTTAGTACAAGTGTCATTTTTGTCCAACACATTCATTCCTAATTGCTTGGTTATCAGGCAATCTTTACTAACAATAGGATTTTCTCAAATGGTTATTGAGTGGTTGTCAAAACGTCTCAAATTTTCTGCACATGATCTTGGAGGAGGGTTTGTAGGGAAACATGTTTGGTGTGAGTAAAACCTTTATAGAGCTGAGTAAGTCCATATGAGATGCTCTGAGTTTGTTTCTGAAGGTGAATGTTTTTAATGGGCTGCCAATGTCAGTATTTTATCTCCCGGAGTTAATTCATCCTTAAAGCCAAATTCAGAATATTTGTGCCTACTTACCATAAATTAACTTGTGTTGATTAAAATGTGATGCAGAGGTAGTCATTGATTTCAGTTGTATCATTTCAAGTAGAAGGTGGTAATTTATACAAAAGGTGCCAAAATCTCATCTAGAAAAGATTGTGAAACTCAAGTAGTCATTTTTTTAAATACAGGATTTTGGGTACAGAGCTGAATTAAAGAAGACAAGTTTTATTTTCAGAAATCAGAATTTCTGAAAAAATGCTTGTTTGATGCCTTAGGTTGGACATGAAGAAAATCATCACGGATGTCATTTTTGAACATCTGCACCATTCAGCTAAAAGTTCTGAACTAGAAAACTAAATAAAGCTTTTATTGCTTGCAGCCACAAACTGGAAAACTGTTCAGAGCTGTCTTTTAATTTTTAGCAGATTATTATTTTCCATGTTAGAGCAAATTTAGCTGTCAGACAGTAATACAAAGGGACTTGGTTTAAAATCAGATTTTTTTTCAAATGTGTCTACCTTACCAATCTGTGTATGTATGCAAATGATGGATACCAAGGTGTCTGCAGAAATAATCAATTTTCTAATTTAGTGGAGATATATAATTCTGAAATGTGGACTTTGACAGAGAAAAGTTACCCAAACCTGAACTGATATAAATGGCATAGATACAGATATATTCGAATACATCACATAGAGAATAGATGACTTGATTTATAGAGCATGTCAATGTTAATGTGAGTTAGAAATTGCTGGTACAAATCATGTCTTTGTAGGGTATCACTGAATATCACTGAATTCAAAGTATGGCTTACAAGGACAGTAAGGGATCCATGTCTGGAAAAAGCAAGGTAGGCTGTCACAGTCACATCTTTTTAGGGGTTTTGTTTAATACTGCTTTCAGATAATGTCTCCCTGGTGCCATATGGAAGTCTGGTCTCAGTTATAGCTGACATCAGCAGCACTTTGTGGACATGGCAATAGAGCTGGATTCAAATCTCACCTGTGACTTTTTTAGTGCATTTCTCATCCAGCCCATATTTTACAGCTGGAACTGAAACCATTGCAAGTGTTCTAATGCATGACCTCTTGGACACACAGAGGACCAAAGTTCAGGAAATGCTGGAGTTCTTCCTTGCAGTAAGAGATTATTTTATGTTTATCACCTACACACTGCAAACAAAAAATCTGCAGGAAAACAAGGTGTCATACACATTTTTATCCTCACAGAGGCAATGAGAGAACAAAAAACTACATAATGCAAGAGCAGTGCACGGTTTGTAATGTACCAGTGAAAGGCAGGAGGGTACCGTGAGGATAACTGGAGTGCAAAATTATGCATGGCACACACTGAAGAGTTTAGTTTATTTATTTAATTTTATTTTTATTCAAAGTTATTTTTGACATTTGCAATTTAAGCTTGCAAAAATTTTTGGGGCCCTCAGAAGCTGCTTCTCTAAATCAGATGAAGTAATAATCAAACATTTTCTCTTCTATTTTAGGAGCCTGTTTACATCCGTTTGCTTTGTTTTGTTCTACAAACCCTAGCAGGTGTTGAGAAATAGCCTGTTTTGCACATGTCAGTAAGCTACAGCCACTTTTATTGACAGTGTGTAAATTCCCAGTATTTTTTTAACCTACAGATATCCAATTTTTAACATTTTCCTGGTTTTAAAAAACTTAGTGATGGTTTCTTAAAATGCTGGAAAGGCTACGAGTAGGATCAAGTGATTTATTAGCAGATTAATCAAACTGCAGGTGGAGCAACTAGTTTATAACTTATAGAGTGACAGGTTCATGACCCTTAAAATAATAATTTTCTCAGGCATAAAAGGCAGTCCTTTTACAGTGCTCTCATTAATTTAAAGAATCCTAGTAAATATATTACTATCTCCTATTCAGAAGGAGTGTGTCTTTTATATTGCTTTATCATTTACAGATCTCCTTTTAAAATAGCTCTGTTTAAATGATATAAAGTCATGATTAAACTCAAAGAGAGAATGAAACCTGATGCAGTAAGGGAAATATATAGGGTCAGCTAAAATTCTTTGCAGCTCTTTTGAAGATAAAATTTGAAGGGGAGGGATATTCTAGGTGTGTAGCAGCTGGATGGAGGCTGATTAGGGGCAGTTTGTGGCTGAAATGAACACAAGGTGTCACCCTCGCTGTGAGGGAGCTCCAGCACACAAATGCCTTTAGCTGAAGAGGAAAGAGATTGAGGTTACGAGATTTTTTAACTTGTTCATCACGTGTGTTCCTTCATTGACCTAACCTGGAGCACTGTTTCACTGCAAAATTTTCTCCACCTTGCTGAGTATTTATAAGAAAATTCTCTCATGATTTTTATCAGTTTTTTAATTGCCTTTTTAAAGTAGGTTCTGAAATTTGGAATCAGATTTACTTCCTTGAGTAGTAACCCTATGTTTCTTATACTGTTAGTGAAAAGGACGATGGAGAACAAAGCACAATATATTTCTGAGTTTTCTTCAGTAATATTAATTTTCATGCATTTACCTGGAAGTCTTAAAGCTTATAGAAGGATGGAATGATGACTATTGTAAAAAACTTTCAGATAACATCACGAGCTGAATTGTCACATATCTTCCTAAAATGTGTAAACCTTTTTGTGCTGAAGAGTAATATTTTCTGCATGTAACAGTTTGAAATTCCCTTTACCTTTATTCTAAAGAACACAAAATTCTTCCTTTGAGGAAGAAGGGGCTCAAAATCTTGAATTAAACAAAACATTGATTCAACAAATGGTATTAGCATTCTTCTAATTATAATTTAACTCCTTGAGCTGAGGCCTCCAATTTCAGTAATGCAGACAGCATGCCTATGTTTAAAATGACATTTATGCTTTAAATGTTTGTTTCCCTGAAGACATCCCAAGTGTGGGACTTGTGAGGACAGACCTCCATGTCTTGTTGAGTTGTAGATGCTCCTCATACCTTAAGTGGTCGTTCTCATTTTGTTTGTGTCATCCACACAGTGGGAATATCTTCATCAGTAAGGTGAGGATGGCCAGACTTCTTCACTCCCACTGCCTGTCTGTGTTTAGATTGCAAGGCCTTGAAGAAAGAACTATTTAAAAAAAAGGTATTTGTATGAGACCTAAAGAGACAGAATCTGGACGGGGAAGGCCCGTGTGTATCAGGGAGCTCTGGGCACTATTGTAATATTGATTAAAGAAAAGTGTATTATTCTTAACCACCAAAATTTAAATAGAGAAGTGATAGTAAAATACTGTTTTATTGCAAAGTATACATCCAGTGAGAACAAATGCTCATCAACCTGGACAGAGGAAAAAACTAAACAGGGAACACAGACCATGTCAAATAATCTGTGATACCTCCAGCTGGCTGTCATTTTAACCCATTCTTGAACACCTTCAGGAAAATATAAAGAGTTCATTCTCACATTTTCCTTGGAGTGCCTCTCCCTTGCCCAATACCATTATTATGCTCTTTCATCCTTAGTTTTACAGTAGTCTTCTGCTCTGCATAATTCTGCATGTCCATAAACCTGGTGTTAGTCACTTTTACTCCTAAGACCCTTTCAGATTGACATTTAAAGGAGATTTAATATGTCTGAGAATGAGAATGGTTGTTTCTTATCAACTATTATGTAGTATTGCTTTTTCTGAGTGAAAGTCAGCAGAAGATTGGAGAGTCAGCACTCCAGAAGAGAATGTTTAAGTATCTTGTATTTCTGGGCTCTGAGATTTTACGGTTCAGGCCTTTATAAACTGTGTCAAGCTGTGATAGTTGTAATTATTGCATACGTTGGCTTAACCTATATCGTGCAGTCATCAGGCATTAGCCTTTCCAGCTTTCACTTGCCTGTCCTTTATTAACTGTGACATTTTCCCTTAAAGGTTCAGAGCAAGCGTGACTTTATGATCAACCATAAGCTTTAACTAAACCGACCCTTTTTTCCCCAAGGAAGACTGCTGTGGAAGAAACCAGGAGATGGCACTCTTTCTTAATGGATCATGGTTTAATCAGTTGGTGACTACAATTCCTGTTCTTGTGCCCCAGGATAGGCAAAACATTCAAAATGAGGTGAAGGAAGAGCGCCACGTTTCTTGTCTTGTTGGCACAGGAATCCATTGCATGCTCTGGTATCTTCCAGAGGCTTTTCTTTCAGTTGTCAGATCTTGAACTATCATATAAATCCAGAGGGAACTGTGGCTCACATTTACCTTAGAGCAGTTTTCTTACCTGGCTGTTTCAACATACCTGAATTAGTTCTCTGTTCCCTGGTGACACAGAGAAGAATCCAGTGAGTAGCCAACCTTTGACTGTGCCCTTGGTCTGAAGGCCATTTCACAGAAAACCAGCTTAGAAACAAAACTCCATTCATTCATGTATATTTAATCAGCAAAAGCATAGTAATCCAGAGACTGTGTGACCTACCCTGTCTCTCTGTTAACTTGTCCTTCCATTTATGTGTCAACATTCCTGGACAACTCAGTTCCTCCTCAGGGAACCAAGATGGTTTTAAGTGGCTGTGGTGCTTTTGATCTCTGTTATGCAATGTGACAAAAGGCAGTGTTTATAACCCAGGGGGATAACACCGTCCTGGTGTGTGATTGTTCTTACTGGAGAAATAATTACTTCATGGCAGTATTAGTTACCAGCTTATTTTGATCTGTTGGCTACAAGCATGAGCAGAAAATTCTTACCTTTCTAATATTTTTTTCTGTAGAGTAAGCACCAGAAAGTAGCACAGGAGAGCACAAATGTGGCTTAAATTAAATCTTTGTCTTTATTGACACAGTGCAACTCAAACAGAGCTTAGGAAAACCATGAGCTGCCTTCAATTATTTACTAGAACCTGTAATAGATTTAATTCTAACAAACTAATAATCTTGTATCTCCCCAGTCATCATGGCCTTTGGACTCCCAGAGCTGCCTCTCAGCATTACCAGTGCTTCCCTTAAACTGCAGTGCGATGCATGGGAATGGCAAGTGTGAAAAGACCAAGAGCAGTTATTGTTCATAAACACATCAGGCTCATACATTGTTTGGACCAGCACTTTGTCTTTCAGTGGGCCAAATTGTTGCTCTACACTTTAAAAATAATTCAAATTTTCTTAAACAACACATAGCTGACTAATAGAAACATCAACAATAATAGAATCAATACATCCTTTTAGACAGTGTTAAATAAAGGGAGCAGATATAGAAGTTAGCTAATGTTTATTAAGTATTCTGATTATGACCTGAACTTGGTGCAGAACGAAGCAGAGGGAAAACAATACACTGCTCCAAGTGTCCAGCTATATTCTTACTCATCATGTTTGACAGCAGTGTAAGGAAAAGGTTTTTGTTTTTCAAGTTAGTGATAACAAACATCCAGGTCATGTTTTTGTGTAAAGGTCCTTAACCTTTCTTCTGCAGCTCACCACGTTCAGGTTGGTGCATGATACTCAATGTCTTGCCACTGTTTTCCTGAGCATCCATGCCTGTAGACATCCTGCAGGTGACTGGTTCTCCCAGCAGAGGTCTATTTTTAATTTGACATGCAGGAAGATGATCTGTTCACATCTGGAACACAAATGCCCGGAGTTGCCAGGATTCTGCAGGTAAGAATTGTGTATATGGTAAAGAGTATCTGGGTACAGGTTTGGAATACTGAAAGTTTGGATACACTGAAAGTGTAAAACTCTGGTGTGGCAAAGCTCCTTGACATATGAATGACACTGAATGTATTTACCAAAATTTGTTATTTTATCTGCGTCACAAAATATCAGAAGGGGTATATGACATTTCAGTTGCTAGGCAGCATCATGCTACAGGCCTCTAAAAGCCATGTCAAACATCTAGCTTAATCATTTACCAGAAATGTTTAAAAGCATAATGTCTCATTAATAATTATTAAATCACTGAATCATTCAAAGAGACATGTTCCATCTTTACTTTTGTAGTGGTAAAATACAGGTCATTTACTGGGTATGCAAGAGCACACCAGATATTAGAATTACAGAGCCTTGTTGGAGAATATGCTTGAATCAAAGAAGAAAGTCATGGTTTACAGCTCAGTTTCTACACTCCCCCATTCTCTGACAGCTCAAAACATTCTCATGTAAATTGATAGATGTAAAGAAACAACATTAATAATATAACCAAGTTATTTCTGTGTTGGCTGTAGGACTGGAACTCAGAAAATACGTGTGGTGCTTTTACCATTGCCAGACATCCTGCATGATTGGAATAAATCATTCACTGTCTCATTCCTGCCATCTAACCATGGACAGTGTCAGAGGCCCTGTGTTAAAGGCCTCACTTCGGGCAGTTCCAGTGTCACATGAGCTGCACAGTGGTGCCTGTCTCTCTTCTGCTCCGTTGGGCAGTCCTTCTGTGCACTTTGGGAAATCATGCTGGATGTTTATCTGGGGTTGTAGGTCATGAGTTTTGCCTGGTTGAGTTGAAATGCTGTACTGCCCTAGAGTATGGCTCGTACCATTTGGATGGAGCTCAGTAAGCATTGTGCTTGCTTATCCATGAAACTATCAATCCTTGACAGGGTCCAGGGCATGTAGGGAATCCTGGACACCGTTAGAAACACTGTTAGAGGGTTTTCCCATGTCCTTCTGCTAAGCCCTTGGCCTCTCAGGGATATATTTTGGCAGTTCAGACTTAGGGCACACACAGATCTTGGCCCCCTCAGAACAGACATCCCCTTTGAAAACACCATTTTCGGTATTCTGCCTCCATGATCTTGCAGTACTCTGACTCTGACTGATGTTGTACAGCTGTCTGTTGGTCACTATGAGGCTTTCTCCAGAGTCTGATTACTTGGGATAAGAATTTATCTGCAAAAGTAAAGACATGTGTGTTGTGCCACAGGATTAGTGGTAGTCACTTTTTTGTTCTGACAGAAGATAAAGCATTGGATAAGTCTGGCACAGGAGGTGATGCTGAGAGACACTGAGAGATAAATCAAATTCCCTGGCCAGCCTGACTTTAGTGTAGAGCGTTTACTTCCTCCAGGGAAGTTAAACCTCACCTCCACCATGCACTTCTACACATTTACATCTTCTGCAACTTTACACTTTCTAGATAGTTAATTATCTTTAAGAAAAATAAAAAACTAAATATTTTTAATTACATCATTTCCAACATCATATTATCTTTCCTTTAAAGAGCACAGCTCTAGCAGAGACACAGACCTGTGAGATAGCAGCTGTGGATCTGTTTATCTTTCCTTCATTATTATTGTGTGTTTTCATTATTTTGTTTCGTACTCAAAATTATCTGTTAGATTTACACACACGATTTTAAGTGTGAATGATTTAAAAGCTCCCAGTGTCTCTACCTGACTTCTCTGATTTTGCTGTTTTATGTAGCTGTGAAGCTGCAGAATGAAAAACTGATCCTGCTTCAAAATTCTGCCTCCCTCTTGTTATATTGCACTTAATGGGAAAATGTTTATAATTTCAGCATGTAATTTGCTGCTATTCTCAGACAGCTTTACTGGTATAAGCAGTACTCACCGTGTGTTTGAGAGATACACTTGAATAATAAAGAACAATCTAGTGAACTAGTGTGAAGAACTGTAGAAAGATTAAGATTTTCCTATGCTATTGGAATGGAAATAGACCCTTGAGTAAAATATTTCAGGAAACAAATCCATTAGGGTCCAATTTACAGAGAAAGTCCACTTACGTGGATAAGTACAGGTTTCTGACTTTTCCTCTCTTTCAGAATTTCTCCCTTAGTTATAAAATAAGAATAATTACTTTAAGCAAATTTTTCTGATAATTTATTTTACTAGGATTTTCTGGAGTACATTTTCAGATCATGGATTATAGGTGCATTTCTCATTATCACTAATGAGAATTTCAATGCATGATATACTTTTACTGTGCTATTTTGTCTGACTTGTATTACACCTGTCAGTCTGCTTTCTCCTGCTATTTCATTAATATTTCAATATTAATATTTAAAGGTCAAACTTAGCCTTCAGTGATATTAAAATATATTACTCAGTTTCATCTGACTTTAGAAGAACATCTCTGGGAGAGTTCTCAGTAGAGAGGGAAAAAGGCAAATCACCATACGCTTTTCTGCCTTTTTAATCCAGGTTTTTTTGTTCTCTTTCCAAAAGAAATGGAACAGTTTCTATCTCAGAGGGGGAGGAGAGAGGTTTGTAGAGGAATGAAGTGTAATTCACAGTGCAGTCAATGGGATGAGGTGCCACTCTTCTTTGTGCCTGGAGAGGCTTGCAATAAAGCAGTTGCAGAACTGAAAGGCTCCACAGGATAATGTTTGTCCGGTCAAATTTCTCAGAGCACATCTCAACAATATGGCATCCTGGAATAAAAGCAAATGTTATGTCTTTAGTGCACTGGTGTGATAAAGGCAGTGCTCCAAACTGAGCATCACTTTTCACAGAGATGTATGGATAGCTGAACTGTGTTTCAAATGTGGGATTTTGCATTTTGAGCAAAACTTGATTATCCCAGAGACTCCTTATCTGTGTAAATATTTTTGGCAACAGAATTGAAGGTTATAAAGCCACGTTTGCAAAGAGTTATGAGTACAGGGTGTAGGTTCCATATAACAATGTCCTTTGACTCAAGATCATGCTAATGCTAATATTTTCATGTGACTGAGTTCCCCTGAGAGCACAAGATATTATATGGCCTTTATTTACTTGCTCTGTTCCAGAACTTAGTCCGGTGCTGCTGAGAAGGTGGAAGAGGTCCTGCAAAACATGAGGTGGATATGCACACATAATCTTCACAGCATCAAAGCTGCTCCTCCTGTGAATTTCAAGGATTCTGGCATGAGAGGAAGGTAAAATTCGGACTGTGCATTTGGTGTGCACGTAGATTGTTGCCTATATCCTGCACTTGCATGAATCCTTGCAATATTTGTTCATGTGCACACAAAAGGGTCTCAGAAAAGACCTTATAGATGAGAAGTCTTCGTGAGCTCAGCCACTGCTCCAAGAGCAAGTGGGATTTGTGGCAGCAGACAGCTTAAATGCAGCACATCTGTCCTATCAACACTGGATATTGATGCAGTTGGACTTGTGCTAAGGGACACCAGGGATCCAGCTTTTCCCACTTCTTCTTTCAGTACACATCAAGGGATTATGCAGATTTAAACCCAAATTGTGTCCACACGATGTGGACGCAGTAGTGGTTTGGACTGAGCACAGTTTTGAGCAGATGTTGGTTATAAATAGACACACCTCTGGGGCTGGGAAGCTGTGCAGCTTGACGCATTTTATTGCAAAAGACTATCAAACAACAGGGAAACTATTTAGTCAAAGTGTCAATTCTCTACCATGGACGTGAAGAGAAGCATAATTGTTCACTTCAGTGGAAATGAGATCAGTCTCCAAGTGCCTAACAGTGAATAATCCTGAGCTGTTATCCTAAACCTGCCCTTGTAATATTTCACCACTGCTGATTGCTAGGTTGTATATCTTTTTTTACCATGGATCTACATATTGTTCCATGAGAGAATATATTGGGCTTCCAGTGTCAAGAGATCACAGTCTTTGAGCCTTTCAACTTGCCCACTAATGCCTGGCTGTAAAGTGGAAAATTAAACTGGACTCTATGTCTTTTTTTCTGCAACTTATTACCTAATCTGAACATGTTAGAATGTAACTTTCCTTATCTGCAACATGTGTTGGTGATTATAGGTCTCGCTATCAGACACAAAAATAGAAATTGTAAATGCATATACCTTTAATTGGAGCAATTATCTTCTGCTATATTAACTGTTTATCCAAACCCTAATGTCATTCCTATCAGCCTAGAGCTATCTGTTTCTGAAGGTCTGATGTAAATTATAATTAATTTTGTGATTCTCCTCAGCTTAGTATCATTATTCTGTGTGATTTTCTGACCTAGGCTGGTGCTGAATAATCAAATGCTTTTGCTGTATTTCCAAACATCTCTTTTGAAACACAGAACAGCAACAAGAAAGTACAGTAGAAGACACATTGAAGGAAGTGTTAAAAGTGGGATATGATAACAAGTAGCTGATCTTTTATCACGTTTTGCATATTATCAAAGGATAAAAAATATTTTTAATAAGCTAAATAATTCTTCTTAAGTTCAATAGTTGAATAATTCTTCTGGGAGGGTGTGTGTGGGGAAAAAAAACCAAAAACCCTTTGTTTCTTCTGCCATAGGAGCCAACCTTAACCAGAATGTTGTAGATAAAAAGAGCCCCCTCTGGCTTCATATTTATATTGAATATGCATTGCTTTTTAAATGGAAAAAAAAGTAATATCTCAAGCAGATAATCTGTTGACTCCCCCGTACATTTGTCTGTATTTGCAGAACCAAGCTTAAGAAGTGATTTTTGACTTGCACCCTAAAGAGTCTGCAGAGGCAGCCTGGGCACCCCTACAGATTTTTACTGTACAATCAGAAAGGTCCCACTGCATCTCAGCACGGGGCACAGCAGAGTGCATCTCTCCCCTTGCTGTGCCTTCATCCTTCATCTACCTGTCATGGACTGTGGGTTCTCATCATTTCAAGTATTTTTTGTAATAAATCAAACATTTTCTTAGAGTGGGGCAGCTGACACAGCCACTTTCCTGTAGCTCACTTCTGATATAAAAAGGAGTGACTCAGGCTTTCCATAGAAAGGAGCTAGTTGGTGCTGTGATTGATGAGTGTCCATCTGACAGCAATATTTGCATTGTAAAGGAGTAAGTTTCACTGAAGTGCCACCAGCTAAAGGCACTGAAGTGCCATAATGAAGTCACTGAAATGACAAATGAAATGCTCCCTCTATTGGCATGGATATTTTGGCACATATCAGTTGCTTCTTGTAAAAAAAATATATATAGGATTAACGAGTACCTTTTTTCAAAAATCATATAAAAAGTTGCAGAAAAAAACATTAGTTCTCTACTTCTGTATTTCTAGACACAACTTCAAAATATGTCAGGTTTTTGGAGGCAAAACTCTGCAAATTGCTAATGCAGCTATGAACTGAATTAGCAGCTGGTAGTATCTTTCCACACATTGTGTATGTTGTCTGTATATCTGCTTTTGGTGCACTGCAATATTTCACGTTACAGATAGAAACTCCAGTGCTCTGTTTGTCCTTGACACTGGGGAGATGAGACTGGGCTGGACTGGGAGCACAACTGTGGGAACTGAAGATCCATCTGTTCTGCTCAGTGCAGCTGTACTTTCCCAGCCATTTATTTGGTTTCTACGTTTTATTCCACAGAGAATATATGTAATGCCAACAGAGGTTAAAAAGCCTTTATGCCACTCACTCCTACTGCTTCAGGAGGGACACCTGTCTGACTACTGCAACTCTCCAGAATAAGGTGAAATGCTTATTTTAACATCTAAGAGTGAATCCTAGAGACAAGGCTGGGTACATTCTGGAGAGCTATGGGGACATTCATATATACATATTTTTGTGGGCCATATGTAGTCCAGCTGCACCATTGTAATGAGGAGACCTAGCAAAAATCACACTTAGGAAGGATCCTACACTGTTGTTTGTCTGCTGTCAATCATACAGCACTTCCACAAGGATAAAGAAGTAGGTGAAAGCAGCCAGATCCCAGCCTAGTTAGTTCTACATATTTTGCATATATAATGGAAGGCAGTCAGCCTCCCACAGGCTGGGTAATGACAGTGGCTGATTGTCAGTAGGTACAAAATACTGTGCCTGTTGCAAGAAATGTATAAATATATCCTGCAGTCACAGCAGGATGAAACTAGTGACATTCTGTATGGAAATCTGCTGTTCATTTCTGCAGGGTCTGGGTCAGCTATCAAGGGTTTGTGAAGGACGTGCTGAAGCTGGTTGTTCATGCTGCAAAAGTATTTCATGATAGTCTTGTCTTTTTTGCTGGTTTCATTCCAGATGAAGTAGCATCTCTTCTCTGACTGGTCTTTGTGTTCTCACTTTCAAATTCATACTCCTACCTTAAAATGCACTGTAGATCAAAAGTATCTATGAAATGGTTGCCTCTTCCTTCTCAACAAGGCTGCACTCAGAGAGTAATCCTCACTGGCTAGCGTGACAAGAGGCACCTCAGGATGATTTTGCACGCCTGTGAGGTTTGCTCAGCCAATACCACAAAGAAAACCACTTCTTTCCATGTCTCTCTTTAGCATCAGACCCATTTGCTAAGGCGGGGCTGTGCAAATACCCTGATACAATTACAGCCAGGGTGAAACCAGGCACCTCCTGCCACCTCCACAGCCTCCCCCTTGATGAGAGTGTGGCACAAGGAAGAGCAAGCCAGTGTAAGCTTTGGATCTCTCTGCCTTCCCGCATAGCAAGACTGTTCTTCCAGAGAAAGGCATGGTTCAGTTCAAAGAAGAATTAAATGCACTCTCTGGGACTTTTCCAGGTGCTAATGGCTGGGGTGTGGCATAGGATGTGGATGCCAGGATCCGTGTTTCTCAGGGAGAAGCAAAGTCAGGGATGACACAAAGGCAGAACGTGGGGGAGCTGAAGAGGTGTTATATCCATTTTATCTCTTTGGTAAATGCTCGTTTGACCCCTGTGTTGGGACTCTTCCAGGGCTCAGTGATACCTTCTATATTCAGAAGTAACTTCAGGCAAACAGGCAGACCCCCATGGCATGGGGCTGTGGGATTAGCAGCTGTGCCCACAGAATGACTAACAAATGACTTTGGGGATGTAAACTTGGGACAGGTAAAAATTAAATATAACTTATGTCATTTATTTAAATTTATTCCCATTTCAAAATGATGCTTGTCTATATTAACAGTCTACTTTTGTTTGGAGCAATGAAGTTCATGAAGACAGTTGCTTAGGCTGCAAAATCAAGTATTTTGAGGCTGAAAATTGCCAGATTTATGGTTGTCCATGCAACATTAACTCTATGTCCAGTGTCTTCAATTATAACATCCAGTTCTATTTCTCTACAGGTTACCTGCCTTTTTCAGTGTTCAAAAAGGGAAAGGGATCAGGGCAACTGAACTGGCCTTGGCTAATTGCCTTGTGCCCAACTTCGTTCCTAATATTTCCCATTTCACTTGTTTTTTATTCAAATTATCAGCCACCTTTTGTTAGTCTGGTGACACCAGACTGCCCTTCCACCTGAAGACTTCAGGATTTTTATAAATGATATATTACCTTTGCAATCCTTCTGCAAATTAAATTCTTCATTTTACAAAGGCAGTTAGATATGAAAAACTGAAATTATATACTTGGGCCCGCAGGCACCAAGACTCAATCCAGAAATATAACCTAGATTTATGAGCTCCTGACCTTCCATTTTAATAACAAATCTCTTGTCTTATGCCTCGTTATTGATTTTCAATACAAATGGGCATCAGAAATCCATGGTCCCATTTAATAGATCTGCAGTAAACTGCTGACATTATATTTTATAAAATTTCAGGTAAGGTGTTTGGAACAGGTAGAAGTAATCAATCAGAACCAGCTGCAGATGTGTCTATAAACTAAGTGACAAAATCTGAAAGTGAAATCTCTTCATATATCTAGCAATATTAGTGAGAGAGGAGTTTGCATGGAAATGATTTTTTTCTTTTCTCAGTAACACCATGTGAAAGTACAAGTTGGAACTTTATCTAAACCCACATCTGCACCATAGTTCCATCTCTCCGCTTTCTTCTGCAGTGAATGCACTTCCCAGAAAACGTTAAGAAGAAATTGTACTGTTAATCCCACCTACCAAATTTTGTGTGAGTCTGTGGAGGTGAAACTGGGATTGTCACTTCATTCCACCCCAGCAGCCAGCACAGCTGGTTAGGGTGGGACTGGGAAGGCTCTAGATAAAAGGAATGCCAGAGGAGCAGAAGGAAATAGGTTGACAGTTCTGTGTGGGATTGTTCATGGCGACAGTCCAGGAGCTGTGCTAAGCAAGGTGGATTTTTGCTTGAAAAGATTAGTGTTTCATTAAAGGAATAAACTACCAATTTTTTTGGCCCAGTCGAAAAAGCTTTGAGGGTGAAAATAAACACATGTAATCCTCAAAAAATGCATCATACAAATATATATATAAAATCTGATAGCACCAAAAAAAGAGGTTCTGGCTCTGGGGTGCTATTAAGACCTTGCATTGTGTTTTTCACTCAAGAAAAGCTGGTGTTGTCTGAAGAGCAGAGGGAGAAAAGAAAAATAGTAGAAGTTGTTCTGGCTGTAATGGAGGCTTGTTTACAGACTGAAGGATATGTTTATATGTCTGTGTGGAATAAGGCTGCCAAATTCCTGCCAAAGCATAACCACCAAAAATAATCATGCTTCTGTCTTTGGTTTTTTCTAAGCCAATTTCTTTACTTAGCATGAAGTCTGCAAGGGAATATCCATTAACATGAAAACCTACTGTGTAATTTAAGAAATAATATTTGTCCTAATCCTTTTTCCCTTCTGTCTCCTCTCCCTCCCCTTTCTGTCTCATCCCTGCTGCAGAATGCAATAGTCCTACTGAATGCTGATGAGACCACACCAAGCCCAAGCCCCTCACTATTGACCAGCTAAGTTGGCACCATATCAGCATTTAATACTTCTGACAGGGAGGAGATCGATGGAGAAGGCTAGTCATGATATTGAATTTTCTAGAGAAAATGGGACTTCGTTTCATTTTAGCTTGTTTTTAATATAAATATATTTATTCAATATATTTATTCCTACCTGATTATATTCCCTCCTCACCATGGCAAAGTCTTCCTGTGTTCAGTCATCTCAATCTGTTTTCTGAAGATGCACATGCAGAGGGAAGCCAAGACCTTCTTTCAGCATGCAGTGAGAGAGATTTATTGTTCATATTTCCTGCTATTTCTGTCCACCTGTGTGCTTTAGTTGAAGTGCTTCTTGATCCAAAAAAAGTTTATAGATGAGACTAGCAGATTCAGAAAGTAAACCAAGGCAGAGAAATACCAGAATGGAAGGTGGCATTTTGTAATTCAATATTTGTGCTATTTGAGACATATATACACTATATTTAAGTAAGATCAATCAGTACAGAACTGCTGTTGAGATCATAGTAAAGCGAAGAGGAAAAACAGAGAGGCAGTGGTTGCTGTTAAGCAGCAACTGAATACAAGTGGTTGCCTGTGGGTGAAGCAGCTCTTCAATGAAAAATATGAATGTATTAGAGGGAAAAAAAGGTGATCCTTGGCTCTGAGAAACAAGTCCCAGAACTCAGGAGCTGTAAGTATAATCAATAACATGTAAGTGCTGGTATCTTTGAATTATGGAAGCTTTAAAATATATAAAATATGAGTTACAGTTTCTTTGTGCGTTACCAAAGAGGCTGAACTCTTTCATAGACACATTACTTTGGAAAGAGCAATGGCATCCATTTTTTCAGGTACTTCTGTCTAATAACAGTCCCTAGACAGTAGGAGCAGTCACACTAATGCACTGCAATATAAAGTATACTTCAAAACCATTTCCCTGACTGCAGCTGTCAAACACAGCATCAAATGTGTCCTGCCTAGTGGCATACACACATTTCTTAAATTAAATAATAGACATCTCACAATTTTGTTGAGCTACCTCACTGAAAGACATATAGACAATTAATCAAAATGGTAAATTCCTTGATCCCAGAATGGTTGATGGTGGAAGGCAACTCAGGAAATAATCGAATCCAGCTGCCCTTCTGAAAGCAGAGACAGTTAAAGCAGATTGCTCAGGATTCTGTCCTGATCAGGTCTGGAGTAGCTCCAAGGATGGACACTTTACAGCCTCTTGGGGAAGCCTGTACAAGAACCCTCTGAGTGAAAAAAGCTTTCTCTTATTTATACATATATTTGTATTTTGGTTCGTGGCCATTGTCTCATTGTCTGATCACTGGGCACTGCTGAGAAGAGTCTGAGACCATTTTCTTTACTCTCCCATCAGATATTATTATGCATTGCTGAGACCACCCTGAGCAGCCTCAGCTCTCTCAGCTTCTGCTTGTATCTAAAAGCCCTCAGTAGTCTTTGTGATGATTTGCTGGATCCCTGTATAGCAGATTCAGAGCATCACATGTGCGTGTCAGAGCTGGACACAGGACTCCAGATGTGTCTCATCAGGGCTGAGTAGAAGGGAACCATCACTATGAATCACAAGTAAGCTCTGCCCAAAATATGAGGTATTGCAATCCAGCCTGTGAAGGTGACCCCAAATGTAATCCCCTGGTCTGGAAGTGCAAGCGTGTGGCTTGTATCATTCCATGCGTTTCCTTCCTGATAACTCTGTAACTCTGGTGTGTGTTCCTCTGCAGCTGTAAACATCTCTGAGCACATTTCATTATCAGAAATGTAATTTTAAATGAAATCCAAATCATTTAGAAACAGAGAGTTCACATTAGAGCAGATCTATAGATGTGCTGCCTAATGGTGGTGTGCTGCACTGGCCTGATCAAGGCAATTGAATCATGCTGAATCAATTCTTATCAGAATGAGATGAGAGTATCCACTCTATTCCTAAGTTTTATAATAATGTGTGTAGAGTTCCTCCAAATTAGAGAACAAGCAGATAGTTGCTTAAGCAACCTGAATTTCCACCTGAGAGGCAAACACTATAAACCAGACCATCTGTATCTGTTTATATTTTTCCTATTTCCCTGAGTTTTCCTGGGTTTTCCCTTTTTAAGGAAAGCTTAAATGGTGTGCATGACACTGTGATGCAAAATGCTTCAGTTGCTGCTGAATCAAAGCTATATTTAGGTCTGGCTGAGGCTTATGAAAAACAGTGTTTACCTTGATCTTTATGCACTACTCACTTGCTGTGGCTGTGGCTGTTTTGCTTCCTGACAGATTTCTCACTAGTCGTGTAAGAAATCTATGGCAAATGATTTGCAGGGCTTTCCTTCTAGGTCAGCAGTTTGCAAACACTCTTTCAAAAGTCAATTAAAATGTTCCATTTTCTCATTGGCATGAGGATAGTAAATGGAAGAATTTCAAGGCTTAATATGTCTCTCTCAGAAACACTGCAGCTTGCACAGCTGTGAGCAGAGGCGCTTTATCAGAGATTAGTTTGTTCAGATTTCCTCCTGAAAATTGTTAACAAGGATTCGATTACTGTTGAGGGGAAGGAAGGTAGAAAATAAAGGCAATTGCTGGCTATTTGCTGAAGGAATCATTTAAAGTAATAGTATCAGTTAAAGGGAGTTGGTGCTGCTTTAGAAGTTCCCATTTGCTTAATTGCAATCTTCTCCAATATACCATCAGGTAAAAATAGAATTCCAATATGTCCTGCACTTCAAGTTCTTGATGTCTTGTACAAGGTCTTATCTGTACTGTCTACAGGGGAGATCCAGAATGTGCCTCCCTTCTGGCAGGCACATATTGCTCTGCTGGGCAGTTCAGCACCTGGGAGAGGAAATGCTCCCTCTCCTCCCTGGGACACGTTTCAGCTCGCAGCCACCCTGTGTCCCTGGCAGCCTCTACAGCTGAACTGCACGTTTTCATCCACTCACAGCATTGCTGTCAGAGCCATGGCTTCATCCAGCAGTATTTATTGCTCTGTGCAGCTAATTCAGGCTCGGTTAGTCACACTGCCCTTCGGCACACAAACTGTGCTTTTGCTGAAGAAAAGTTTTCATTGAATAGAGAAAAAGAAGTAACTTCCTGTTTTTGTCTACCCCTCAGTGCAAAGTGTGGGACTGCCTCCTGCTTACCCCAGCTCTTTTCACCCAGCATCAATGATTTTCATACAGTCTTCCTCAATTTTGGTTCGTTTCACCTCAAGTTGATTATGTTCAGCTTTCCATGGGTATCCCCTGGATTGTTTTCTCCATCAGAGGAATTGTCAAGCTCATCACTTCTTGCTGCTCTGTCTGAACTTTATAATTAGCTCTGCCCTAAGGGCTTGTGAGCCTGAGGAGCTCTGGATTGACCAAAGTGAGTTTGCTCGATAGGCTGAGTGCAAATTTTCTGAGTCTTCCCTGGTACCTACCCAGCCTAGCTTATCTTTGCATTGAGCTCCCTCATCTATAATTAATACATGTCAGAGATGAATCTCTGCTATGAAATTTTCTTATGAGGATAAGTTTTTCCATGAAAATATTTATCAAGTTCTGCTCACCTTGACCATAGAAGTGAATTCCTTTGTTCAATTATTCACAGTCCTGTGAAGGACTCAAAAGTTCAAATAGCATTTTAATCACAGATTGGGTGGGATATGCCATAGGCTTTGTAGTTTGAATCTGTCTTCAGAAGAATTAAAGCATTTTTTTCATGGATGTGTTTTGAAGGCCTTATTTTAATCACTTAAAGAAGGTAAGTCAATACTGCCTCGGAATTACTTCTAAATATGTGAAATTTTGGTGCAGGGATGTTAATAACCTGACTTTTCCCACTGTGCTTAGTCTCTGCAGCTTTCATTAACTTCAGAGAGACTTGCAGTCACCTGTACTTCCAACCATAATTTTTCAAGCTTTCTTGACTCATCAGTGACAGAGATGGGAGAATGAGTCATATTTTTTCATTAATGACTGATGATTTTGAATATATCAAGGCTTTAATTCACAGAAATCTCACAAGAACCCTTTTCTTTTGCTTGTCTTCCTCCCAGCCTTCCACCTAAACAGCATGGTGACAGATCTTGTTTTGAAAAGTCAGGCTGCTTTATATCCAGGTTTCAGATTAAAACTGAAAATGCAAAGTTCTGAAAAGCACCTGTCACTCACAAAGGTCCTGGCAATGACCCCTCTCAATTTCATCTCCAACATTCCTCATGATTCACTCTGCCAGTTCTGTGAAGCTGGTTCTAGTGTTTTCATCCAATCCTGCTAAATTGAGAAGAATATTTCTATTGATTCTGAAAGCAGGAGGATTAAGCTCTAGTGCCTGCTTTGCTCCATTGTGCCAGGGAGTGCCTTATAACCAATTTATAGCATATGCAGCTGTGGTTTTCTGAGTTCAGTTCCAATATCTAACTGTTTACTTCAAGGGTGACTTTCTGACACAGAGGGTTATTTTATTTTAGGTGATACAGTCTTTATGGAAATTAAAATTATTTTATAAATATATATATATCTCTGCTGCAGCTGCCTTAGTAAAAACCAATCAGTTTGAGAGCATCTCTCTGACTCACCTGAGCTGGGTGCAGCTGACAATCTACTTGTGGCACAGGCACAGAGCCATAATGTCATCTGGGTGATCCTCTTCTTCAGTAGCCTGTGCTTACAGTTTTCAATATTCTGCCCATTGAAACAGTGTGATATTTGAAGAGCTACTCTCAAACTAATGGGATTAGGAGCAATGCTTGCTGTTGTATGTTTTCTGTTAGACTGAGACTGCTCATTGTGCTGTTTCTCAACTCTGAGTTTCTACAGCCCCAGCACTTGAATGGGCAAGAAATGGTTCACTCTCATGGTTATTTTTTGAAGGCTGTGATAAAGGACTTTTTCTCAGTTTGATTATACTTAGCAGTATATATTTAATCCAAACAAAAATTGAGCTGCAATAATTCCTTGAGGTGAAGGTGGAATCAGGTTAAGTCTGCTTAGACAAAAAAATATGTTACTTTGTTTGCAAATATTTGGAAAAAAGAGATCTGCAAGTGTCAGTCAGCACCTCTGTCTTGGGCATGGATTGTCCATCACTGATAGAGAGGACTTGGAAGGTGCTGTTTTATCCTTATTCCTTATGTTGTCTGTTCTCCCTAGTCCAATAGGTTTGAAATCCTGGGGAGCTGATAGTCCAGGCCATGGCAATGAGGTTTGGTGGACAAAACACTGGGGTGGAGGTCTGGGCCTGCCAGGGAGCACTGGATACCCTTTCCCTGTAGCCAACAGGAATATTCCTCTGCTTCTAGGGAAAATGAGGCTATGTAAGGCATGCAGCCTTAAAAATGTAAGTGTACAAGTCCCTCAGCTCAGCACTTGTTGGAATATTCTGCGTCCAAGCAAGAGCTGCCAGTTTTCCCTGGCTTGGGGCTGCTGGATCACTGTTTTCCTCAAACACGTGCCTTTGGAGGCTCCTGCTCCCAGGTACATTTCTGTGCACATAGTCCATGGAAACACAGAGACACAGGGCTCCTCCTTGCTCCTGGGTGTGACTTGGGCTGCCAGCCTGGCAGTCAAACTGGTAAATCTCAGTGGAAATGAGAGGGCTGTGAGTGCTGCTGCTGCTGCCAGGGGCTTTGCACAGCATCCCACGTGCCAGGGGGTGCTGGTGCTGGTGCTGGTGATGCAAAGACCTGCTGTGGGCTACACCTGCAGGCTCACTGCACCTGCATCAGGAGAAGATGTTACCCTGGACTGAAAGCCGTGCTTGAGAAACAGCTAATTAACACCTAAAGCATATGGGGTAAAATGGCAGAGATTGGTACTTTGCTGCGCTGTAAACTCTCTTTGGGAAAGAGAGATTTATCTGGGTTTTGAAATGTTTTTGCTTCTCTTTTTTACATTACATGATGAGGAGAAAATGGGAAAATGATCAGAAAAGTTGCCTGAATACATTTTAATAATAATTTTCACATAAAAAGGGAAAAGTCGTAATTTTGTTCAAGTAGTTCATCTCCTTTCAGACAATACGGAGGTTATTGCAGAGCTCATGCTTTTGATTTCTTACTTTACTTTGGCTTGTGTACCAACCAATTCTTGTTAAATATTTATGGACAAGATTAAAGATTTTATAAAACTTAGCAGCTGGCAGCTGTCCTCGCCTAAAGGATAATGCAGAGTTTTCATTTTAATTGGATAACTGTGTGACTGAAATATGCAAACCCCAAGGGGAACATGAGAACTGAAATATGTAAAATATATTTTTAAAGAAAATACTCTTTTACATTCCGTACTTTCTTTTTCTCTTAGTAGCTTTTATCTGAAGGTGAAACTGCCATTTCTTTTCTGCTTCTTCCTTTTTAAACTTTTATTTAAAGTTGGTTGGTTTTTCCTACTGAAGTTAAACTTTTTTGATGGGGTTCCTTCTGTTTGTTACAGGCTGGACATGAATTAAAATGCCTGTATTATTTCTTCTGATTTTTTTCTTCTTTCCCTACACTATTCCCATTTTTTTGTGTTCTTCATTAACTCCTATTATGTTTGTGGGAGTTTTTGTGTTCCACCCCTGGAAGATTATCTATCAACACAATCGTATAGGCCAAGGTCTTCCACATTAGCTGCCTAAGCACACACTCACCTGTCAATATTTCACATACACCTTGTGGCCCAGCTAAAAGGAAGGGCAGCTGTAGCTGAGTAAAAACTGAAGATCATGTTTCAACCCTTTTTCCTTCTGGACCCATTGCTTCTGCCTTTCTAAAACTGTTTTCTTCAGTGTCTTAAGCTGTCCTGTGGCTACTGAAATCCATAAGGCAGTGTGTTTGTCTCTGCATGAATATCTGCATGGAGTGTGGCAATAATACAGCAACACTTTTTTTCCTTCACCCATTAATTTCTTCTCCAAGATTATGGAGAATGGCCTGACAATGACAGCAATCACTCTCTTAACAACCTCAGTGGATGTTGTCAGGGCTCATCAATTCCCAGAGGTCACATTCCTGTAGTAGTTCAGTTTCCAGCTCTTCCTTCTGTAATGATGGTGGTGTGTTTGCATCAACCTGGAATTTTGTTCCTAAAGCCTGGATCCCAACAGTGCCAGCCCAGCAGTCTAGCTGAGCTTTGCCACTGAGTTGTACTGGTTTAATTTTAATTAAATTAATTAAAGTAATTAATAAAATTACTGCTCATCACTTCATCCAGGACTTTGTGACCTAAGCTCACCCAGACATCTACTGTCCCCATCAAAGGCGTGGGGGGAGCCAGTCACTTCCTAGCAGAGTTCCACAGGTGGAGAAGAGAGCACACAGGACAGGGAAGGAAAGGTGAACAGTCTGTGGAGTGTCACCTGCATGATGATACTCAGGGCTATAACTTGGATTTGTATTGCTCAAATGGAAAATGACTCACCAAAGTTCATAGCTGAAGTCCTTATCAGAGAATACACCCTCAAATTTGCTTTGTAAATAATAAATTGACACGTCCCTATGAGCCCTGGTTTTTTTACTTCCAGTGTTACTTCTCTTTTCCCTCTTGGCACTTCAAAGCATTGACATTTTAGATTTGACACACAAATGTGTCATTAAAATGACCTGCAAAAAGCAGGAGTCTGTGGGGCTGCACCAGAGCAGCTGTACCTTTGTACATTTTTTATGTGTTTTCTCACCTTCCAGCAACAAGAAAAGGATAAGGAATTTTTGAATTTTATTTAAGGATGTAATTATTTTCCAGGCTTGCCTCCTAAAATGACATGGTTGCCTTGCATTTATTAGGAAATGATTACTGATTAGAATATTATTGTGAAGAAACATCTAATTTAAATACCTTTTTAATTTGTTCTTTCATCTCATTGGAACAGGTAACAAGAATCAACAGATGATAATTATGATATATTTTAATAAATTATATAAAATTGTATAATATCTCCTCTAGTTCAGGTTGTATTCTTTGAATACATAAGGAATGATTATTAGAAGGTGTGAACAAGTTTATCTGATCTTTTTGAAATGAAAAACATCCTTTAAAATACTCTTATCCAGTGCTTCATTATTAGTGTATCTTTTTCCTCTTCTTAAATGTTGGACTGGCATCTGTAATGCCAAAATTCTTAGTTGGATATAAGGATCATCAACAGCTGTAAAAACAGCTCAGCCAGGGTTTACATATAACAGATCACAGTGGTCAGAGTGCACCTCTTTTTTTTTTTTTTTAAACTCTTTTCTATTGGAAGTTTTAAACAGAAAAATGACAAAATATTGAAAAACACTGTTAAAAAAAGTTTAAAACATTGGTGATTTTTTTTAGCCTCAGTTGTATTTAGTTTAGTCTTCACAATTCACATAAAGGGGAGGAACTCTGCAAGACCAAAAGCAGCAGGGAAAATATTTGATTACTTGGCAATGCTATGAAAACCCATTGGCTCTGCATCAGCTTTACATGAATTTAAAAGGGCATTTAGTGTTTACTTTGTTGCTGCAAGCAGAATCTCTGTATTACTTTGACCCACATGAGTTATACAAAGGACTGTAACACACTGGTGAGCTGAAAATTGTAGTTCAGGGCTCCATGGAGGAATCTGTTTTGCCTGAGGATGCTTTAGAAAGGTGTATTGTAGAGGTCTCTGAGGTACGCTGTTGGTAACTCACAATGAAAGGGATCTGTGGGTGCTAGGCAGCAAGAAGAGGTGATACTGATCAATTCCTCTTGACCCAGCCTCTCTCCAAGACCTCTGGTTCAGTCCCTGAAGGACATCAGTTTTGTCCTGAGGGATGTCTTTGTTCCAGTCCTGTTCTCGTGACTCATTAACTCAGCAGCTTGTAGGACTTGGTGCCAGCTGGTCAAGATCTAACAATAGATCATCTTCTGCCCTCAAGCTGGCGTCTGTATCTGCACTTCCCATCTTGGCTGCACCCCACCTCTGCAAACTGGCCTGTAGTTTCAGAGCTACTGAACCATATCCAAGCCAGGAAAGAAGTCCCTGATACACAGATTTTCCCCCTGCTTTTCCCCCTTCTTCAAGGTGAGTACAAAAACTTTTCAGAGATGAGCTGTCTGCATGTGAATTGTCACCTCTGAGGACACCTCTTTGCTGTTAAGCAGGACTTCTGTGAGAAAACCTGATCCAGAGCTGTTATAAACAGCTCTGGTTTTGAGCTGTGCAGTGGAAGGTTCTTTGAGAAGAGAAATGCCAGCATTGCCTGGATGGGTCACATGCAACAGGGAATGACAGCATCACCTCACCACAGGGAGTCGAGGAAGGAAGATGTGACCAAAGGGGAAGTAATGAAATATTAGGGAGATTTCTCATTAAAAAAAAAGAGAAAGGGAAGAAAAATGCCAGTTGAAAAAAGAAAAAAAAAGAAAAAAAAGGTGGAGGGATGAGATTTCCAGAGTTGGCAGAACTATAACAAAGCCTCATAAGTAAATGCAGAATAGGGAGACAAAAAGGGATCAGTGAGATTGAAAAGCCCCCACATCTTGGGGAGCCTTTTTATCTGCCATGCAGCCTTCAGCCTACGAGAAAGCTCCCTACTGCTTAAAGGAGAGGCATTCGAGCTTACATGACCCACAGCAAGATTTCAATGAAATTGATAATAAGTGGGTCAAAGGAAAGAAAAGAAGGTGGATTTTCTTTTGTCATTAATATCCTTACAAATGTACTTGAGTTTTCTCCCAACTCTCAGCTTTTGCTTTTTTCATTTCTACATTTAGGATTTAATTATCAGGCAAATTTAACATATTTCTTTTTTTTGATCACTGGAATGGAAAAGCAGGACCTACTTTTTGACTTTCAAGTCTTCACACGGAATTTCCCTTAGGGCTTAAGGAAACTTGAAAAAGTGATTACTTTTCTGTTCTCACCCTTCTTCCTTCCCCTACCATGAAATTTCAGTAGGCTTTTGTCACTGTACATTCAGATTGAAACTGAAAAGAGCAATTAGAAGAAATACAGTGTATTCCCTTGGGTTCCCACAACCTTATTTATCTGCAGCCCTTGGCCTTAACAGCAGAAGCCCAATATCTGCTTTCTGCCAGGGCTTCCAAGGATGCTTATGCATAATAGCACTGGCATGGGGAAACTTCTGAAATGAGCAAAGAACTATGACTAAAGACCCTCCTTAGGCATTGCCTTGAAAAGCAAGCTCAAGATGAAGCATCTAGTTGCTCACAGTTGGAATAGCAACACTTAAACTATATAGCATGAATTTAATCAGGCTTTTTTTTTTTTTTTCTTGGTCAGAATACATGGCTGCAGGAGAGCTCAATTTTGTTACTCCCAAGTAATGTTTTATGAGTATCTCATATTTCTTAAGTGGGCAGTAGAAAGTGTTCCAAAGTGCTTTGAAGATTGAAAGAATGATACAGTGTTAGTATCAAAGGCAATACCAGCAAAAATAAACACAAGCAAACAAAAGACCACATCTATTTAGGCTTTGCTCTACTAGACAGTTGTTTTACATCAGGGAATTTTTTGTCCTGAAAGCTGAAATAAAACAAAAGAGTAAGTAGCAGACTGATGATGAGGCATTCCTTCTATGGACAGTAAAAGGCAAAAGCAGAAAACCAGAACTTGGAGTTAGATGTGTCTTTATCATCCCCAAAGGATCTGTGGGGAAGAATGTGGGATTTGGAGAACACTGGTTTTATCTGTTATCTCTCACTTGCTGGGAGCAATATGCCCAGTTCATGAATATTTCCAATTGTATTTCTCAGGTGTGCAGTCCAGTGGGAGTGCAGAGACTGAGAATGTGCTTCACCTTTTCCTTGCTCTCCTCCTCTGTTAGGATTAAGCAGAGGATGCTGAGATTTGCTTTTCCCTCTTTTATATCTCCTGGAGAAGGCAAGGTCTGAGGAAAGCCACAAGCCACATTTTAGCAGAGCTGTGGGGGCTTTATTCCCTATTTTACCCTTTTGCCCTCACCTAGGGTTAGACTGTTATCTGGCATAACCAAAGCAAGGCTCTGGCCATCTACATGGAAGCTGGCTTCTTCTTGAATGTAAACTCTCTAAATACTCCACTTGCCATTAGGTAGCTTCTGCAAAGAAAGCAGCTTTCTGTAGATATATCTTTGCCAGGTGCTTGTCTCCTAGTAGGAGTCATCCTTCTTTTTAATTCTTGCTGGTGGCAGACTGAAAATTCTCGCTGTGCATTAAGCAATTCACTGAAAGCTTTGAAGTCTACAAGGTAAAATTCATATTTCTTCATGATCCATTCCAGATGAAGAAATTAGATTTTCTTCATAATGATGCCTTGCTTTCTAATTTCTCTCTCTGGCAGTCTGGACTCCCAATCTAGAGGCAGGCCAGTTCTATGTGGATGTCAAAGAGTTCCCTGTCCCAGAAACAGGAACAAAACAATTGCAAGGCGGAGAAAGCACCTTAAAATCTTAATCTTTGGATTGGAATGCTAAAAGAGTTCAGAAAATATCTATCATAATTTGTTTATAAGACAGCCCGGCTGAATTTATATTTTGTGGAAGCTTCTCTGTTCCCTCTCACCAGGTGATTTTTCTTGCACAATCTGTCTCCCTAATGGGGGTCCAAGGTGGTCTGGTACAGCCTTGAAGATCTTGCTGCTGGACAGAACTGCTCTTGGCAGCTGTATTCAATATTATTTGGGTAGGCCTGTGTGTGATGTGTGCTAGGGTGCTGAGGTACTTTGCAGATCTCCAGGGAGAGCCCTGTTTGTGTGATTTTATGGGACAGCAGCCCATGTTCCTCAGTATAAACCTGGCAGCGCCGTGGCTTGGGCACGTGCCCTCTCTGCTCCTCCTCCTCCCCAGCTGGACTCTGCCTGCAGGGCTTGGGCACAGCCTGAAAGGGTTAGCAGGGCTGTTTATCCTGACATTTATCCTCCCCCCAGGCAGTTAGGGAAGAGGCAGGGATGTGGTTATAGATTTTGTTTGCTGCTAGAGCACTGGCAGCTTGGCAGGAGATGAGGTCGGTATCAGGATCAGAGAGCTGTAAACCACCTGTCAGGAGGAAGAGGTAGGAAAGGGATTATGACTGTGATGAAGTGTGGATTATAACACTACCTGTTATTTGTGACTGTGCCTAATGACAGGATGCAGCTCTGTGAAGGCTAAAAAGAAGATATATAGCCAGGAATGTGTGCTGGGGTGTATATCCTCACATTCTTTCTTCAAAATCATTGGCACGGGGGTTTCAGAAGACCTCATTTTAACCCAGCAGAGAGACAAAGTTGCAGCTGGGTGATTCCCTTCCTCCTTGAGCCTCATATTTTTTGTTTTGCTGCAACAAATAAACCAGCAAAGTTAAGGGGGCTGGAGCTAATGAGAGGCTACTGGAAAGCAGCATGTGAATAATGTAAATGCTTTACTATGATAAGATGATGTATTTTCATTAGGTTGGAGCAGCATTGACAGGGCAGCTGAAGGGCCCTTTGGCAATATGAAGGCTAATTACTTGCCATGAAGAAAGGAAAACTTGTCAAGCGGGAGCTCTGTCATTGCTCAGTTCAATAAATCAAGGCAATAAATCATGCTCAGCAGAGTCCTTGTGCCATTTTAGGCTATCTGAAACGTGTGTGGGAGTGGAGAAACCAAACACTGAAACAAAGTGTCATCTCAAAAAGGAGCTGATTTTATACAGTTGTGAAAAATTACAACCACACTTGGATTTTACTGGTAACAATTTTATTTGAGTAATGCACATAACCTGATTGAGGTGCAGAATGGTGAAGAGGGTGCATCCATAGATTAATGTAAGGGAAAATGGACATACAGTGAAAGAGGTTTATGACTTCCTTAGGTGCTCAGGATAAGAACTTTAAACATGCTACTTGGTTCTGGTACCTCACTGTGTGCCCTCCAGATGAGCTGGTCAGGAGTGATTTCAGAGGTACAAATAGCACCTCTGGACAAACTGGGGATCAGTGGTGCCTCTGTTTTCTGATGGCCCTTCTGGACCAGGGGACCACAGAATATCACTCTGAGCTGCTGGTCCAGCTCTGCTGCCAACCCTCCCAGCCTGGGCTAACACTGCTGCTCTTGTGCTGTAGCCTTTGGTAAAATGAAGGAAATAACACGTGCGCAAATTCTAAATTTACCTGGAAACTAAATATTAAGATACTTCATAAAAATCAGTAGCTAAACCTTCTTTATTGTTGTTTTATTGTAAAAGAGGTTATTAAACCAGGATACCTAATTAGCTTCGGTAGTGTCACAGAGCTGGATTAGAGTCAGGCTGGAGGAGGTTTCTGCTACTGCTCCGTGCCTGTGCCATGACCTGATTTGCAATGGCAAGTGTTCTCTGAGGAGATCTGAAGAAGCCCTTTCTGATCTCTCTGAGGTGGTCGGCCTCTGCTGTGTCTGCCTGTTAGTTTCTGATTGAAACAAGCAATTCAGGAGTTCAAAGAGGAATGTTATTCTTGCTTGGTTTTGGCTTTTACTTTTGTATTTATTCTGAACAAATACCGTATTGTGTATTGTTTTCCCTGTCAGTGATCACAACAATTTAATTTCCTCGCAAATTAGGAGTGTAATTAGTATGTGGCACTCTTCTACTTCTGTGGTAATGTTTATTTATTTGCTTGAAAAATTTGTTATGGCTGGAGATGAGAGGATCTGGGATTAATAGTATGTAAAATCTGTAACTGTCAAAAATAGCTTAGATTCAAGAAATGCTTCTTTTTTCTTTTCCATTGATTTTAAAATATTATAAATATTATTTGTTTCCCTACTGCAAATGAGCTGACTGTTGAGATTCCTATTGTATTTTTTAAGGGGGTGTGATAGATGACAGGTAAGATCTTTGTGTTATTGTGTTGGGAAATGCTCACAGCTGCTCAATCCCACAAAATCCCATCTTCTTCCTGCGTACAGGGGGTGCAGACAATAACCTGGAGAAGAGGAATGCTGGTGACAGCAATTGACATACAATTGGAAAGTAGGATCCTATGGAAAGGGGATCTGCATAGTACAGAATAAACATCCAGAGGAGTTCACACTCAAGGAAATACCCAACATACTGATAATGACCTGAAGGTAACATCAGAAAAATCTTGATCACGAGTCTTACCTGAAATTTCTGAGATAAGACTGTTGGTGCCTTTTCGTTTCTGGGACAAAAGGCTGAAGTATTGTAACTAAATTCAGTGTTAGAAGAAAGAAATTCTGCATTGAGGTTATTTTGCCAAGACTACCAAAATATGGCCTGGAAGATGCATCCAGCTGTCAACTTTCAGTGTTTGGAATAACAAGGTTTCTGCTGCTGAGAGGAAAGCATAAAGATGTTTTTGTAGCTAGCACTACAGAATTGCAACAAGAAGTATTAGGTCTAATTTAGCCCTACTGTAAAACCAGGAAAAATGACCAATGTTTTTGTGGAGATGCGTTTAGTCTATTGTGGCACAACTGTAGTTGTGGAACAGAAAAAAAAAAAAATCCTTGTGAAATTCCCTTGTCTTTACTGGGCAGCTCATTAAAATCTCATTAATGGAATAGTTCAAGTTTTGTCAAATTCCTTGAGGCAATTCTTTTTATGGAGATAGCAATTTTTTTGCTAGCAACTGAAAGGTGAATTACCCTCGGGTAAGGCATGGGAATACCCTAAGATCTTTTCGCAGTGAAAAGACTGTATTAGTGGTGAGGTTTCATTCTTCTCTGCTCCTTTTCTTAAAATTAAATTGTAGGTAAGGAATTTTAAAGGCATTGGCATATATCATATTACAGAGAGTCCATCAGCAGTTCTATGATAAACTTCCATTTTTAGGTTGGGTTGTATAAAATCTCATTTTAGGCTGATAGCAGTAAAATAAGTTGGAAACCATGCTGCATAAGAGCTGTGGCGTATTTATCTCATATTTCAAAATCACTTCTCAGAAAATGAAGTCCTGTATTTAGGTCATCAGTAAGGTCTGAGTGTAAGCCTTTTGTAAGCAAAAATGATAGTTCCCAGCATAGGGAACAAAAGCCTGACGGGCTGAAGCTGGAAAAAGAGGACTTGCAGGATCCCATTTTCAGAGGTGTTTAAACTCCTGACTCAGCTGAAAACAATGGGAGGCATCCCTGTCAATACTTGTAGAGTACTGAGTGGAAGGTATAGCAAAGTTTGTGCTAATATGGATATCCCAGTGCCTGCAGGAGGTTCAGGGATGCAGAGTTAAACACAGTAAAAGGGGACCATAAAACAAACTGTTTCAAGTGCTGCCTGACCTAGATGGACACAGAATATGGNAGGGATGCAGAGTTAAACACAGTAAAAGGGGACCATAAAACAAACTTTCAAGCGCTGCCTGACCTAGATGGATGCAGAATTTCAGAGTCTTTTAGTCTCAGCATCAGACCTAAAAAAGGACTTGGGGAAGGGTTTCATAAAGCTGCTAAGCCAATGTCTTAGTTCAAATGCCTTCTGAACAGCATTCATGCTTAGGGAGGTGCGCTGGCTTTTTGTGGGATAAGGCCAGTGTCAGAGCAGGGGGTGTGAGAAGCACGTAGCTAAAATACAGGAGGAGATGGTGGAGCTGGATGTCAACACTGAGACAGGAATGCTGCAGTCCAGATTTATTCACAGGAGCCAGCACAGCTACAGAGCTGTGCTCTGTTTTGTATCACCCAGTGCCTGAGACTTCCTCTTACTATGTGACCTCACTTTCCAGTCAAGGAAAAAGAGAGGGCAGGAGCCCTGTGGCCTCATGCACAAGCTGTGCACACCAGGAAATGGGGCTTAGCAGATCTCCCTTTGCATGCAAAGGGATGTTTAATGTGTTCTCATCTTCCCAGGAGAGCACTGTAACCACTGGATTTCAGAGGTATCCTCCCTCTTAGCCTTCCCTGCTGAAGCCAGGTTGGTGCTCAGGGGAGAATTTGGCAGTGCTGAGGTGGTGATGAAGGGCACCCTCTCCATGAGTGGTGAGCTCTCTAACCCTGAGGTGGGCAGGGGGAAGAAAGGGGCTCCCTGAGTCTGAGACAATGCCCTGATCCAGCCTTTCAAAATCCCACCCTGGGCTGCTTTTGTTTACTCAGGCCTGTACCTTTCATGTGGGACCACAAATACTGCTTGAGATGAAAGACCTTGACACGTGGGCAAAGCTGTTCACTAGGAAACTTCAGAACCTCTCATTTGTTTCACAGGGGCCATCATGCTGCTATAAAACAGGAATAAAGTAAAACCTGGATCGATTATCTAAAGAACGATCTATTATCTCCGAGATGTTATTAATCCCAGCTCATCCAGTCTAAATATATTTCAAACTGATAAATATTCTGAGCTGTAGCTGTAGGGGCATTCTGTACCCCTCTCAAGCTTTCCATTTATGAGCAGGCTACATTTGCATCCACAGAGTGCAGCTTAAGGCCAGGTGATTTTCCAGTGCTACCAACAATTTAGTACCTAGTTTGCATGCACAACACTGTGCACAGCCCAGCCAATCAATGCTGATTACTGAGAAGTAGGAAAAGAGAAATCCACAGATAACATTTGAAACCACTTTCAGAAAAGAATCCTCAGGACTTAAAAAAAAAAAAAAATTGTATAAAAGGCATTATTTTCTCCTACATAGACTATGTATTAGCTAAATTTTTTGAGTTGTGTTTTTGGTAGTCCCTGATGTCCAGGCATCCATCCACACACACACTATTCCCTGTAGCACACATCCTGGGAATTTCAGGACATCAGCAGGGTCCCCGTGTCACTGATCAATCCCCATGTGGATGTCAATGCAAATGCAGCAATGGCAATGAGATATGAGCTGCTTTTTCCATTGGAAGCTTTATTGATCCATCTGTAGAGAGAAGGTTTTAGAATTCAATAACTTTTTTTTTTTTTTTTTTGAGCAAATAGGTTTGATCAAACAATTAAGGAAGTAAAGCAGAGTAAGCTTTAGAAAATGTCTGGAAGAGAACTTGGGATATGGGACTTTCATTCTTTTGGGCAAGGAAGATTTGGGGAAGAAGAATCAGTTTTTCTGGTTTTTTTTCTCAGAAGTGGTTCTAAAGTCCCTCAATCCCTTGTGCCTTGTATCAAGAGAAGTTTTTTTTTCCCCATTCTTGGGATGGCATGGAGTGGAAGGGCTTATATGAGGAATATGAATGTGTATTGATCAATAATTTCCATGACACATAATTTACTGCTTGGAGTGTGGATTGATAAAAAGGTGATTTCTCTTTGTGGTAAAAACTAAACAAAAAGGCACAAATCCTTTTCTTCTGCTCTTTACAAATCAGTTACACACATGTCTTGGGACCCCTCTAAGTCTGCTCTGCTATATTAATGATTATTTTTATGCATTCTAGTAAGAAGTCCCAAGGAACTCTGTAGAAATATAAAGAAACAGTGGCCTTTGGGGATCTCAGTGTCTAAAACTGGCTGTGAGTCCTAACTTTCCACACTTTAAAAAATATTTTGTTTATGTCTGGTCCAGAATTGCAATCCAGAAAAAAAGAGAAAAAAGGCTTATAAATGACACACAACAAATTTAATTTTGTGAAATGAAATGTGTTCCTTGTGATCTCCAAGAGATTAGAACCAAAAGCCATGTCCAGCTTCTCATTTTAGGTGAAAAGCACCAAAAAGGTCCAAAAAGCACCTGGGCTGATGAATAATTGGATCTCATGACTAGATACTTGCAAATACAGGTTTTGGTAGGTCTGAGATTTTGGAATTTTATTTAATATCATCATCTTGGAACAGAAAGCTTGTAATTCTCAAGATCAAAGTTTTGTGACAGAGGAACTAGATCTGTGAAATGCTGAGCACTGCCTTGACCCTGAATTCTTTGATTCACAGTGGGATTCATAATGCTTCTGGTTCCTTGGGAGCAATATTTTAAATGTTTCCAAGTTGAATGTACTCCAAAATTGAAAAGTCTGACCCAGGTTTCCAGTAGAAAAGCTTTACAAAATTTGCAAATCTGAGCCTTCACCATGAAACATATTTTTTTTTAGAACTAATTGTCCTTTTTCAACAGAAGTCTGTGTCATCATAAGGTTTTGACTGCTTGTAGTCATAACGCTGTGAAAGGTGACAGAGAGTGGTGTGGGAAATGACTTCTTTCAGAAAGAAATAGCATTTAAACTGTGCAGAAACCATTCCAGTTGCATGAAAGAGTGCTCAGAATCTCTGAAAATAAAGCCATTTGGGTTTAGGTTCTTCATTACCTTCCTGGCTGCAGCATTAGAAAAATGACCAATGATTTCTAAAACACTGAGGTTTTTTTTCTGTTGTGGTGAATTATATTTCTTATTCTTTCTTTTTTTCTTTCATTCTTTAATATTCAGAATCATTTATGTCTGACTCATGTCCGAATTCCTCATTATTTCATTGCCTGGCTTACTTGCAGCACAGCATGGACTCACAAAACTTTGTGCTTCATGATGATACAGGTAAACTATTAAATTCTAGTGCCTGGTAAAATAGCAGCTCAGTGACAAAACTGCAATGTGTTAAATTACTTTTTGGTTTTATTCTTCTACAATAGCTCCCGTATCTGGAGTACAGTATAAATATTTTTCATATAAATTATGTTAGTACTTTTTAAAATGTATTGTGATTTTTATTATACAGAGAAAAGTCTGAAATCCTCATTGTCTGTCTCTTCTTTACATTCCTTACTCCAAATAAAGGTAAATGACTCCTAGGAGTCTGTCACTTGACCATGGAAATATTCTGTTGTCTTAGGTATAATCAGGTGCTGCCTCCTGGAAATTCCTTTGCAAAGTATGTGGAATGCTGCATGGGGGGAATTGAAGTGAAAAACTCCCCCCCTGTTCTGCTGAAATTCTAGGCAATACTGAAATGCCATAACACAGTTTGGGGAAGTTGTTGTACCTTGGAAAGCCTTGTGTCCTTATCCTAATTAAGCTGCATTCCCTGCAGAAGGTGGCACAAAGGTGTTTAATGACCCCTTAATTCTCCTGTGCTGAGCAGCCTCTGCTGTGCTGCCACACGGCCTCTAAATCCAGTGACTGCCTGAAAAGCTAAAGGGAATTACAGGTATGGGAGATAATGCCTTAGAGACACCAGAAATTACAGTTCTGTTCCTCTTCAGGTTGTCTCAGATAAATGTGAGACCTTGCCATTGTTACCCCGTAGTAACAGAGGCAATACTGCATCACTGCCTGCTCTGGATTCTGCCAGCAGACACTGGGGAAGCACAGAGATAAGTGATTAATTGAGAGGGGAGCAGGGTACTCACCACCTCTGCACCTCAGACACCCAAGTTTAATGCACCTAGCAGAAGGGTGACCTTTTCAGTCTGCTTCAAGACACACTAAGCAAAGATATTTAAATTTGTGGTCTTGGAAGACCAAAATAAGCAGGACTTTCAGAAACTAGTTAGTGACGGGAGAGGATGGAAAATGTAATAATAGACTAAAATAATGTATTCCCTGATACATATATGTAGGCACCCTAACAGGCACCCTGGCATTACAATTAGCAATGCTGAGGAAGTCTCTGACTTTTTCCAGTGGTGTTCTTCCTTTCATAATTGTCAGCTCAGGTGGGGCACTGATACCTAGTCATGATAATGACATTAACTTGTTCTCGAAAGAAATTGAAAATGGCACTGCTAATAATGCCTGAACTGCTGCAGCATCTCTGCAAATTGCAGCAGTTCAGCAGCACTGGAAGAAGATGTAAATTGAATGAGGTCCCATATACCTTAATATCAAAGGCATATGATATTTGTCTATTTTACTGATTGCTAAATGTTAAAACCTTGGGGTTGGAAGAAAAATTGCCCCTTGGAGAGGGCTATAACAAAACACAACTTAATCACTGAATCTAAGTGTGCTGTGCTGGCCCTGTAAACAGAGGGAAATTTCACTGAATTTATACAAAAGCAACATAGGCCAGTGAAAAATTGTCAGTGCTAAATAGAGCAGTACTCTGGTTATGGATGCAGAAGAATTGGAAAATATTGGTTTATAGACAGGGCAATCAGTAAATTTAATAAGTCTCTCCTGTAGTTAGTCAAAGTAATTAACACAAGGGCATATAGGGCAACTTGAGCCAGCAGACTCTGGCACTGGAATAACTGACTGTAAGAGAGCCATTTGCTCATGATTAAGTAGTTTATCACCAGAAGCCAGCTTATGTAGTCATAAGTACTTATTTATAACTATTTCTGACTGGTACTAGGGTTACACAGGGCATTACATAGCCTGGGGAAACGGAATATACTCTGTTTTACATGAGAAGGTTTTCTGCTTTGCTTGTTTCAAGCCAACACAAAGTTTTCATGTTCCTGACGAAATGGGGTGTGTTGCTAGCAAAAAAGGAAATATTGTCCTCTGGTGATCAGGATAGGAGGGCAACACTGGCAGCATTTTCATTTCTAGGTTTGTGTTTTTAGAGCAGATGTCACAAGGACAAGACAGAAGACAGGAATGTGTTTTCAGGCTGGTGTCTGGAGAAAGGCTCTGCATCTTCTGAGAAAGAAAAGTTGCTTGGATGAGCATGTTTTACCATTAGAGATACAGCTGGTGTATGACTGGAATATAGCAAAGATAGTGTCTCCGGAGATGATGACATCAAAACCCTTTAAAATGGTTTAGAGAAGTCTGAATGCTGTCTTTGAACGTAGGGAACCTGTACTGAACTTCAGGAGTTTCACTGAACTGGAGTTGAATAAGATCATACAGTATTTTGCCAGATGAGTTTGTGAGAAAAGAACACAACTAGGATATATCAGCAGTATCCCTCTTTGTTAAACCTCAGTCTAACCAGTCATCCATTCTGCAAAGATAAAAAAAAATCCTCTGATAAAACGAAGTTCACAGTGCCAACTTACCCCTGGAAGGTGGAAAATTTGGGAGCAAAAGAAGATGTTGCTAACTATTAATAATGCTTCTTTGTCCCAATTTCCTTTCGTGTCTTCTGAAAATTTGAAAGTCTATAAATTCCTGTAATTTGAAAATCTATAAATTCCACTGCAAGAGCAACCTTTGCACAGTCTTGCCTTGAGTTTTAAATGGAAATAAACTGCCGGCCAGTATTAGTCAGAATTTCCCAGGTTGATGGGAATGTTGTTGCAGTACTTCATATTGTTGTGGGGAAGGAAAGAGATTCCTGAGAGCAGAGCTCATCCACAGAAACACACCTGAGAATTTGTCCCACTTCTTGCTCCTGTCCAGTATAACAACTGTGAATTGCAATTTACTTTGAATCTTACTGCTCAGATATCTCTGCTCAACCAACATGAGATATCAAAATGCAGTGACTCAGTTGTACACTACAGCTGGTGTGGATCATGGGAAGATTTGTGTGGACCTAGAAATGGCCAGTTAGAAGAAGTCAGAAGTTTCTCATTCTCTTTCAAGTTAAAAGAGAATGAGAAGTGGGAAGGAGTGAGGACAGTAAGTAGATCAAGATGAAATTGTAGAAGTGGATGGAGAAAGCTAAAAACAATAATAAGAAGGTGGCAATAAATATCTTGTTATGTTATCTTTACTAAGTATTTGGCAGTGGTAGTTTTAATAAAAGAAAACTACATAAGAGACCACATGGGGGCAGGGCTAAATCAAAGATCAATATCACTGTGACTATTCCTAGTATTTGTGTTAAAATGGTCATTTCATGTGAATGGACCTCACTGCTACTGACTCTAGGTGCAAATAAAGGGTAAGTGAAGTCTTAGGCAAACACAGAAGGATCACTAATGACATCTAAAATATTTGGCTTCCAGTAATAAGCTTTATTTGATTAGAGTTCCTCTCTGAAAGTTCTCCAGGGTTTTTTCAATGTGCTACGTGCTCTATTGACCAGCCCCTGTCCGATGTAGGAAACACAGCTGGTGTTTGTTTGCCTAGTGTTGGCTGTCCATAAAAATGGCTAATCATCAAATTATCTTTCCATAGCCCAGTGGAAGTTCATGGCATACATGTCACCAAAACCTTTGATACCATATGAGAATAGTAAGAAAATATATAAATTGATAGCACATACATTAGGATTCACAGCTTTATGAAGTCCTAGAAATTGAGTCCTCTGTATTGAAAAAAGAGATATTTTCTCTCTTGGGAATTTTACTGTCTGTGATGTTTAAAGAGAAGTTGCAGTCATTCAAGCTCATAGGAAGTAAAGATTAATTCCCCAGATTTATTGTTGGAAGCACAGTGTATGTTATCCCTTAATGAAAAGAATATGCAACATGAAACAGATAATACTTGTAGGTTTTCCATAATACAACAAGCAGACTAGATCCAGCCTCCTGAGGCTGTTTGGATTTTAAGGGATTTAAAATTTTAGCTTAGCAGTGATATTCATGTTATGAGTCCTTTCCTGTGTCTATAGTGGTGTTTTTTTTTTTTTTTTTTTTTTTTTTTTTTTTTTTTTTTTTTTTTTTTTTTTTTTTTTTTTTTTTTTTGTTTTTTGTGGTTTTGGTTTTTTTTTTGTGTTTAATGTGTATCAACCTGTAATGACTATGGATCCATATAATTCTGCAACAATTTAAGAAGTCCCCACTGAAAAGTCGTGGTTTAATTCATCAGTGTGTGGCTAATTCCTGACTGTGTCACTCCTCCTGAGGAGATGCAAGTGACAACTCACACTTGTAGATCGAGCACGTGCACAGCAAAGAGTGCTGCTGCCTCAGCCAGCTCCATGAATTGTATTGCTTAATTGACAATGCTAATCACAGAACTATTAAACTTTATTAATCAGGAATCAGTGGGTCATTAATTTGAAATAGCTATAATCATAGGATGCACAAGTGTAGAATTTCACTGGTGAGGTTGAATTTATTAATTTAATTTCCTAAAGACAAATGTGTCAGAAGTAGGTGTTGAACAAACAGTAATTAAGTGGAAATGTGTTTCTTTGCATTCAATCATATTTATTTACTTTTCAGAAAAGCATAATTGTCACAGTTCTGAGGTGTGTCATGCTACCTGAGAACCTTTTTGGTTTTAAATAATCCTTATTAATTTCAGAAATTTTCTGTGGTTATTTCATCCCAGTATGGTTTTCTCTAGGGCTGTCCCAGCTCTAGCAAGCAAAAAGGGAAACAAAAACAATCAACACTTCCTTGAAAATAGAACAAGACTGTCTGCTGGACCCAGCCAGTCAGTTTGGATTACCAAAAGCATCTAGGTTACAGAAACTCAGCCCTTGTCCTTTTCTTATACAGGGATTCAATATTCCTTTTGGGCACAAAAAACGTGTCCATGCACTAGAACTGAATCCAAGTCTCTGTGGATATTTAATACTTGTCCTTACAAGCATTATGCTCTCTCCTTGCAGGGATTTAGCACACAGCCAGCTACTTCGTACGTGGGATGGGAGCAGAGGCAGTAATTTGGAGATACTTTGCTTTATTTCTGAAACTTTGTGTAATTTAAATCTCTTGCTTGGCCTTACTGTGCACTGACTGAGTGCATGAGGGAACTGCAGTATCACTGGTTTTACTGCCTGATTTTGCAATGCCCCAGGATTAGTTTTCAGAGCAGCCACCCCACATATCAACTTCCCACTCCCTCCTTCTCATTAGTTTGTCCAAACTGAGCTCATGCCCTTTGCTGTAACAACCAAGGAGGGGAGATGCTACGAGGGTTTGGTGTGGGAGTGTTCAGAGCTCTCAGGGGCTGGAGGTCTCTGATGGGAATGAATGTTTTGTCTCTCCCTAGGAAGATGCTGCAATGTTCAGGAGGACTTGCAGACTGAGGATGTCATAATTTATGGAAGCAGACCTGAGGCACACAAAGTGGTGAGAATCAAACCCATCTTTAATAGATATTTAATTCCTTAGCCACCTGTGGAAAATCCAGTACATGTCTAGATAGACAGGTATGTCTGTACCTCTTGAATCCTTAGGTATTGCTTTAATGCTCTTGTGGTTTGTTTTCAAAGAAATAACACACTTCTGTGAGCCATTTAAACATCTGCATGGATGTGTCCATTATTATGGCATCACACTGCAATTCCTACTTATAATTTAACCAGAAAAATAGAATAAAAATAAGCACAAGTAAAGTCACTCTTGTTTGTTGTTCGGTCTCGATCCTCAGTGCAGGAAACGTTTCATGCAGTTTGTGAAAAATTAGGCATAATGGCAGCTGGGAACATCTCATTCTCCCTGTAGGGTGCTGGCAATGTACTCCAAAGTAATGGTTTTCACTAATTGCATGCTGCACTGACCATGGAAGCCTTTCACTATCCCATGGCAGAACAGTAGGATTCCTGTGGCTTTTCTATTTAATTGAAAGTGAATAGAAGGGACTGTTAACATTGTCTTCTGAGGCAAAGTGAGGCTTCCACAAATCGCAGAATTTTAGACAAATGGTTAACACTTTTTTTTTACTGTTAATTATCCCTCACTTTCATTTGGAAAAAAATGAACCCTTAACATAAAATCCAAGAATTTTCAGTGGGCAGGATTCTCTGGAGGTGTGTCGTGCTGCCACTTCCAAATTAAATAGAAAATGGGGTTGCACTGCTGTGGCTCAAAATTAAAGCTCAGGAACAAGAGAAAACCCTACCCACCAAATAAAACAAGGAGTGACTTCCTGGAAGTTATATGGTTTTTTTCCCCCAGCTTTTTAATACAAATTTGTGAATAATACTTTTGCAATCATGCATGAGTGATTGTCTTAATGGACATATTTTTTTACTTGTTTTTGCTTCACAGCTTTGGCCAGAACACCTATTTATAGTCACAGCTGTGGGAGTTGCATACAGTGCTGGGGTGTGACTTTGACTGGGATTGCTTTGAAGACTTTTAAGCTTCTGCTTTTTCCATGTTTGTCCCTCAAAATTAAAGGAGTTAAATACTTTGCTCATGTGAGCCTGTGAGTTTGTTGTCAACTGGGTCCTTTTGAAACAAATTCTGCCATTTACATGTACAAGCAGAGTAAGTTAAATGAGAGAATATTTGAAAAACCTTGAAGGGAATTACTTCTGCGTGGGAGAGATGTTTTCAGAAGCATTAAGAAGAGTTAATTCTGACAAGAATGCCAAGGCTTTAATATGCTAGTTTATATGCTTGAGGCAGCCAGTAAGCAAATGCCCAAGTACCTGATGTACTGACATTTACAAATCACAAACAGATTTATACATTGTGATTCCACAACTTTATCACAGGAAGATCAGACTCTGCTGTTTAAAACAGATGATAGAAGAAGAATTAAAGATTCACACTTATGAGAATAGGAGCATCTGTCTGGTGTTTGTTATATGGGACAGAAAGCAAGTGGAATGCATTTTAAATATCCAAAATAGCCTTGTGAGTAAGGTGGTTACCCAGAAGATTTATTCCGGGAAAGCCACTTTGCCTCTCTGTTTCCCTCCCCTCAAGGAATAATTAGTCTTTCTACTATTCTCATTGGCCTTGCCCATTCAGGCTGAGAGTTGTGCTGTGTAAGAATTAGAGCCGCATCAGAATCCTTTTCTTTTGAGGTGCTGGATTTCTTAAAAAGTGTCTCCTACTGCCCCTCATCCCCTCTGATTTGTTAAAAGTGAAAATATCTGGAAATGCAAGCTCTTCCTGAAACTAAAAGTTTGTGTAATCTTGTTTTGGGAAAGTATTCTCAGAGTAGAAGGTTTCTGAAGTTGGCTAATGTCACCTAGAGGAGTCATTACATTCTGAGCTAAGGCATTTACCTCTGGGAAGTGGGAGAATGGCTCAGCACAGAGTTAATCCTGGACTTCCAACAGCTCAGGCAATTGTCTTCACACTGGATTCTCAAGGAGTCTGGGATTTCTCTTTTCTATTTTAGTGTATCTGTGATGCATATGAATATTCAAGAGCTCTGTGGTTCTTGTCTAATGCACTCAGGAAGCACAGTCACAGCTCTCAGAGGATGGTGCTGACTCCTCCTTTCTTCTTTTTTGCTGTGTAAATTTAGTTAAGAATTTATTCTCCTCTGAAATAACAAACAGAATATATGCTAATATAATCCTAAAATAATGGATAATGTTTTTAGAGTGGTTTAGTGTTGGGTGGTGTAAGTGTGGTAGGTCAGCCTTTCAGTTTTGGCTTGGCTTCCTGGCTTGACCTTGGACCTGCCTTGTCCCTCTGGACTTCCCCAGTGGTTGTGGGACTGAGACAGACCCTGCTCAGTGCCTCTGGGCCAGATCCTGACCCACACTTCCATCTCAGTGTCCCTCCTCTGCTCAGCCAGGTCCCTCCACCCCCTGCCCTGCTGTCCCCAGGTCCCACTCACCTTCCCTTCTGGTACCAGCCACCAACTGCTGCACCAAGCCCAAACCCTGGTGCAGTAAGAGAAAAAGTTTCATTTTTAACTTGTAAAATTGATGGGTATAATATTTAAGCCAGGCACTTCTCCTGTGGCAGGATGAATTTCTGGGTGTTCAACAGTTAATGAAGTGAACATGTGAGTGAACAGCTGCCATAATGGGAATTCTCCACTCACATTCAGGCTTCACATCATAGAGTCATGCCATAGCTCCAAATGCATTTGGCTTTAACTCTATTGTTCTCTTTATTTTTAAAAAAATATTCCCAGCATTTCATCAGTTCAGGTTTTTGTAGGAAATGATGGTTGTTAATTTATGAACACCACTAATTATGAAATCTACAGCATTTAAAATGCTGCTGACGTTTTCCTAGTAATGGAAGAGATTTTCTTTTGATCTCCATGTAAGAATTTTCTCCTGCATGCTCTTTGCTCCCACAATTTCTGGTCTACTTCCAAGCACAGATCATTTTTAGTTCTCCCATTAGCTTTTAACTTTTGTGTATTTTGTTTTATTGGAACTGGCAACATGGTGCTATTTAAACACAGCTCCATCTGTCAGAGTCAAGTCCTGCAGGTAAGGTGTCATGTTTGATTTCATGTTATCATTTGTTGTGTAGTCAGAGCTAAAGAAACAAAAAGTTTACTATAAAACAGTTACTTTCATAAATTCCTTTGAGAGGCCTTTTACTGATGCTGTGGGACCTATTTGTGTCCTTATGAACACAGCCCCTTTTGCACTGCCAGAGAGAAAACAGAAGGGATGTGCTCAGCTTTACTTTGCTCCTGTGTTTCCTTCCCTCTTCTGCTTTCCATGAGTCCTGAGCATGTGTGAGTTGGAATGGCAGCCTTACAGCTGATGGAAAACACTGTAGGCTTAGAAGAAAGCTGACGTTTTGGAGATTGGAGTTTTCAGATTTGAAAAGGAATCTGCTTGGATTGCCCAGCTTCAGAGCTGCTGCCTGGTATGAGGTTACATCTGACACTGAAGGAAGGGATATGGTTGACTTTTATCCCAGCAGTTGTACTTCACAGTCAGGGCTTCCCAGCCAAGGGAACTGGATGGGAAGAAATGCTTAACAAAAACCTTAATTTCCTGGAGCCTTTCTGACACACATACCAAATAGGACTGGTGAACACAGTAATTTCCTTTGCAGTCTCACACATTGCTTCCCCTGTTCATTTTCATCTCAAAATAACCTCAAAAACAGCAGTATGGTGTTGACTACAGTCCAGAGACACCACAGCATATCTAGGAACATTTGAAGCTCACTAGAGTGCTTTTCTTTTTACAAAAAAGATGCACATCTTGCCTTGCAGGTCTCAATGATCACACATTTTCTTGGGAAAAGCATTAAACAAAAGCTTTAATTTTGCTTCCTCCTGGACAGTACATCAACACTGGCACTTTTTCAAGCCAGATAGAAGTGGCTATTCAGGCATAAGAGCTTTCCTGAATTTCTTTCTTTCCCCTTAAAAATTTCACAGTTGTGGATTTGTTTTATTTTTTCCTTTCAAACAGCAGGACGACTGTTTCTAGCCTGGCATTTGTTAAGGCAGACCTGCAACACACCCCATGTACAGCCTCACCAAAACTGTGGTGTCCCCAGGCAGAGAGCATGGCCAGCATCTCCTGTGCTCTCCCACTTGGAGAGACACCAGGATCAAGTGCTGACAATCCATGTTTGTACAGTGAGAGGTCCAAAGGACTGACAAATGTGTCCTCTTAGCATTTAGGAGGAGCTTGAGAGCTGGGAGGCTGTTCCCTTATGGGGGATCTGGCAGTAGCTGGCACCAAGAGGGGTGAGCTGTGCAGAGGCAGAGCAGCTTTCCTGCCACGATGACCTGAGGGGTCAGAGGGGCAGCAAGTGTAAACTCAGGGAAGTGGGATGCAGGTGGAGGGCTGGCTGCAGCCCTCACAGATGGTCCTGCTGCCACAGGCACCTGCCTCAGCCACAGGAGCCTGGCCTGACTCTGCACTTGGAAAAACAAACAGCTGGGAAAAGGCCATGTCTTAAACAATCAAAGCTCCTCTGCTCAGTAAATGTGAGGCATAAATCTTAGGGCTTACACTGACATCAGCACAGCTGACCCAGTGCTAGGCTGCTATCACAGGATCTGTGCTTTTAGTGCAAATAAAATACCAGGTCAGGGGCAGGAATCAGCTCAGCCCTCTGCTATTAGCTCAGTTGTCATTGTAAGCACTTTTCCAGGAAGTGCTGCTGGAAGCAGCTATTTCAATTCACCCCACAATTTGTTCCAAAAGCAGATACAACCAGATTCTCCAGACTGTGGAATGTAAACCATCACACTGGGTGCAGGACTTTGGATACACGCACAGACTCTCATCAATGGTTGTGGTGAGCTGGGGATTTGGAGGACGCTGGTGTGCTGGACATTGTGCAAACAGCACAAAGAAATCATGTGCACCATGTAAAACTAGAAACAAAACTGCAAATGGATAGCTCCTATCTTCACATGTAACTTGTGCTCCAATTTAAACCAGAACAGGACAATCCAAGCCCTGAACTAATGCATTAGAGTTACATTAACGTTGCCTTTGCTGAGGAAGGCTGCTGGAATTCTTGGGACTCTGTTTTCTGGCCCAGTAAATTTATCCATGGCCATCTTCCCTCTCAGTTATTTAGTGGTTGTCCTGCACACATAGAAGGACCTGGGGACAGCTGAAAAGCCCTTACCCTGCAGCAAGCAGCTCCCAGAACCTCACAGCCTGCAAGGGCCCAGAGCCTGAGCCTTGCCTGCAGTGGTTGCAGTTTCTAAACAAAGGGAGACAAGAGTGGTCTCTTCTGTTGTGTGTCTTCTAGGATGAATTCTTTACAAAAAGACTAGGAATATATTTAAAACCTGAAAATCACAATTATCCTTTTCCTCCTCTGTACTGCACTCAGCCTGGGTTGCAGAGCTCTGTTGTGCCTGGGCTGGGAGCAGGAATTTGTGGCCATTTAGCAGGTGCTCTGTGCCTTTGTATCCCCGAGCCTTTCAGAGATTTCATGGCTTAGAGCAGACATGTCTTATCACAGCTCCTGATAGACACCTTTCTTCTCTGAAGGTATTTCAAAACATACAAATCTCTGCCTACTAGGAGCTCTCCCTGATGTGTGAGTACACTGATTATACTGTGTTCCAATTAAAAAAAAAAAAATAGTCAGTTTTACAGAGTATCTTCTCTCTACCTGTCCCATCCAGTACAGAGAAACATGCAGTGTGTCTTGCAGGGAAGTTATGAATCCAGTCTGGAAGCAGTCAGAAGGCACAATTGTTCTGCTGCCCAGAGTCTGATGGATAAGCAGCAGCTCTGTGCTGAAGCAGCTGTGCTTAGGTGTTTGTGAGCTGGCAGCTTTTCTTTTGTTCTGTCAAAAAAGGAAGATGAAAGACAAATTTCTTTGGTTGGAGATCTTGAGAGAAAAGATGCTCCTAAGCAGAAGACGATACTATCTCTGACACAGAAGTTGCCCTAATTCCCACTGATTTATGCGGATTTGTGGGAAAATCCAAGTCAGTCCCTCAGTTGTTCTCATCAATAAGAAAAAAAAAAAGTTTGTGAACAACTATCTTTGTTCCAAAAAGGAAGGATAAAAAAATCTCTACTCCTAGTTAAGCTGAGAACCTGATAAAGCCAATGTCATGTTGCTGGACAAACTGACAGGTGAATTTGGACTGCAAAGAGCAGTGGTGATTCTTGGGAAAAGGAGAGATGGTAGGAGTTTATCTAAACTTGGTGTGAAATGAAGTTGGCATTTAAAAATCCATTCTGGGCTCTGTAACTGTGAGAGTTCAGCCCTTAGTTGGATGCACAAACTTTATCCACCTCTGCAGTCTCCCTCCCAGGTACTGTGCCAATCCTGCTGCTGCTTCCCCCAGCAATCACAGCTCTTCAAGTGATAAAGGCAAATGTTAAATAATGCATACTTCTGGATATTTATAATTTGCCTACTAGTTAAACTTACACATCATTGCAGTTCTCCTGAGGTTTTTCCAGCAGTGGATTTGGGGAAGTTTTTCCCATGCCTGTTTCCATGATGTAACTTCACAACTGGGTGCAGCTGCCTGTTGCATCCTTTGCTTCAGAAACTTCCTTTTGAGGTTATTTTTGATGGATTTTGATGATCCCACCTGACACTGTTCCACCTTGAAGATGGAAAAATGGAAGAAATCTTCTAGAAATAGTTTATTTTGAGGCTTCATTTTCTTCTCTGGCTTTTCCATTGCAATGCAATTTGATATTTGCATCTTTGGCTGCAGAACCTCATACTTGATGCTCACAATATAAGAGCAGGAATTACCATTTGTTAGGCAGATGCTTTTGGGCAAACAGTCTTTCCATCTTTTCTGAGGAGCTGATAGTTTGTTAAGCTTGTACCAATTTGAAGTTGCCTCTTGTGTCCCTTGGTTACTGTGAGAACCAATCTAAGCCCTGATGTAACACATGAAATGGAGAAAATACAACTTGTGTCACATGAGAAACCAGTTCAAAAAGGTGTCTTGCCATCAGGGTCTTGGGCTTTGCCATTAGTGAGTCTTTGAAGAATTCTGTTGGGAAGTTGTCCTCAAAAATATTAAAAAGATAGAAAACAAAATGTGCTGTTAAACATGCGTTGCAGAAAATTGATATTTTAAATGAATTATGATACATTGCAGAGATTAGTGATGGCACAAGAGAGTTCTGGGGAAATAATTAGCTGTCTAAATGGTCAGGAAAAAATTTACCTTCATTCTGTCACCTCAAAGGTGCAGGAGCAAAAAGTGAAGTAATTGATGACAAGGCTATGTGCCACTTAACACTGTAATATATCAGTCTTTTGATGTTGTGGCACCAATCACCAAAAAATTCTAGGGTTGTGTTATAAATTAGATTCTGCTGTTTTGATTGGGCTTTTTGTGCATTATTCACATCAAAAGGCAATTACATTTTGTGCCAAATTAATCTTACCTGTTTAATGGCACTTGTAAAATATGCCTTGTAATTTGTCCTTTATTCATACTGTATAGAGGGTGTTTCTGAAACTGAGAGGCAACTAATTATTTTGTTTCTTAGGCAGTGGGGGTACCCCCCATGATTTACTTTTTTTACTCTTTACTTCAATTAAGTGTTCATGTAAGATGTATTTTGAACTTTTTAAGGGCTGCATCTGTACTACTTACAGGAATTGTCTTAACAGTTGGTGTGTTAGTGCCTAAATGGTCTCAGCAAGCCAGGGCTCAGCAGATTCTTACACAAAACTGTGATAAACACCAAAATCAATTCTGTGTTTGCACAGGGACAAGGGGTAATGGCTTTAAACCAGGAGAAGAGATTTAAATTAGATGTTAGAAATCCTCACACCAAGTGTGGTGAGGCGCTGGCACAGGTTGTACAGAGATGTTGTGGATGCTCCATCCCTGGAAGTGTTCAAGGCCAGGTTGGGTGGAGCTCTGAGCAACCTGGTCTAGTGAAAGGTGCCCTTTCCCATGAGAGAGAGATTGGAATTTAATGATCTTTAACACACCTTCCAGCCCAAACCATTCTATGATGGTATGATCTTTTTCCTTTGGTAATGACATAAACTTGGCAACCACCGAAACTCCCCACAATTTAGGTTAATGGAACTTCCTGGCAGATCAAATCTAAAAGGAATTATTCAATACCAAGAAAGGGTCTCTACACAAGGAATGAATGATGGAGTAGAGAACAGGATCCAACTCAGCAGCCCAAAAGGCAAAACCACATCTACTGAAGGAATGGCGAATAGTTGCTGGTCTAAGCAGGGACCTCTCACAGGAACACAGTAGACACCAGTGTGATGGTGACAAATGCAGCAGGAGGATGAGTTAGGAGAGGTATTTCCACAGGCTGGATATACACACCTTTTTTTTATGGAAAGAGTGACAAAGGACTTGAATGGTCTGCCCGGGAAGGTGGTGGAGTCACCTTCCCTGGATGTGCTTATAAAAAGACTGAAAGTGGCACTGGGTGCCATGATTTAGTTGAGGTGTTAGGGCTGGGTTGGGCTTGATCTGGAAGGTCTCTTCCAACCCAGTGATTCTGTGAGGGTTTGGGATGCTCTGGTGCCTGGTGAGACCTCTGCAGGAGCACAATGCAGGATGTGGCTCTGGATGTGACCCACTGCCAAGTCAGGTTTGCAGGCTGCAAGATTGCACCTGGACTGGGCTACGTTTTTTGTGCCTGGCTGTGCATTTTCACTGCTGCTTGTAGAATATGATTAAAACACCATAAAGGAACATGAGTGCTTAAATTAAAGGGTACTGTTGGCATGGAACGAAGTTATTAACAGGCTGGGAACGTGTGTGGGCAGGTTTCAGGATGAGATTTGGAAAAATGCTCATTGAAATACACTCAAGTAGGAGTATGGGGAAAGAAAACTGGAGGTTGTAAAGGAGTTATGTGTTGCTGGTTGTAATAATAAGAAGAAAGTGAGGTAGCACATAGCTTGTGCTTAATTGGGCCTGTTAATGGGCATCTTTGTGTGAAAAGAGGCTAAAGAACATGTTGTTTCCAAAAGTCTGTAATGAGGAAACTGCTTAAAAAAGGCTGAAGGAAAAAATAGTTGACATGTTTTATATGGCTGGGGTTGATGATTACTTCAGGGATCAAACAGATATGACAGGTCTCAGTTCTGCACTCCTACTGCTAATCATTTAAGCTAATTTTACCAGCTGGAAGGTGTAGCTATGCAATTTTTTTTTTTTTTTAATAGCAAGTCCTCTAGCTAAATTCTTTGTAGAAAGCTTGTTTTCTAATGAATATTTCCTAATGAATGAACAGTTCTTTTTCCTTTGGAAAAGGGATAAAACAAATTATTTCCTAAACTTTTAAAAGGGAGGGAAATTTGTCTTGAGTTTGGTTTGGGGATTGTTAAGAGGGGGATGTGGGATGTTTTTGGTTTTTTCTCTTAAATAAGTAATATATTTCTGTGTCCATTAAACAATATTCTAGCTATTTTTCATTACTTACTGTGCTCTGAATGACTGCAGTTCAGACACTGATTTCAGTTTGCAGGTAGTACACATTTGACTGAAGCTTACTATTTTTAGATGATATGCATGTCACATCCTGTAATGAAATTGAGCTTGATATTAGTTCAAACCCAAGTGAATTAGTTGAAGTGTCAGAAGCCACACACTTATTCTATGCAGAAAAGGTAATGGTGATTAGTCATGTTATGTCAACTGTAGCAGTTGGACAGGAAAGAGGAATTATTTAAATACCCACTGAAAATGAAGATAGCATTGCTTTTCCCATTAAACTGTTTGCAGGACTGATGCATGAAAACATTTGTTTGTTCTTCAGCACTCAGAGTTGTTGTCCACCTACAATAGCTGTGAGACAAGTAATATGATGTGTGACATTATAGCTTTACCTCACTGACATGTACTTTGCATTTCTAAGCAATTTTCTATTCAGAGCTTTAGAGCTGAGTTCCCTTTACAACATCAGATCAGTATCACAGGCAGGATTCTGACCAAGACTCTGAAGAAAATCAGTGGTTTGGCCTTTTTTGAGGCAACAGAAATGAGCTGAGAACTTCAGATCCAGTTTTAGTTTTGTGGTTCTAGTCTTGTATTAAGAAGTGCCCCATGCCTAGGCTGCAAGTATTGTGTTGGCTAAATAAATCTACATTTGGATTTATAGGAGCAGAGTAGCAACCAGAACATTATTGGTCTGCAAGCTCATAAGGAATCATGAGGTCAGAAGTGGACAGAGCTCATGGCCTTTTGTTGTCAAAAATCTTCATCCCTCCACTTACCAACCTTGCTCCTCAGGAGTCAAAACTAAGAGAATGTTGGACCAGTTCATGCTTATTTCATCCATGGGGCTGCTAAGTAAGAGGAAAAATAACATTCAAATGATGATTTTGATATTGTCCACAAGTGGACAGAAGCTAAAACTGGGGAAAACTGCTTTTTAACAACAGGCTTCTGGAAAAGAACAGGTCTGATGGCATCTTCTGATTTCCCCACTTCTTCCTGTGTGACAACCCTTCATCTCTTACAATAACACAGATCTGGTTTAGGTGAACATTGAGAAAATGTACTGTCTGTGACTGTCTTTGCCAAAGACCTCTTGGTGCTCCAGCCACTATCAGGGAAGGAAGGGGGGAGAATGAAAAGCAGAGACTCAAAAAATAGAGCAGATCACAGTGTTATGTGATATGAAACTGCATATGAAATAACGGTGGCTGAAAACTGGCCTAGAAATTACGGTCAGGAACAGCTGGACTTCATGAATTTTTTAGTGTCCACCTATTGAGTTAATAGAAGGATTTGAATTAGAACCTGTCCCATATCCACTGGCTGAGCTGGCTCTTCTAGCCCATCTTGTTGGGGCTCTTAAACTGAGCACATTTTGATGTGCATCCCAGCTGAGCCACACAGGTGGTTTCCCTGACTGCAGCACCACTGGGCTGGGTTTTACACTCAATTCAATAAATGCTAAATTGGGTCAAATTCTGCTGTGATGAAATCAGTGGCAGATGTCATTTGGCTGGGATCTTGTCTGCACTCAGGCCACTTTATGCTCTTCTGGCATCATAAAGGAGGAGTGAAAGCCCCTCAGACTCTTCTAAAGCCCCTCTATGCTGCCAGGCTGATGCTGTGGGTTTAGAGTAAATGAAATTTCAGGCTAATTGGCTTTAGTGTGATTGAGAACCAGGGCCATGAGGTTGTTTGGACTGAGCCAGTGATGGGATGCTGTGTGGGAATGAGTCACCCAACAGGTTTTAGTTGCCTTGTGGCTGAAGGAGACCCTCTGCAAGGATGCAGGAAGATAACAGAGCACTGTGCAGGTGAGGGGGAGGCAGGCATGAGCCTTCCTGAAGACTGCAGACCAGCAGGCAAGCGACTGAAATCTGATGGGAATAATATCCATGACATAATGCCAGGGGATGAAATTGGAAAGAAATGACATCTCTTGGGACAGATTGAGAGGTAGAAAAGAAATTTACGCTGTTTTCCAGGTAATACGTGAATGGTTTGCTGAAGTGTGGCTGATGGCACTTTGGGCTGATGTGATCTGAAGTTCTCTGCAGGCTTGTTAAGTGACTTTCCCTCTCTTCCTGAAATAAGAGCAGCAAAGTCCCTCAGAAGTTTCTTATTACAGAGGATTTATTCAAGATTTTGCATTTCCATCTGCGGTCTGAACCTCTTCAGTGGTTCACTGCCTCGTGTGGTGTGTGAGGTACTTCAGAAGTAAGGTACTAAATCAGATAAACCATTTTACAGCTGTATTGCAGAGTTAAATGGGAGCGGCTTGCTGAGACATAACACATATTTTGTAAAAATAGCCAGAAACTTATTTCCTTTCGGTGGTTACAATTAAGGTTTTCTTTCAGGAGAGAGGTGGAAGAAAGGCTGTTCAATTACACAGAGGGCTGCAGAAATGCCATTGAATGAATCATTTAATCCCTTTAAGTGCAGTCATCTTCCAATTTTCCCTCTTTCAGATATTTCCCATCTTATATGACACATCCAAGCATGAAAGTGATTAGTTGGTTATAGCTTCTAGCTTCTTTTGTGTCCCCTGCCAGTCTGTTCTTGAGAAATACTTGAACATAGGAGTAACCCCCTCATGTGCATCTGAATTTGTCTAATTCACATAGATGTGAATGTATGTGGTCATTTATTCAATATCTGCAATGTGCTTGTATTAATTCTGGTTTGTGATGAATATTTTTGTTGTGGGATTGCACTGTTGATTCTCTGTGCCTTGCATTTAGGACCTTGTCAGCTATGGCCAGCATAGCTCCATGAAAAGTAATACTAGAGGGCATCTAGAATTCCATTCTTGCAGAAGGAGTTTTTACACCTCAGTGTCCAGGAAGAGGTAGTGGCTGACAGATTAGAGTTTAACCAGGAAGTGAAAACGTTTTCCAAGCTGCAAAGGAACCTGACAGCAGATGTAAGTGCTGTCCAAAAGGAAGGAATAAATTTATTTTACTCATAGGCTGCTGACACAGACCACACAAGCAGCCATGTCTGAAAACTGAGTACATCTAGAAATGGGATTTATATCCAAGGCTGCTTTGCCACTTTTACTAGTGTCTACTGTACTTGTGGGGTTTTATTTTTAAAGAGAGAAGTACATAAACATCATAACATGAATTGCTTGCAGAAAGAAAATTGGTTGCTTTTTTCTACAAAATCGTAATTGCTTTTGTTTATTATTCCTGTCACTGTCTATATTGAGCGTTATTAAATCTGCCTTTTGCACTACAGTAAATACTGAAGCCCTTATATATTTTTATGTCATTTGCATATGTTACTATGCAGTTTGTGTCTGTTTAGTGAAACCACCTTAGTAGGTGTGCATGTACTCTTGCTCATCTGATTGTTTAAATCCTCTTTATTGACAGTTTTTAAATTTCAAAGAAAAAATGTCAGATCTTAGCATAGTTAAGCTAAATTGGAATTTAAAAGCAAAGTTTTAAAATGTGTTTATTTTGTGTTTCAATGTGTGTGCCCCAGTGCTAAATTTTAGCATGTACTTGCATGCCTTTCTGGAGGGAGGAGTATTTTATGTGCTGCATGAATTGAAGATCAGTGAAAAATTATATTCTATGGAGGCATTCCTGTAAAAGCAAGACCAGCATTTCTGAGCACTACATACTAGATTGTCACTGGGGCTGTGTCTGGGCACCCTTTGGGGTCTTTTTAAAAATGCAGTCAATATAACAGACTCACTCTGGTGCTTAATGGTGGGCATTACAACATGTACAAACCATCAGTCCAGGTATTTCCACTGGGGTAAGAAAGAGAAAAGGTTAAACTGGTGTTGATGGAGAAATAGGTTCTTTTATCATTTCTTGTGCTCTGCTTACCAGTGAGAGTTGCAGGAATTGTCCAGTTGTCCATCTCCTCAAAGGAGCAGCTCTTACTGGCAGACCTTTGGCCCCAGCTGCCCTCATGTTCTGCAGTGTTAGCTGGCATAATTCTTCTTCATCCCCCTTCAGGGTAATTTGACTTCTGGGAAATTTGTTTAGTATTGATTTAACTTCATTTCTGTTAAAAGAAAACCTGAGAGCTGTGTATAGCTGTCTGTAATAATAGAATATCCTCAATATCTGATTAATACAGTTGGGAAATATATTTTCTTGTTCTACAGTCAAAGCAATAAACAGGAGGGATCAAGTCAGACTCTAATGAGAGAGAAACTTTTCAGGGTATCTGATATATTGAACTTGGCCTGATCAAAACAACTGAACAGAAAACATTCTCTTTTATTTAACTTTCTTTTTCCAATAAAATTCTTAAAGGAAAAATACCAGGTAGTCTACATGAAATCCTAGCTTAACCTTTTGGTATTTCTTCAAGCAAGGTGATCTTTACTTAAGTACCAAAACACACTGAATATTAGGGTTTTTTCAGTGTTTTTCAGCAAGATGGGCTTGGGGATGGTCTAAGGAGGCTTCAGCTGCAATCCTGACAAGAGGTGTGGAGACTTTGGCCACACAGTTCTGTGTCACAGGGAAGCCAGATAAAGAGACATCTGGATTCAAATGGAAGTTGTGGATATCCCTGCCTGAGGGATGGGAATTAGGTGGATGTGCTGCTCCCTGGCAGTGCAGGGCAATCGTGGAAACCCCTCAGTTTCTGGGAGATGCCCAGCAGGAAAGGACTGACTTGTGTGCACGAGCTCCTGTTCCTGGAGGTGCAGGGCTGAGCTCACAGCTTGTGCCATCACCACCTCAGGCCAGGTGTCCTCCTGCAAAGCAGACTGAGGAATTCCCTTGCCTGGGTAGATGTCGGGCTGCACTGTTACATTTCCTCATTGTGTTTTCTTCCTGGAGGGGACCAGAGGGCCCGTGGGACTCAGTAGAGGGGATCCTGAGTGACACCCAGAGAGCACAGCCACGTGGGACAGATGTGATTGCCAGAGCACACAACTCTCAGAGTATGAACAAGCTGCTTTTGCTTTTCTCTTTTTGTTTTTAAATCTGGTTTTTGTCATACTGTCATGATGGTTGCCACTCCCTTTGTGTTTTGAAGTAGATCAATGGGTTTGTTGTTGGGTTAAGACAAAGGGTTTGACAGCCCAGAAAACAAATTACTTGCATTTCCTCCCCTGTTCAAGCTTTGTCACAGAAGTTGTTAGCTGTAGAAGAAACTTTTTTTTGTGTCTCTGTCACTGAGCTGTGCCAATGTCAAAATATCTGGAACAGATAAATAGGTATTTTATCTCTACATAGTTCAGCAGCAGCTTTGCAGCATTCAGTTTGTTTTCCTGGCAATAATTTGGTGTATTACTGGGAGGACACTGGCATCTCTTCTAACAGCCCCTCTCTTTGACAAATAACAGGCACCTTCAAGAAGGAGGGCTGCCTGTTTGGGAGGAGCTGTATTAATTGAAGCAATAATATTAATAAGCTCTTACTTCAATGTCATAGCAGCCAGATGTGTTTTTACTGAAGCAGAATTCCTAATTTCTATAGCGGGAAACATATTTTCCATGTCTCCTTTACATGGAAGGCACAAGTGGAAGGCGATTACATCAGAAATCATCCATTTTGTCATGATACTGACTTTTATTTTCCATTGGGCCCTTTTAAGGTTTGTATTTTACAGTCTGTGTCAAAGACCAATTCTGGTCAAGACTTACTGCACACCGATGAGCTATAAACAGAGTTATGGAAAAGGGCACTTGAGGCCTCTGTAAACATACATCACACTGTGCTTCTGAAAAGCCTGGACCCCATGAGTTTCTCAGTCTCCAGTTTCATTACTGTACCTTCTGCTCTCCTTTAAATCTCTGCTTTGGGGGCTTGTGGTGCTGCACAGCATGAGAACACCACTACCCTTGTCTTGTACCCAAGCTGTGGCTGTGCTGGGTGGTCACAGAGGATCAAGGCTGAGCATTTATCCACCATACAGTTCCTCACACACCAGCACTGCTTTATGTCCAGTTGCTCTGAGCACGCCTGGCTTATACTGACAAATGACAAAGCCATTTTGGTTAGGTTTTTGATTTACATCTGGGAAGCAGGATCAGGAAAACATCAGCTGCTTTCTCTTAGTCATTCACTTGATGTTACAATCCTCTCTGACTGTATATTTTTTTTTTTAAATCTTTATACATAGCATGGTAGAAGAAACCAATGCTTAGTTTTGCTTTAACTGAAATCATAACCAGAATTTTCAAATCAGTAAGGGTAGTGGCAATTGAGAGAATCTCTGCCAGGATACCCTTGTACTTCTGTGTCTCTCTCTCTTCAGTGTTGGAGAAACACTCACTGTTTAAATTGCAAGTGTGTGAGAGCTCTTGCTGAGTGACACAGCTGACTCTGGGGTGATGGCTGGGCAAGGAGGGCTCAGGTTGCTTGTGCTGCTCCTGTCTCTACCCTCTCAGAGGCTGATCTTGTTCTGAAGTGTCTTGGTCAAAATGCTGAAAATTTTGTGTGTAAGGAAGCTGAGGGCTTGGAGAGAAAGGGGATAGATGGAATAACATGGTCATGATTAAAAATCTGCTAATAAAGGTCACTTGAGGGAGGAGAGATGTCTGGTCCCTCAGTCTGGCTTGCCAGGCCCTGTTTCTAATTTGATGATGCTCCTCAGGGTGAGATCCCAGTGAGGCTTCAATTTGAGCTCAGTCTCTGTGCTGTGAAGTTTAAGCTCCTGTTTTCACTTGGAGGTGTGGTTGGTAGATTTCACCCAGGTACTTCTTTTCCCAGCACCCCAATATGGGAACACAAGTGTGGTAATGCTACACCACTGATTAGGATTAATGATATATATTACCACTCTGCGTGATCACTGATCTTTCCTGTGTTTTGTGCTCTTTCATGCGAAAAATACATGGAAATGTATGAATACATGAAAATATATATCCCCCTAGAATGTCTAGTTGGGATATCTTTGACATTTAGGCTTCTATGGAGGACTATTTTTACTCATATGGAATATAAATCACTCTGCTATTTATGTTTTTTTTTTTCCAAAACCGTACAAGTATAAAAAAAAAAGAGTGAAATCCTGCTTTAAAAGGAGAGCTGTAGTTTTTTATGATTCTCACTGCTGCATTTCCAGATGTGATTTTTTTTTCCTTATCCTGGTACATCACATTTATTACCCCTTGCTCATCCTTTCTGTTTTATGAACCATGAAGACTCTGAGGACCACAGTGAGGGTTTGGTAGCTGTCAAACAACGCTCTGTGGCATTTCATGTGGTGAGGGGCATCAGTATCATGCTTGGAAGATCAGCTTGATAAAGGGGACACAGAGTAGAAAGGTTGCACAGATGTTCTGGGACCTCAATTCTTGAATTTTGCCAACCAGGAGTTTGATTATATTCTGAAATCACTGAAGCAAAGAGTAAATATAAAGCTCTGTGACCAGAAGTCCCTGCAGCAGATATATGCTGTGTGCTAAATCTTACAATTAAAGCACGGTGGTGCAAAATCTGCCTCCAAAGCATGGTCTGCAGAATCCAGTGCTCACTTCTGTAATGCCCCAGCTCCTCAGGCAGGAGGGTGGGATTGCTGCTCTGTGTCTGGAGCAGGAGAGCTTCCCTTTCTCCTTCCACAGCTGCAGACACACTTTGTTGGCTCTGGATTAACCTCTGTTGCTGTGCTTGATGTTGAGCATGGCACACACCGAATTTCTGTGACTCAAGTGTGTCTGTTTTCTGTATATTTGAAATTGTTGCTCATTTAACCATGACTAATAGATAGCTTGAGCAGAGATCTCTGAAGAGAGGCTATTCAAGTTGAGAGCACACAAAAAGCCTCATCTAATCAACCTACAATATACACACATCATCTACATTTGCAGTTGCATTTCCCCACACAGTCACTGCTGGTTTGACAAAAAGATGAATTCAGGTTAAATTTTGGATTAAACAAAAAACAAAAAGCCTTGCTCAGTCTGATCCAAACAGGAAGAGCCATACTGATTGAGGGCTGGATATCAAATGCATGCTGCAACAGAGAAGGATAAACATTAATTTTCATTTGGCTTTCTATGCCACTACTGCTTGAGAGGTGNCTGCAGGTTGATGAGGGTAAGCATTAAAAAAAAAAAAAAAAAAAAAAAAAAAAAAAGAAAGTTGCTGTGATATATTAATGCTGTGAGATACCTGACAGTTGAAATTAACTTTGCCAGGTCAAGATAATGCTGAGATTAAATGCTACTAATTCTTTCTGCTCTATCTGTCCAGTTTGCTGGTTGATATTCTTGCTTTACTGGACAAAAATATGGCAAATCAAATTTCCACTAAAATTTGTAAGGCTTAGAAACATCTCTATAGTGGGGAAAAAATGGACAACTTCTTACAGCTAATGTTTAATCAATTTATTGGCTTTTCTGCTTCCAGAACCATCAAACGTTGTGTAGCCAGCCAGGAGATATTCCTGATTACATTGTTGTTCTGTTAAATATCTGTTAAAATAGAGCTTGAGAGTAAATTTCACTTTTTGAATAATTGGGCAAATTAGTTGTTGGATGCTTGGATGTGTTACTGTACCTAGTGGTGGCATGAAGGCTTTATCAGTTCTCCTCCTCTGAGTGGAGGGGGAGAGTTGCTTTAGAAGGATGTGTTCCCTTTACCTAAGGGACAAACAGGTGGCCATTTCATCTTCTCCTGTATTCTTGTGCTCACTGGTTGTTGCTCTTTTTGGGTTTACTCCCTCTGGGGCAGGTTGAAGCTGCTCTGCAGAATGGGAGAAAGTAAAGGGAGTTTACCCATCATGGCTGTGCAACTGCTGAAAAGCTCCCTGGATGCAACACTAGTTCATTTCTGCAACAGTGGAAACAGCCTGAAATTCCAATTTCATGTGGAGCCTTTCACTCCTTGAAAGGAATTTCTGTAATTTTGGGAGTTTTTAATTGTTGTCTGGATAAAATATGTTAAGCTGTTCACAGTCACTTGCATCCCTTCAATCCAAGACAGGCTCATAAATGGTGCTGATGTTTCATGTTACTGAGAAACAGTAAAACCTCAAAGCACATATTTCTGTGCTGTCTTCCCCAGTGTGAGATTCATCTTCATGATGGATGCAGAGAAAGAAAAATTGCAGAGAAAAAGAGAGTCCTCATAATTTTTTGCAGTCCTATGCACTTTTTATTTCCTAAGACCAGATAAGAATAATCAGCATGGTTCTCATGCTCCACTTTCATTCCCTTAGGGAGATGTCACACTGAAGCTCCTCCAGTGCCTCACAGTCTACTTTGGATTAGATACCTGGCCTTTTAAATATTATATACAGTTCTTGCATGTGCATTTTGCTCTGCCTTCTGCCCTTTACAGTCAATGACACAGTACCAGTGCAAGGTGTGGTTACTGTCATTGATTTTTGCTCTCTTAACAGCAAATGCTCCTCATTTTAAATGTCACCCCTGAAAGGCCATGATTTGTTGTGAGGTGATATAACACTGTGTTGTCTGTCTCTGTGGCCAAGTCCCTCTGTGAAGGTACCACCAACTTCTCAGTTGATGTGTGAGGAAATGCCTGCTTTACCCTTATCAATTACAGCCTCAGTGCTGTGATTTAGGGAACCATTTTAAGAGAAAAACAGTATTAAAAGGTTTTGGGTCTGCTGAGGTGTTTGTGTGAGTAGGAACAAACCCAGGACAGCACAGCTGCAGGGTGGGGAAGTATTCTCCAGACTTTTGGGAAGGTGTCAGCAGTGAAAGTCAAGGTCCTTCTGGAAGCCTAGTGATGGTTGTATTGGCCTGGGCTCTGTAAAACCTAACTCCTGCTAGGTTCATCTGGCTAAGTGGCCATTCCGTGCACTTCTGTGGACAAGGTGTCCTTCCTCTATATAACACATTGTTTTTGTGGACAGTAAAGGGGGTAATATTGTGCATTTCCTATATTTTTCTATGAAAATTTTTATCCAACTTGCATTTTGGTGCTTTATCAGCTTTCCTGGGCTTGTAGTGGTAATGTGAAATAAAATAATTGCAAATAATTCGCATTGCTTACAAACAGGGAAACCAGGAAAAAAAGTGAAGTTCACTGGCATGGCACTTCAGTATTTTGGTAGTTCTGTATCATTTGTGATTGTAATACATTCTTGGAACAACAAGCACTTCTAATGATCTGAAGTGTTTTTGAAAAGGAAAGGACTCTGAGACACCAGTCACTATATGTAATTTAGTGACAGGAATAGAAAGTTGGCAAATTATCAGTTTACTTGGCTTAAAATAAAACATTACACTATAGTATGACGTTCTTGTACTCACTGTGAGTTCTAATCTACACTTTCTACCCTCCTCTGGGTTTAAATTGCCTTAAAATTTGAGATGCTAAAAGTGTCCTGAACTCTGCAGGAAATGGGCATGTTAGTATTTTTGTTGCTTTGAGGAAAGAGGGGTGTGTGTGGGTTTTTTGTTCTGTTTTTGAGGGACAGGTTAAAAAACAGCACTGAGAAGCCTTCCCATCCCAGGAGCTGCCTCCAAAACACCCAGAAATTGTTTTTTTAGTGTTGGCTGGACAGTAGTTAGAGAGTTTTGAGCACTCATGTTGCAGGTACTCAGTGTCCCCAGCAGGAGCAAAGAGACAGAGCTGGCCCATCCCCTGGGAGCAGTGGATGGCTGAGAGGCACCAGGGAGGGCTGAGGCTCCAAGGGGGATGTAAGAGACACTTCAGAGTTTGTGGATAATTAGGAGTGCTGGGACTGTGAGGTTAACAGATTCAAACAGAAGACAGGGCCCATCTTTTGGGGAGGAAAGAGCATTTTGGCAGCTGTCACTGCGCATTAGGTGATTCTGCCTGTGTGTGGAACGTGAAACAGGGAGAATTTTGGGAGGAACTAATGCACTTACTCATGAAAATTGTATTATTCCAAACCAGACAGATCAGAGATAAGAAAATGGGCCATTGTTAAAAAATAAACTCCCATGACTGTGCCTAATCTCCTACTTACAACTAAACGGGACTCAAATATCCGAGATTAAATCTGAATGTCTTTCCTGACACCAAAATTAGCGCTTGAACATGGCTGATAACTTTGGCCTGGATCTATTTACACCCTTTTAAATGTAAACTATGTAATAACTGTGTAATTGGTTTGCAAATAGTAAATAACCTCTTCTTTTCTAATTTCTGTGTTAGCTATTAAATCATTTCATTTCATGAAAGTGCTGTGCTTTACCAAAGATGTTTGCAATGGATTTGTTCATATAAATGCATAGTTCTTTGTTTTTCTTCTTGATTACTTGATGCTGCTTTTGATGACTATTTCTGCTTTTCAAGAGAAAAAGAAAAAAATAGTTGCAAAGCTGTGGTGGGAGTCATGAAATCAGAACCATGTAATGCCTTCAGTCTGCTGTCAATTAGTCACTGATACAAACCCATGATGAATCCCATGGCACCATTTCCCTGTTGAATCCAATAAAATTCAGTTTGTGCAAGTCTGTAGATGCCCCTGCTGGCCTAAAGGAATAACAAAACATGTCAAACTAAAACAGTGGGAAAGAGGAAAAGAAGCAACCTGTAAATGAAAGCAAAAAGCCTTGAGACAGATGTATTTGCAGTTGAATGTAGCTGACTTTAGAAGCAGGAGTTATTTAATGAGCCTGAAGTTTAGTACGAGCTCGTTGTGGCAGACTGGCTTAGCAGTTCATATATCACACTGAGAGGTGCTGCCTCTTGTTGAGGAGAGACAGGAAACAGCTTGGCAAGGCTGGGAAACACTGCTGAGCGTTCCACATGAAAAATACCTTTAACACAAGGTGAATCCTCAAGCAAGGCAAGCCTGGGTGTTTTGAAGAAGCTCTTGGGACATCATAGGGGAAGTGGGGAATGTGTGTTTTCCAGGAGAGCTGTCTTAGGGACATGGTGCAGAGCAGTGGAGAGCCTCCAATATTCCACAGGGTTGAGAACTCTTGGCCTGGGAGCTTTGCTGCTTCCTGGCTTTAGGTGACACAGCCACAGATGCAGGAGGTCTGAGCAAGGAGGTAAACAAGACCAGGGGGATATGAGCACTCAGCTCTGTAACGTTAAAGTCAGTGCTGGTTTTTTCCCCTCAAGACAATCTACGTGGCTGTCCTCATTCCTGAGTTAGTTCTCAACACAAACAAATAACAGAAATTTTGTTTTTCAAATTGGGAGTCCTTTCCTTTCACCTGTGACCTCATAGATGTTCTGGGATGTCCTTGTTTACTGCTCTTCTCCAATTGTTTTACTCATAGATTAACACATGTATTCTTCACATTCCTCTTCCCATTGCATTCTTTCTTAGGAAGGTAGATATTTTAGTTATTTCCCTATACACAGAAATCTTACTGAAAATTAAAAAGAAGAAAAACTTGGATTCCTCCAAAGACTTTAAATTTAGAGTCAGTTTTATTGGGCTGGATTAAGTGTGGAAAGGTGGTGCAGGGTGAAAAGTAAGCATTTTGTTTTTGTGACAATAAACAACTGGGTATGTGATTCCATAGTGATTTACATGACATAAAAGCTTAGAAGTATAGAGCTATCTATTTTTTTTCCCTGAAAAAAAGGGTCCAGTACTCATCAAGAATCAAATTTACATGGCCATACCTTTGACTCTGTGGCAGGAGCTGGCTGACAGACAATATCATAACCTCAGCTATTTTGTCATTTGAGAAAATGCTGAGGGGATATTGAAAGTCAGGAATAGGAGCTGGCCACAAATCACTTCAGAAAAGAAGCACTGAAGTTTAGAGGAAAATATGTTGAATGCTGGCATCCTGTATTCTCCCTCATTTGGCTAGAAATCCTCAGTGTTTATTGAGGGTGAAATTCATCTGTGTGCTGTGAACTATGTGCTCCAAAGAAAGCTTCAGCAAGTTTTTAATGTTGGATGTTTCATATGCTGGCTTTCCTGCATAAAGATGAATTTCTCCTTGAAATGAAATGAAGACTGAGAGCACATAAGGCAAAATAATGATGGGATGAAATAAAACTGGTCTATCAGAAGAAATGGCAGAAATCACAGAAATCCAATTTGGGACAGCAAAATGGCCATAGATATTATTTTCCATTGTATGCTATTTCACATAAAGTACGGTTACAACAGGAAATCAATGGAAAATAACGATTATATATAAGACAAATTGCTGAAAGCCAAGAGGCTCTACCTCCCCATTCTAATGGAAAGGTAAATGCAGCAGAGGGATAACATATGGGTTTCATATTTTTAGATAGTTGTAGATTTGCCGATGCACTGGTGGTGTGTGCCTGTCCTCATTCTATGGTGTGTGCAGACAAATGTTCTTCATAAGCATTTTCTGATGTTATTTCTGTCTGTAATTTATTATTCTCTGAAGACATTTATGTTTCATGGCATCAGACCTCTTCCATATCTGTTTCAGCCTGATTCTTGCACCATCACTGCACTTGTGTCACCAGTGTTTGTCCTCTTTGTGTTGCCCCACACATCATGGGGCTGCCCTTGAACCATTTTGTGCCCATCTCTTAAACTCCTCAGCTACAAATTAACAATTGCTGTGAAATAGCTGTAGAAATACAAATCTGCTTAGAGTATGAGATGTTAAGTTCTCTTATTTTAAATGGAAACAGGCAAAGTACTTTAATTTTTTTAAAGGAATATATGGAAATATGGTAGGGTTTTTGCAAATTAGAAATTGGATTTGGGTCATTATCTGTAGTTCCCATGAAAGGACAGTAAGATTCAAATGTCAGTGCAGCCTTGCTGCTAACCTCCAAAGTTCATTGCAGATAAATGGATATTATTTGGTGTCTTTTTGCACAAAAGTACAAAAAAAAACAAAAACAAAAACAAAAACAAAAAACCCCCAAAAATAGCAGCTTTCAGGGAACTGAACCACATAAGGGAAAAACTAAAATTTGATTAATGCCTAATACCTTCCTTTTGGCTCAAAGTACTCTTATGAAGAATCTCCATAGCTTCCCTTGCACTCTCTCCATCTATTTATTTGTATTTCTCTTGCATTTATGGTTAAAAAAAAACCCACAACATTTTTTTTTTCCACCTGCTTTCTTTTTCCCCAGCTGCCTGTTTGAATCCCCAGTGGCCCATTACCTGTGGTACAGTAGCTCTCTCTTTAGCTGCTGGCTCTGTTTGAGGAACTTTTGTTGTTACCTTTGAAAAACTGGAGAATAGGGGAAATCAGTTAAATGTCTCAGTCGGAGTTCCTGTGACTCCAGAGAAGGTAGTTCAGCCATCTGGAGATGAGGAACTACTGGAATCTAAATCAGTTATGAATTGTTTCTCTTTTCTATTTAAGTCAAAGGAAATTTTGATTTTAAAGAAAACACAACAAAGGGACAAACTTCATCCTGTTTTATTGAGCCAATTGCCTTTACTAAGCAGTAATTGAATTTTTAAGGTTTTGGTTATAGTGATCAAGCTGTGCTTTTTGAGATGATTATTCAGTAAAAACCTTTTTGAGCTTTCAAGGTGCATAAAATCCTCCAAGCTGTAAACAACAACATTTAGGTAGAACGTATGAAATGGAGATTTGTCATGGACAGTGACCCATAAAATTATTCTCTTGGTTTATTTTGTCTCAGGAGTGCTTGGACCTGTTCAGTAAGCATGTAAGAGTGTTCATTATTTAGAAATTTGACTGAATAATGGAAAGACATACTGAAAAGTTTCAGTTTCTGGCCTAGAATTTTTCACTTGGTTATAACAATCTGCATGTTTATATGCAGTGGAATTTCTTTGGTTGATTCAGTCACGCTGTCTGCTTTGCTCTAGTGTTTCCGCAAGCCTTGAGTCTCTCCTGAGATGGAAACCTGCCATTTTTAAGTCTGAGTACCCTGTTATCAGCTGTGCTTGCTCAAGGGCTTGAATTTGGTGTTGGGTTGGATTTTTGCACGTATGTGCATCAGTAAGTGACCAATAACAAATATAAACTGAAGTGTGTGTGACCCAGAAATGCTTCTCAGTTCCTATTTCCTACTCTGTTCTTTGGAAATGTTCCAGCTTTAAGTTAAGGGCTGGGTTATGGATTGCTCTGCTGTTTTCATGTGGAGGAAGTACAAGTAGATGGATAAGAGGGAAAGCAGGTGTGGCCTGGGCAGCATGAAGTGACATAGAGGGCACGTGCTATGCCTCACCTGGAGAGCAGAGCTGTGCCCACAGGCCTTCTGGAACTGCTTTTATTCCTGTAGGGAGGAGCTGGGTTAAAGAGAACCCTTTTCTATAGCTGAGTGGGTTGCTGTGAGCTCTGGTACAGCTTTGCCAGTCTGGTTCTCCAGTTCCTGTGCTGCTGTGTCCCCATAGATGCAGAGGGACCCGAGTGATCCTGCTCTGCTCTGCTGGTTGTCACTGCTGGCTGTCACCTGCTGCTCCAGGACCTGCCTGCAGTGCCTCTGCAAGACAAGGCTGTGTTTTGCCAGTTTTGTGAGGATTTCTTTGGAAGTGTGAGTCTCCAGGATGTCTCAGGATTACACCTGCACTTCAAGCGTTTCACAGGTGCTCCGATCAATAAAGGTTCAGCATGAACTGGCTGGATTTGGAGAAAAAAAAATTTTTTTCTCTTCTGAGCACTTAGTGATATGATGTTCTTTTATCTGTCTTCCAGAACAGTGTTGACCTTCTGCTGACTTTTTGAGGATGGGTTGGGCACAGGCACCATTATCAGTTGCTTTCTTTCTGCTGTAGTTTCTCCCTCCTCTCCCATTCAGCAGCTGTGATTCATATTAATTTAGTTATATTGGACAGGAATTTTCTTATGTTGCCTTTTTTATTTTAAATTCCATATTTGTGGGGCTGTTAGCCCTTCACAGTTCTGGATGACTCAAGTGTTTTTTTTAATCTGTTTCTATCCTCTCCAGGGAATTAATGAAGTCATGAAATGTAAGCAGTAATTAAGAGTCCTTGAGTTAGGATAGTTGTCTAGGGCTATAACTCAGACCATGCTGGGTCTGGAAGAGTACAGAGCCATACTGAGCTGCTTTGGTATTCCACAGTCAGAAAGGACTTTTTCAAACACAAAATTAGTCCTACACCTTGCAAGCAGCAGGTTTGATCTGAACTTGCAGTCCGTGACTGCAGAAAACCCCATCTCCAGTATGAGCTATTTTGTGAGGGAGCAAGTCGATTAACACTGGGCTTGTCCTAGGAATACCTAGGGATTTGCCTAGTGGGGATTACTTCCTGTGGATAATGATCTATTTTCACTGCATTTTCTGAAAGAAATAATGTGCTTTCACATTGGATGTAGTAGTATTTTTATTTTATTGTGGGGGAGGGGAGGGAAAGGAGAATTGGTGATAAGTATCTGATCCTGTTCTGCTGCTTGTTTTAATTTTTTTAATACTTCTATTTTTATTTACCCTAAAATTAACAGTGGTATTACTTCTTTAGGGTGGATTCTACTTTTTCACAGCAGCAGAGATTCTTGTGAGCAATTACTCAAGGCAGCAGTTAATTATGGATACTTACTGGCCTGAGCAATGGAAATCCTAATAAATCAGGCATCTTGTGTAGCCAGTTTTATGGAGTATTACTAAGCAGAATACCTTCTTCAGGAGATTTTTTTTTCCTGGTACCTATGGGGGATGTCATTATAATTGAATCTAGGTTTGTACATCATTGGAAGGGGAAAAACATCTTTCATCTCTAGTGCATATGTGTCTCCAGCAGCATCTGCAGCTTAAAGTAGAAAATGTGCATTTGAGTGGGAAATAAGAGACAATTTAATGTGAATCTTTAGATTTCTCCTCCTTATGGACATGGCAGGTCTGGAGAAGCTCTTGCTCACTTATAGCACTGAAGCACTGTGATCTTGGTGCTTGTGAAGAGATGCTTGGGGATGGGAATTGAAGAGTTTATTTTTCCTTACCCTTCTTAAGACTTTATCCAATGAGTGGTGAGAGATTGAAGGATTTTTCTTGAGCTCTGCTGAGGGCACTTGATAGAAGTGTAGAAGCTGAGAGTTGAGTAATCCTGTCTTTCACCCTTGCTATGGCAAACTTTTATGTGCAGGTTTTTTCTCCCAGCTATTTGCTCTGTACAGGCTAAATTACTCTTTATGCTAAGCAAGATGGGCTAAATGTCATAAATTTTTCTGAAAACTGTGTGTGCTCCTGCAAGACCACAGCAACTGTGCAAGATCACTGTAAGTCTGTTCCCATTTGCACTCTCAATAAGAGTTTCATTAGAATTTTTTTCTATTTTAATGAAAAGTTGGATGGTAAGATGAGTCTGTGTAACACGTGGAGTAAATTGGAGTGAAAAGCCAAACAACCTTAATAAAGAAAGATTATATCCTGGTTTGGTTTTGGTGGGTTTTTTGGATTTTTTTTTGCAGGTAACTTGTTGCATTGAGGAGTGTGCAGCTATATGATTATCCTTCCTCAAGAGTTATTTCTTCTTCCTTAGTATCTGGCAGCATATTTTAAGAAGCTGAAATTTCTAACAGCTAAAGGGGGACCATGTGTCTCCACTGAGGCTGTCCTGGAGTTGAGTGCTTGGACAAAGGGGACTCTGGCTGGAATGTGCTGGCTGAGGCCACAGCTGGATCACTGTTGGGCTGAATCAATAGAGGAATTTAATAGGTGATAGCTGTTTGCTATTTTACCAAATAGAGCATTTCAAAAACAGCTGACTTGACACAGCAGATACATTTGGTGCAACTTCCAGAGAGTGTTTTGTTTCTGAACATCCTGAAACTCCTCTGAAATGCTGTTGACCACAGCAGCGAGTTTCATATTGACATTAAGATAGATTTATTGCTCTTAAAGTTGTTCTTCCTTCCAGCTTATGCAAGCTGAGATCCAATAATTCCTTGTGAATGGCTACCTCAGCTTTTGATTGAACTTCTTAAATATGATATATTACTAGCAGTAAGTGCAGGCATACCCCTCCTGTTGTTTCAGAGAAGTGCTCTGTGGGTTATCTTGCTGACAGGAAATTGGAGAACCATAAAGGTATCAAAATCTAGTAAGATTACAGCCAGACTTAATGTTAACTGTTGGAAATTCCCCTTTCCTTAATATGGGATCATTCTATTGGGAGTGAAGGTGTAGATCAGAAGCAATATTACTATAACACCTTTTTTAGGCTGCTGTTAATGTAATAAAGATGCTGTTAAAGGCAGAAAGCTCCTTGCATGTCACACTGACCTTCATATTCAGCCTGGTTGTGGCAACAACTTGCAACTCCTTGGCTATTTGCTCACATATCCTTTACTTTACTCCATGAGTGTATTCCTGTATTTTGTGCATGCTGCAGGCACACTTTATCCTGGATATTATGATCTAGGTGTTATGCTGGTGTTCTTGTCCAGATTTGGTGAGTTTTGGTGTTCAGGGTTTCAGTACAGGGCAGCCTGTTCCAGAGCAGAGTAAAGAAGTTCTTCCTCGTGTTCAGGTGGAATTTTCTGAAAGTTATTCCTGAAAAATATTTCTCAAGAAACAGTTTATCTGTGAGGCTGTGTGAAACTTAGAGGACAATTTTGGAAGGAAAAAAAGGGAGGAATGTACTTTGTTTCCATGTCAACCTTTTCAGCTCAGGACTTTGAGAACACCATGTCCATGGTTTCAGGATGAGCTGCCTTCCTTCCACAGGGATCTCAGTATCCTGTGTCAGTTGTTCTGCACACAAAACTAAGTTTCAAATGCTGACATGTAGGTTTTTCAACTCATACAGCATTTTCTTGCCTCCTGTTTGCCACACTTTTTTTTTTTTCTCTCTTTAGTAAAAGTTTGGTGAATTTTTGTTTTCTCTTTCAGTCTCTAGCCATCAGTGTACCTTGCTCCAGCTGAATCCCTGTTTGTCTTGACTGTGCTGTCTCAATCAAAGCTTCTTTTATGCATCTGAAGGTTTGAATCTTCTCTTTTTGTCTTTTTAAAGTGAAAATTATTTGAAAAGATAAGAGGAAAGAAACCTTTCTGTTGTATGCATGTTATTTTGTTATAAAGCAGGAAAATTGTGGAAATGAAGCCCTGCATAGTTGTAAGGCAAGTTTAAAGAGAATGTGGCCTTTTATTTTTAAATTCATTTTGTTTTCACAGAAAAACTAGGTCTAGTTCTGTGTAGACAATTATAGTAAATGTTTTTCCAGAAGCAGAGGATTCTTTTGTGTGCCTCCAGCATTTTCCATTTTTCATTACAACCACTGTATTTTCTTCTTAAAATGCAAGCAAGTCAAGGGAGGCATGGCTGGCAAGATAAAATGATCATGGGATAATTTGTGTTTTCCAGACCAAACAAAATCAATCATTATTGTTTCGGGATGAGATGCATTAAATAGCTGAGAGATGTTTCTGAACTTTTACAAAATGTTTTTATCAGGACAGATAAGGGAGAAGGCTGTTGAACACCCTGAGGTGGTGCTTGTAGTTTTCAAATTTACACACTAATTTGTACAATATTTATAGAGGGAGACATCTGTGCTGGGTTTGTGGTTAAAAAATAAAAAAAATCAAACCTGAAAAATATGAATAATCTGTAATGAAAATATATATGTAGTAGAAAAGAAGTCTCCACTCTGTTTCCTTTCCATGAAGTGGGGGCTGGATTAAAAGGAAGATCAACTAATTTCACTAATTTCCCACTGCCTGTGTGGTGAGGTTGTGAGAAAGAAGCAGAAGTTGGGAAAATCGGGAATCTCTCATGTGTGACCTTAAAACAAGGATTTAATGTGACAAAAAACACTGAGACAATTGATTCTACTGAAAGAAAAAAAGTAAGTAGTAATTTTTATTTTGAAAAGGGAGGATGGACGACTGTGTGCTACCCATATTACTGAGGACTGAGGTGTGATGAGGCACAGCTGGGGATTTCCAAGTTGGCTGGTGAAACTGGCTAACAAGTGCTTTTAGGATTAGTAATCTTTTAAAAACAAAGAGAGCAGCAAGGCCACCAAAAGTTGCATTTTTCTTGTAGACTGGGAGGATAACACCAGGCTTTGCTTTGGTGGTTTAGCCTGCGTGAAGCCTTGAAAGATAAATTGATGCCTTTGCCTGTTGCCACCCTGGGGATGTGCAAAATTTGAGGGCAAGTTATAGAAGAGCAACCAGAAAGATTAAGTGACTAGAGGGATCTGATTTATCAGGTAAAATTAAGGTATATTTAGACTGCATATGCAAATAGAGCAGGGCACATGATAACTATCTTGAAATACTTTCTCAGTAAAGACTAATGATGGTGAAAAATTACTGTGGAGAGGAACAGAGGGGTATAACAGAGAATAATGGGTTGAAATTAAGAAAAATAAAATGTGGGCTCAATTCCATGATAAAGCTTCATGACACTGAATTGAGAATGCAGGAGGAGAAGAAGAACTGGTGAAAGACCCATCACTTAAGACAGTTTAAATTTAGACATGAAAAGCAGTAGAAAGAGTACTCCAGAGGGCAATCCTTCACTGGCATGGGGACAGAGTGGATGTTCTCTTCCATCCCTAATTTCTGCTACTCAGTAGTGCTGTGATTAGGTGACAATTTTTTTCCTTGTGCAGACCCAAGATGCTACTTAATGTTTTAAGGGAGCTTTTAAAATAATCTGTAGTAGCACTGAGAGTTGGCTTTATCAAATAAATTGAAATACAGCGTTAAGAACCCTAGGTCCATCCCAGGGAACACTGAAAGATTTGAAATATAGAATAATAAGAAAAATTTTATGACAAAACACTTCATGTGGCTTCCTCCCAGGCATTCTGAAGTCTTGTGTCAGCTCTAAAGAAATGGGATAAGCTCTGTTGACATCTCTTCCTTTGTGAGCTCTGGGAAAGTTAACTGACTGCCCTTCGTTCCTTCACCAGAGGAGCAAAATGTCAAAAATATGTTAAATGGAAACTTGAGCCCACACAGTTGCTCTCTCTGGTGCACTGTTCAAAAGAAGCAAAGAAGAAAGTTGAACAGATTTTAAAAATGGTCCTTTCTGACCTTTGCAAAAGTACTGAATTTAATCCCTTTAGCCCAAAAGATCCTGCTGGTGAAAAGGATTAGTAAGAGAGAGGAATAAAAATTTCTGTGTGTCAGAATTGGTCAAGTTTATGTGACCCAGCAATTGTAGCTCATTTGTTCAGTCTCTTTTCTTCAGAGGGTTTCATTTTGTGATATGTTTTAGACTGATATCTGAAAATTGCAGGTCACTGTTTTGTGTAAGAAGCAAAACCTTTTAAAGGGCTGGAGTCAGAGAAAAAAGCCAACAAACCCAAACCATAAAACCACAACAAACTTCCCTCCACAGTCTGTCCCCATATTGGTCTGCCTGAATTTGAGCTGTGTGATTATCTGGGCATGCATTAACAACCCTGTTCTCTGTTTTTTCTTAGCTGGTTAAAGGTGAAAATGAGCTTCAGGGACTACTTCATTGTCCACAGGAACCCAATGAAAACTGAAATGTTTTTACAAAAGAGCAGATGTCAGGTGAAAACAAAGTGTTTCCACCTACAGCTATCAGCAACCATGTAGAAATTTCGCAACTGATCCAGTTCCCAGTGCTCTGCTCAAATTCATATACCTCACTTTCAGGGAGGCTAATTAGTGGGTCGAAGGGCTAATGTTTATTATATTGCTTTTAGTTCTAAAACCTGATTATTGGAACACTCTTTGACATCTCAGTTTTTTGTAACATATCCTAAAATAATGCATAGTGGTGATTGAGATGAGTTGAGAGTCGCTGTCCTCTTTTTCTTGGGAAACATATTTTTATCCAGCCAGGGGCTGCAGCCTGGAATTGCATTTAACAAATTGCACAGATTTACACTAAGTGCCACTCTGAGGAGAGGGACCAATGGTTAGATGCAATTGCAAGGATGCAAACTCATTTTGAGAGGTTGGAGAAGGCTGGAAATTCTAGTGATGTTGTGTTCAGTCAGACCATTAGCCCGACAAATGGAATCGCCTTGGCACCTCTGAAGTTAATGAGGATTTTGCCATTAATTTCCTTTTAGATGAATGCAACCCATAAGGAATAACACACGTTCTTCTGGAGTTATTTATTTGTATATTTATGTTGGGAAGACAACACAGAGCATAGCGAGGTAGTAAAAGTGAGGGGAGGTGTGAGGGTAAATGAAAAAAACAGGAGGGGAATAATAAGTTAGGTTTGTTTGCATGTCTGTGGCAGCTGTGGAGATAGCACTGTGATTTAATAACCTACAGTGAGCCATGTGTCGCTCCCCTATTGCACACTGATGTAATAATGCAACGGGAACTTGAATTATTTGCCGTGTCAAATATTGTAGGAAGGAGCTGCTCAGAAGTAAACAGCTGAAAAGTGCCTTGATAACAAATGGTGGGAAATCAGGGAGGGAAAAACAGCAGGAAGGAATGGCTGCTGTCCTGTTGTGTCTGGTGAGCTGATATACATAATTCTGAGTAACTGCACTGTGGAACCCGTGTTCCCCAGTAATGACAACGTGCAGTACAGTTGTGTCCTGTTACCTGTAATGGTTTGCTATAAACCATAACACCATCCTGCACTCCAAGGCAATGAACAGTGGGGCCATGTCACGTTCTCAGGTTGTTTCAAATAGGTTTGGAATTGTTCCGTTGAAGCTGCAAAGTGGCACAGATTTGCATAAGGGTTTTGCTTGATTTAAATGCAGTTGAAGTTGTTTAAAATGCCCACCGTCCCCCTTATAATCTCTATTTTGTTTCCTACTGGGTCATCATTAACTTTAGCCTGAGCAAATCTATTTCACAGTGGCATCTGCAGATGCACAGCCACCTGCCCCTCTGCATGTCTTCATTTATTTGTTCAAGGTGATGGTTGCAAATAAAAGAATTATAAGTTTGGGCATAGACATCTCACATAGCCATTGGTGAGGAACTGCAGGTTTCTAGAATCAGAATTTTTCTTGTGTTAATTTCAGTCCAATTTATAGGATGAGATCACATTAGCTTCTCCTTTTGTCTCTAGTTGTTTGGATTGCCATGTGAGTTACACAAAAGATAACCCCAACCAAACACATAACTTGGTGTTCTAGCAACATTTACAGTGCTAAGTGAGAAGGAGAAAACAGAACTACTTCAATTGGGTAAATTTACAGGCAGGAATTCCTTAGGCCACTCTGAAGCTTGGGTACTTATTGCTTTTGAGATGCAAAGTGCGTTAGGATGAAAACCCATTGAGATATTTCCAAGAGAGAGGAATTTATCTACAGAATATTTTATTGCATTTAAAAAAAGAAGTTCTGAGTGCCCACAAAGTGGCCACTTTTGAAGGGTGAAGTGGGTGTCCATTGATGCTGCAATAGGCAGTAGCTGTGTGCCTGCCAGGCAGCTTTGGGATGCATGTGGAGGTTCCCAGGACCTCATACTGAGTATTTCTAACAGTCTCCAGGCTGGAAGCTGAGGGACATGTGCTTTATAATAGCTAACTTTTAGTAGGAGTGATGTACTGTAGAAATGGGAAGATGTGTTGTTACCCTGAACTGGGAGGGAATAAATATTGGAAGGAGAGGCAGAAATCAGTGCCTGCAGGGGGTGGGTGTGTTAAAGGGAGCTGCAATTATGCCCATAAAATGAGATGTGCCTGCTTCTGGATTTGTGCTTTGCAACTCCTGCACTAATAGGTTCAAATAATGTTCTTATATTCTTTCCCTAATGCCTTTATTTTTTAGCTTTGTTTTTAACTTAGTGAAGTCCTAGGTTTCTAGCAACAGGACAGCCAAAGTCAGACACTAGTTCATTGTCAGTGTACTGTAAATCTAACTAAAAGTTCTGTCTTTTTAAGCTATTTTAATTTATTTTTAACGGAACTTCACAACTTTACTTTTCCTCTGTTACTGAACATCAAATAGACACTTTAATTGGGTTGTCTGCAATGACATATGAGCAAATTGTTCCTTTACTACACTTCTCTGTGTTGAGAAACCTCTGTCATTAGCATCATTTCAAGGAATACTTAATCAAAGAAAGTAATTTCCTGGATCATGATTCTATTATGGATTGGATGAGTTTGATGTAATCCACTTGATGTGCATCGTGATATCTGTGAGACTTCACCAGTCTCCTGGATCTGCTCTTAGGAATGCTTGTCAACTTGCTGTCCACATCCTCAGTTTTATAATGTTGGATTTACTTGTCTTTTATTACTTCTGCAAGCTTAATTCACATCTCCAGTTTTTAAAGCAAGATTCCCCCACAGATTTTAAGTCAGGCAGTAATTTGCATTTCTTGTTTTCTCTTGAATCAATCTATATCTGATTCATTGATAGAATTTTACTTCTCATATTTTGGATTTATTGTTGTCAGCCTATCCCTTCTGTCCTGGGTCTTGGTGAGGTTATGCTTTTACGTTTATTTCATTTTGTAATGACTGATGAACATCTCATAAATGAAGCATGGTGGTTGATGCACGTGATATTTGATGTTAGAAAGGAATGATTGAATTCATTCTGAGATAGGGTGGGTTTTGCATGCCCATGAAAGTCTGGTTAATTAAATGTTATATAAGTTTGGTGCAGCTTTTCCCAGGATAATTGTCATGATTATCTTTTTTTGTAATGTATATTTCAGCTATCTCTAAAAGGCTGTGTCTGCAGCTGATACCAGCTTGGTTCAGATGGGAGATGTGGGATGAAATGTGTCATTAAAACCAAAAAAAGCCAAAACCAGAAACCCCATGGCAAACAGAAGTAAGGAGAAAATAGTGCAGCAAAAGAGAGAACCTCCAGAGAGAATGAGGGCACACTGCACTGCAATCTCATAAAAGACTTAAAGAACAAGAAGCACTGACCCTAGATAGCAAGTTAGGAAAGATGGTTCAGGCTCTTAAGAGAATAGATCTAGCTGACATAAAAAATGGAAATCAGGTTTGCCAGGTTTAATAGGATGATCAAACTGAGAATTGATTAAAAGGTTGTCAAAGAAGTGTTGATGGATGATAGAGAATCCAATTTTTCAAGTGTTGGTGCAGATAAATGAGGAAAATGAGCTCTTCTACCTACTAGAGTAGGTAGAAGAGCTATAAAAAACTCCGACTGGATTATTTAATTGAATTGTTTCACTACCCTTGTTTTCATGCCAGCACTTCAGTACAGTCATTTAAAAACTTTAGATCTGAGATAAACCAAAAATGTGAAGACGACAGCAGCACAGTGAACATCTAGGACTTGTGCAGAACTCAGTGCAGCAAAGAAGGTGCAGAGCACTAACAAATGCATTATTTTTGCCTTTTTTTTTTGTTTTTGAGAAATTAAAACTTCTACACCTTGTTCTGCCATTATAAACCCAAAAAAATCAAATCCCAGAGTCACTGAACAGATCTTAGTTCTCAAAAAAGGTAAGGTGAGGATGCAGTAACTCTCAGATGTTGGGGGGTGCATAAACCACCTATAGCATCCAGGAGCACCAGGCAGCTTTTAATTTGTGACATTCAGGTTGTTCCTTGTACAAAAATATTTGCCTAAATTTGAACAAGCCTTGTTTTTGTTTGTCTTTTTATTATTATTATTATTATTTTATTTTTATTTTATTCTATTTGAAGAGCTTGTTGTTGTGGTGGTATCTTGCAGTGTGTGGTTATCTCTGTGTAACCTGCCCTTGAATCTACAGCCTTGCTTTGACTTGCTTCAGTTTTATCCATAGAATGGCTATAATTAAAGTGTCCATGAGACTCTAACATGAGAGATAACAAAAAAGTTTAGATCTGCTTAGGGCTGAACAGTAAATTAACTATGTGGCTGCCTGACTCACTTTTCAGGACAGCAGTGGAGTCTGAACTTCATGCTCTAAGACTGCTTGAAAATGTCTCCTCTCTATGTATTGTACAACTAGGCTTGTCTTTTTCTCCCCCTTTTTAAACTGTGTAGTTGTCCAAAAGTGATTTGAAATAATTCTCTATATAATAACAGTAAATGAATCATAAATTGGAGTGGACATCCTGCTAACAGAGCTACTAGATGAAGCTAAAAGCTTGAGCTGTATAACAAAGAGACAAAAAAAGGATAGGATGCTAATAAAATTGGGAGAAGCTAAAGTTCTTTCAAAAAAGAGCTTCCATGAAGCTCTTTGAGAGGTATGTCCATTACTTCCTAACTATTTTATTTTAAATTTTATTAGTGAGAAAAGTTAATCTGCTTTGCTTTTCCTGTTGATGATCTTACAGTAGCAGCTTGAAAGCTTTCAGAAAGTGGTTTTACATTCCTTTATCAAAGAGGTTTTTCATGTCAGTAAAAAATACCATCCTACCACTGAGCAGGTAGTGGTTGCAAGAAAAAAAATTTCAAAAGAAAGGACCATGTGGGAAAAAGATGGAAGTTTGCCCTTGAGTATATTTTGAGTGTATTCCCTTTCCCCATTCAGGAACAATTGATGACAGAGATGGCGACAGAAGAATGAGGACTTGTGTTATATGATTGAACTGAACATTATCCACATAGATCTAAAACCTTCAAAATTGTGGCTTTTATTTGGATGAAAAAATCTTTAGAAAAGCAATAGTATTTTGAGGTTTTTAAGAAACCTTTGTCATTAGGACAAATTCAGAAAAATGAATTGGGGAAAACATTTTTTTTTCCTATGTTGAAGGGCATTTTCTTTACTTAAAATGACAGAAAGCAGAAAACTGAAATATCTGAGTTTACTGATCTTGCTTAGTAATAGCTATAACTGGAACATTAAAGGAGAAAAGTAAAAAAAATTCTAAGGATAGTTAAAATTTTTGAGAAGTACCTGGAAGTCTGAATTGGTATAAATGGTGGTTTAATGAGTTTTAAGCAGAAAATTATTAATAGTGAAAATTAAAGGGGGGGAGGGGGGCAATTTTGTTGCAATTCCAAGAAATTCAAAAATGCATTTTTAAGCTTAAGAATACAGATTTTTTTTTAAGTGAAATAATAATTTAAAACAATTTAAAGTAATTTAAAGCAACTAGAAGGGAAGAAAAAAAAACCCTTGTAAAATATTTTTTAAATTGCTTTAATGTGGAGCAGAGATAAATTGCATGGGCCATTCCTTGTCTCTCTCTCAAGTGTGTGTTCATTCCAGAGTGCCCTTCCCTCTGCCCCTGCCACATTAGAAGGTCCCCACCCCACTGCATTCCCTGCCTATAAGTATGGATTTGCTGCTTAAAGTGAGAGATGGCCCCTTCACATCAATAGATGCAATAATATGAACACATATAAGAGTTAATGGATGTCTGTCATAAATCAGTGGGGCTTATGTGCTTGTAATTTACTCGTGAAAGGTTTGACTCTCTGTGCCATGGAATAATAATTGCAGAGGTCATAAATTATGCAGTGCACTGGGAAATTGTTCCAAGGCTTAACTATTACATCACTGATGCAAAACGCTAGGAAATATTAATTTTCAGGCTATTAAAGCTAAAGAAATAAGTCTATGTGCACTTTTTTTGGTACAGAGATCTAGGTGCTTTGTGACTTAGATAAAAACATATATATATTTTCTAATTAATTTCTAATTGGAATATTAAGTAAGATGCTTTTGTGAAGAGGAGTAAGGAGGTTGGCACAGCTGGATGTTGGGTAGCAGGTTCATGGACAGGGAGCTCAAGCATTTGGGTCATGAAAGCCTGTTGGATCTTATAAGGAAAATAAAACCCACAAACAAATATAAAAAATGGGCCCCCAAATATATCTTTATAATGAGGTCCTTGAATACCACCTCTGATACAGTCCTGGCAAAGAAGATTAAAACCTTTGCATTTACTTTCTTAGGAGAAGACCAATTTTCCTCTGTCTCTGGAGGACATTCAAGTGTTACTGAACTGGGTTTTGTTGCAGAGTTAAAAGCTGACTGGAAAGTGTAGTCACCACGAGGAAAAGGGAACAGCAGTGCCAGATGTAATATGGTATTGACAAAAGGCCTGGACTTGGGTTTGTTTCAGTAAAGTTATTCTCACTCAGTGCAGCCTCCACAGCTCACTTGGTTTTTTTTAACTGCATACACCAGAGTTGCATTTATCAAGAATCACTTTATGTTATAGCACAAGAGGTCTTAATGTCCTTTTCCCTATGCCTTTCTACACTGGTCTATGAACAAAGTCTGTTATGCTCTCAATGCCAATTGTTATTGAGTTTGCTTTTTCTTTTTCCTAAAAACATTTTTTTTTATTTAATGGACATTTATTTTCACTGAAGTGTTCTCTATTTGGATTACTTTTCCTTGTCTTGGCTGAACTTTCTCTTCACCCTTTATTATCATGCATTCCATTCTCTTGATGGTCTTCTCATTTGTAGCCCATCACTTCACTTTATTTCCTTTCAGCCTCCTGTTCATGTTGAGTAATGTGTTTTTTCTCTGTCTCTATAAGAAGAGGGTGCATGAGACTTCGTTTATGTGAAAATGAAATCCTCAGATCAACTGCCTCCATCTATCTCTGATTTCTTCTTCATTATCAAAGTGCAGTGGCTGGTAATACCTCAAATATGATAGTTGGCCTCTGGAGACCACAATCATGGTGCAAGCCATGTTTTTTATATTAGAACCAGTCCCCTTAATCCCTTACTTATATCAGCCTTTTTAAGGAAATTAATTTCACATGATTATGCTAATATTTTCTTAATGAATTAGAAAAGAAACCTGTGCAGAACATTAATGAATCATTTTAACCATCCCTGCTGTGAGATTTCAAGATCATTCTTTCTGTAAAAGTGTATGAATATTAATATGCACCCTGGTAATTGGTACAAAGTTAATTACTGTAATTCTGCTCTAGTGGAAAAAATATATCTATGTAATATGCAGTAATAGCTAATTATTAAGATGGAAGTCTTGAAGATAAAATACTGGCCCATATATATGAAGTGAGGTTAAAAAACAAGTTTGATGTAATAATCAAGTATTTTAAAGAAAATATAATTTGGCTATTAATTTCATTCATTCAGTTCATGCAAATAAATAGTCTACGTAATTTAACCACTGTCTTTATTTCAGTGGGGCTTGCCTGGGACTTGAAATCAAGAGGATTGAGATGTGTTCCTTCTATGGTCTAGGGGAATAATGTGTACATGTGACAGCATCTGACTGTGGAAATGAGAACTAGCAAATAAATCTATACCAGAAAATTTTAATACAGGTTTGTTTGTTATTGTTTGTGTCTAGATAGGAGATCTTAAATTGCCCATGTTTCTGAAAAAAATGAGTAGTCAATGCCTCCTAATGACACTGAAGTAGTTTTTCACTTAGCACTCATATAAATGTGTACTTTAATTGATTGCTGATGTTTCTGTGCTGCCTAGAGCAAGGATGACTTCTCATCTCAGCAGCAGTCCAGCCCAAGCAGTCATTTCTGTCTTCTATGCTATAGAAATTCACCCTCCTTTCCTGCTGTAGGCAGGAGAGAAACTGTTATCCTGAAGTTCTGTCAGCAGCTTTGGGGCAGAGCTATGGAACCCCAATCACCTGCTCTCTTTCTGTACCTGCTTTTGGGTTTATGAGTTTTATTGTATTTTTTAGGTTATTTTAAAGAGTCTTTTTATCTCACATGGAGAGAAATGCGAAATGCTTTTACAACTGACATTATAAACCTTCGTTTCATTGCTCAATTGCTGTTCTTAGGTGTATTATTGCTTGACATAATCCTTGTGCGTTTCACAGAAAACTTGATCCTTACAATGCTATGACTCTACCCTCATTTCATTTTACTTCCAGCTAATAAGGTAACCTCCTTCTGGTGAAACAGGAGAAACATGCAGTCATACACACAATCAGAAATTATCTACAAAATTGTTATCCAGGCTTGTAAGAGGCTCATTTTTTTCCCTAATATTTATTATGTTGCTGTCTAACCTAATATTGGTGCAGATCTTCAGTGGGAGTTTTTGTCTCGAGAATGCATTAGATAGTAATTATTAACCAGTCCAAATTGATGAAGATGCTTCCTTTTCATCTAAAGATTGTGTATTATCTACTCCCACTAGAGTATGGTATGTATTATCTACTCCCACTAGGGTAATGCTTAGTCTTCCTTTACTGAAGGCTTTTTCATTGCACCAAGTCTACAATTTTCACATTACTGTATAGTCTGTAATTGAAAAGGAATAATCCTTTATTAATTTTCTATTATGGGAAAATCAACACATAAGAAAATCAACACAAAAGAATATGAATAACAATAGGGAAATAAAAGCTTTCTGAAAGCTCTACTCAGCATACTGAGAATAAATTGGAATAATATCCCCTAAGCAACTTAATATTGAATTGTCAGGTAGTAATACAATGGTGGCTTAAGTGATTTAAAAATGTTATTTAGTAAAGATTTTTTTTTGGTATATAGTTACATCAGAAATAAAGTGGACAAATGTTATTTTCCTTCATATGAGGAAAACATCTGGCTGAGTGCAAGAAATAGGAAGTAATGGAAGTGTCTTTTCTCCAGGTGTTTACATGCTATCTGCTAATACTGCGCTTTTTGTACAGTGTGTTTTCTTTTAGATCATCATTTACTTGCAAGGGTTTTAGTTCTGATTAATATAAAATCAGGAGAGCCCATGATGTACTTAGGTAAGAGCTACCCTGGCAGTGAGTTACCCTGGCTTATGAGAGTAATGTCAAGAAGTCAACAAAGAGCAACGTGGTGATGGCTTTGATTCTCTAGCCAAGTATTAATTCTGTGTGTGTCCTCTTTAAAGGGCAGACATTGGTCTGAATCCAGAGGGGAGATTCAAATTCACACCTCTGTTTTCATAGAACCCTGCTTTAATTTGCCCCAGTGCACTTGCTTGGGAAGGAAGAAGGAAGTCTGAAGTCCTCCTCAAGATAGAATTGCTGATGTTCACCAGTGCTCAAAGCAATTTTCTACCTTCTCAGTGTATTTCCACCGTGCTTTGGTGGGGAACACACAGCCCCTGTAACACACTGGGGTTCCTGGTGCAGCCTGGGTGTCCCCTGCATTTTCCTGTCCTGCACTTTGGGCTCTGCAGGGAGCTGGAGCCATGGCTCTGGACTGCAGAGCAGAAGGGCTGGCTGTCCCCTCAACTCCTTGCTGCTGTCAGGGAGAAGGAAATGCCTTCAGCATTTAATACTCTCTGGAATTGGTTTCTTTTGGAAAAACAACAGCTATAAAAGCTGAATTTCCCCCATTCTCCATCCTATGTTTTGAATAACTTCAAGTAATAGGAAGGGTGAATATGTGGACACAGCATCAAAATCAAAGGTAACAGGAAGGCTCTTTCTGGACTTTAGTCAAATACTTTTGGCTTCTATTTAAAAAAGGTATTTTTTAAGGCTTTAGCTGAAATTACTTTACATAGAAGTTTCTGCTTAGCTTTCATGGTGTGTGTATGGAAAAACTCAAAAGCTTCAAAATATTAATTCCTTGTGTGTGTTTTCTGTTGTGCCTCTGTTCATCCTGAACAATTTCAGCTGTTTTCCAGGCAAGCTGTGCATCCTTCTGCAGTTCTATTACTGTAACTTTCTATTAGAACAGAATCTCAAAGTTCAGTTTTTCACACCATGGACTTTGCTTTGCCTTCCATAGGATTTCCATAGGATTTCCATAGGATTTCCAAACAAAATAAGTGTGTTTCATGGCAGACACTGGAATTTTTTTCACGTGTCTGTATTGACAGACTTAGAGATGAATAAAGTTTGAATTCTGAAGGCCAGCCTGTGATCAGCCCAGCTTCATTCAGCACACAATGCCAAGCAATGGTTTTGTACCTGCCCTCACAACCTTGTCCCTGGTAGGACATGGCCTCTTCCAAAGCAATCTGCTTGTGATTTAATTATTTTAAGAGATGGAGAAGCTACTATATATGTCTTAGAAATATTTCTCTATAACTGCTCCAGTGGTTTAAAATCCATGCTGTATCTTCAGTCTGAATGCCAGCTTCTAATCATTCTCTCACCTTATGCTCTCCCGTAAGAAAAGAAAAATGCTGGAAATTTTTCTTTTTCTCAACTCATTGGGTCAAACTTGTTAATTCTTTACATGTCCCCTTTGGGAAGCTCTTCCCACTCTACTTGTGAGTGAAACACTAGATTTCTCTCTAGCCTAGCTTCATGTGAAATTGTTGCCACTTCCCCATAGTGATAGATCTTTGTCCCAAATTTCAGATTGAAAAAAACCTAGGCATTTTTTAATGGTAGTAACTACTTTTAGGAACTATGGGTCTAATTGAAATATCAATATTTGAGTATAATTGAGATACCCTAACGTTGCATGAAACTTAATGGCAGTGATTTTATGGTGGATCCCTGGGCCTGTGAAGGAACACTGATAAAATCACATTGACAGAGGACAAAGGCAGCTTGAAGCCACAGCAGCCTGAGCCTCTTTCTGACAGTGAGGAGTGGGAGTTGTTTTCTGTTGGAGGAGGAAAATAATGTCACCTTTTGCCACGAGGTCTAGCAGCTGTATCTTATTTTCAGATGTGTTTCAGATTTCTTCCTTTTGGCTGGAACTACTGTTTGGCCTCTTACTATTTTAGCTGTTACCATAACTTGAGCCCATGAAGACATTCTATGTAAAGCTTAGCATTTATGGAGAGCAAGTCTCTTAATTATGAAAATCACTTGTTTTAAGGTATGTGACAAAAATAAATCTTCCTGATTTTAACAAACAATAATATATTAGCTGAGAAAAAAAGTGGCTTAGCTCAGGGAACGGTGAAATCTGCATTAAAAATATTTCAAGGGATTCTAAGAGGAGGAAACGGAGTGTCTGTTTAAACAGTCATTAATCATCCAGGAGGAAGAAAAGCAGTTTAATGACATGAATTACATATTAATCACATACTTGTTCATTGAAAACAAAGGTTAGAGGTAGCACAGGATAGAAATAGAAATACGCATTTGAACTTTAAGATGACTTTATCTTAGTTACATTCCTGTAATCCTGGAAGATGCTTCCAGGACAGTGTGGAAACACTGCAAGATAACACTATTAATCTCAAAACCTGAAATGTGATCTGAAATGGAAAGAAAATGCTGAACTGTGGATTTTAATTTTGACATTCAAGCACATGATTCAGAGTTTATTTTCATGGCTGGATGCATTGTTTTCAAGTTAGATGATGTTGAGTGTACCATACTGAAGAGACCCAATAAAAGAGTGGAACTGGTGCAAAATAACTTTTATCACTAACAGCAGAGCAGGGAGTGTGCAACTACTTCAGTGAAATATTTGCTAGCAGCTTGTAAGTCCAATTAGTTACTCTATGAAAAATTGTCAATATTTTTGAGTTATCCATTGGAGCTTCTGCAATTTGTTCACAGGCAATTTTCAAACAGAAAAGGAGGTGAAATCCCATTGGGGCAATTTTCATTATAAATGATTCATTCAATCCTGGTGTAGACAAATAACAGGATACACAAAAGTGTTTTGGAATTCATGCAAGAAGCAATGCAAAGGCTCAGCCAAGAGAAACTGGTGCCAGGTTTCAGGATGTGGTGAGCAGTAGCTGGAATGAGGCTACACAGAGCCCCCACCTGACCTCCAGACAACATCAGTGTTTCACCTGGGGCAAGATTTTATTGATACAACCAGAGAGAAAATACTTGGGGTGCTTTTTAAATTCAGAATAACCTTTCCATAACTCTTTAAAGATCAGACCATTAACTGTATGAAACAGATGTTAGCAAAAACATCATGTCTGGCTATGTCTCCCTCTGTGCAGAACATCAAAAATAGAGCGCAAGGCCACGTGAAAATTTGGTTTGTGTAAACTGTGGTTTGTTTTGACATCAGACAGATGGGGTTTTGATGTCAAGATAATTCCTTTTGATCTTAAACCGTGGTTGTAGCCAGAATATCACAGCCACATCTTGGTAGTTTATCTGTCTGTGAAACACAGTGTTACAACAGTTTGTCACTCTGCCTGGTTTGGACATACCTGCTCTGGGGCTCTGACAGATTTATGAAAAAAACCCAACAATATAACCCAAAAACAAAATCAAGGCCCTAAAGGTAGTGCGAATCTTAGAGGAAATCAAATATGTCTCAAACTCTCAAAAGAGAGGCTGGCAAACAGAGCCAGGGACTCTGGTAATAGGATCCATGGCAGAGATAAGTAATCAACTGAGGCAAATATTGTTGCAGCCTGTCAGCTCATACAGAGGTAGTTATGATTACTGTCTTGGATATTCCTGAGCACAGAGAATAAAATCAGACATAGGAATCTTTCCTGTTGTGGAGAGATGCTTTTCTTATGCTGAATTGACACTGGGGTTGCATAAGAACAATAATATTCCTATTTCCTGTTTCTTCCAGATACACAGGAGTTCTGTTTTGTGTGGAAATAGATGTTTCTCAATGGAATTAACTGTAAAAGACAAATAACATATTCAGCTTGGACGAAAAGGGGTAGCAAATGTCTTGTACAGCTTGTAAAGTCCCACAGCTTGAAATATAATATAGTTGTACTTTTCTGTTGGTGGGCAGGACAAAGTGCAACTCTCTGTGCAAAAAGACCTTCTAGAGATGAGGATTTTACCAGGATTCATTTAAAAAAGGGGAAAAAAAAAACCTCTGAGGAGGCCAAATGGGAAGCAACTTACATGTAGCTGGCTTGGAGTAGTTCAAGTCTTTAAATTCTGTTCTATTTGAAAAGACATGACCAAGAAAATGACATTATTTTGCCTATCAGAGTGGGTCATCCCATCCATCAAGGCAGGCTGAGGTGATGGAATTTGTGTTTGCAATGGCTGCTTGGGAAGATCTTGGCCTGCAGTTCCCATTTCCCAGAAGAAAGCAGAGCCCCCAGAAGGGGATGATAAACACCAAATGAGAAATATGCATAGGGAACAGTTTGCTCTGCCACAAGCACACCTACCAGATATGTTTAGCATAAACTCTTCCTACCAGAGGCTCCAGAAATTTTACTGTAAAATTTAGCAAAAGGAAGATAAACCTGATACTGTGGATATTTTCCAGTAAATAGGCAGTGAGAAGTTTCATATATGCTGACTTGAAACTAATTATATTAAATAATTCTAGTTTGTGTTAGGTTTGGAAATGTTTGTAGCACTACTGCATCATTATTAAAAATATTCTTGATATCCTTGGCTGCATTTTTTTCTTCTTCCCTCTGTCTTGCTATCAAAATGCAGCTACCAGTATTGGTCAACAGTCAGACAATCGCATCTTGAATTTTTATGGCTTTGTTTGTATTCCAAATTTTTATTCTTTCTCTGTATGCAGTATAGTGACCAGTCCTAACACCTTGTCCTTTTTTCTTTTTAAGAATAGATACCGTTAATGGAGCATGATAAGGGCCAAGAAAATCCTGAACTAGCAGAAACTGGTGCAGTTACTTTTAAAGCCAATGGAGTTCTGCCAGCTGACACCATCTGATGGTCTGACTTTGTTTCTTTTAACCTCTGGGTGTTTTTTATGGTTTAAATAAATCTTTCATGTTAGGCTAGCTCAGCAATTTCGTTTTTCCTCAATAAGAAATCATCTTTTAAAGGATCTTTTAGATCCTTTAAATACCTTTCACATTTATGTTCTTCAGAGGCTGTGAGGTTTTCATGTCTGACGGCGCCAAGCCAGTGACAGGATGCCGAGTATCAGAGAGATGTGCTACCCTCCCACTGTTAAAAACACAGGAGCTTCTACAAAACTGCAACAGGATCTTTCTCTGCCAGTTGTTACATGGTCTCACAAAACCTTTCAAACCCCTTTTGGGTAGGGTAGGGGCAGATTGGTTGTTTGCTTCTAAATTAATTTTCACTGAACTGCATTCTCCTTGTGTTGAAGCATTTACTGAGGCACTTAAAATTTCCTTAGAATTTTGTCTGTTGTGTTCAGTAGTTCATGCAGATTTGGGATGAGCCCTCCAGCAGTGGGATTTATGCCTTCTTACCTCTGCTTGTGCCAGCTTTAATTTTTCCTTGTTAACTTCAGTCAAACTTAGTTTCATATTTATAGAATAGTGAAGGTCTTAGCCCTAAGTACTGTGAAACCAACACAAATCCTCTTGATCCAGCTGGAGCCATAGTGCAGTATTCACTATGCTTAAATTCAGGGGTTTCCTAGATTAGCTAGTCTTCCCAAGTTCTGTTAGTCAGAAACGAGACTTTTTGGAATGCATTTCAGAGTAAAAGCTTAAAAAAGCTCTTATCCCTCCCCTGTGGAGAAGCCTGTTTTTCTCTGTTGGATGTATGCAAGGAATAGGAAGAGCACTCTGCCTGACTCAGAGAAAGTGGGTTTGTAGGGAAGATATTTTCCATAATTTATTTTTTCCTCTTAAATCTTGGATGAAGAACCATCCATTGCCCTGATGATGAGAGTGTGTTTCAGGCTATTGATTCTCATCCTCCAATTGCACTGTCCATTTTCCTGATAGCCAGCCTGGATCTTTTCCTTCTGTGGCTCGAGCTGTTGCTTCCATGTAATCTGTAATGAAGATGTAGAGCACACTCCTACAATGCTTTATCTTACCATGGCATGGTATTGGTGCTCTTTATCATCCATGATTGGTCCTTTTCCAAAACTCTGTGAGCAAGCAGCTCCTCCCCATCAACTTTTTGTAAATGCATATTCCTCTGAAGTCATGAGTTTGAAGTTTTTGGTGAACTGTGTAGTTTATTTTCCATCACTTCTCTAATATGTCAGTTTTGTGGTTTTTCTCCTCTTCAACCTTTCATGCTTACAATCCATGTGAATTCATGACAATTTTGGCACTTTAGATGATGTTGTCTGTTAGGTTTTTTTATTATTATTACCTTCGAGACTTTTCAAGTGATTCCTGTACTTACCACTGTTCTTCTGAATTGCTAATGCATGAATTCCTGCTCTTGAGACATTACCTGTCAAGAAAATTGTCCTAATTAACCTGGTGGTTCCCAATTTACTAAGCAATCTTAAATCATAGAATCTCATCAAGTACCCTTTGGAAATCTCAATATGCTTATATTTCCACTTAATTTCCCTTCTCTAAGATGTAGTCATGTAAAGCTTCAGCAGACTGGTTCATTAAGAATAACCTCCAGTGCTTCAATCCATTCTCAGACTCTATTTATCAGGAAGCTCCAACAGATGGAATATAGTTATAGCACCAACTCAGGACCTGGGAAACCTTAAGTGACAGTTCCTTACTAAAATACTGAATTTTCTCTCATCTTGTGTCATTTCATTTCCTCATTGTCTAAATTCTCTCTTTGTAATTTGAGATAAGGACATGTGTTCTTCCTTTTATATTTGTTCTCCTCTGTTCCAATGACAAGGACTTTATTTTCTAAGTCATTTGAAAATGTGGGCAAAACAAAAAGTCTGTCAAGCAGATTAACTGTTTTCTCAATTTAGGTGTTTTCAGGTTTTTTTATGTTACAATTTTTCCTGTTCACTTAAATCATACTCACAAAAAGTTATAGATATGCAGGAAAGATTCATTGTGCAGCCTATCTTGTCAGTCAGCACCCCAAAGGAAAACCCAGAAATCTTATTGTTAGCACTACAGAGATAACAAACAGCTGGACTGAAAGGAGCAAAAATCCTGGAATTCGATGGCTGTGAGCAGTTTTTGCCTTCAAAGTACCCAATCATGTTTTCTGACATTGAAATAGGATGTTTTCAGCTGCTTTTAAATGAATTCCAAAATAACCTTCGAGATGGACTTTTTGCTATCTGCTCAAGAGTTGTGTGGGTTTGGCAGTAATATCTGGTGTTTTGAAAGTAATGACCTTAACATCAGGGTTTCCAGTTAAGACTCAGTCTGTAACTTAGTTCCCTCTATTGAACTGAAGAAATCAATAATATGCTTTAGGACTTACGTGATATAGGCACAAAATACATTTCTATGCAATGCTGCATTTGAATTTTCTCTGTGGGGATTGTATTGGAAAACTAGACTGAAAATGTATTTGTTTTAGCAAGCAGGTCTCATAGACATTTGAACTATAGAACTGAATGCATTTTCCTGGTGAGGCTGAGACTTCCAGTGATGATTATCAAATCTGAAATGCAAAGAGCAAGTGCTGTGCTGGGTGATTATTCACAGTGCATAGTAATTTTTCCTTGGTGAGTTCTCTTGGGGTGTTTTACAATTCAGGACAGTATGTAAGAGCTTATAGCTTTTCTCATCAGCTACTCTTTCTGCTTATAAATTCTTTGTAGGCTGCCTAATCATAGGAAGATACCTTTATTAGAACAAGCTACTGGGTAAATGAAGTTTTCCAGTTCTAATCACAGATACATGTGTCATTAAGCACACTGGGAAGGCTGAACACATTGCAGCTGTCTGTTGACGTATTCTGTGCAATTTTGACTTATGATAACAGAAACTTTCTGGTATGAACACATCAGGCTAGACTATGCAATGTCATGGTAGTAAATGGAGCATTTTTCTGGACTCTGCTCTTGGATCTGGATTCTGCCTTTAAACCCAGTCCCTGAGGTGGTCTCTGGGCTCAGCTGGGTGATGTGAGTGACTGTGGAGAAAGCATTAATCTAGGAAGGCCATTCCTGTTTTCTGTAACCAGGGGTTACCTGGAAGGTGCAGTGTCTGCTTTCAGCTGTGGCATCTCTTGTCTGGGTCTCAGACCTGATGACTGTGTTATACAACTCTGTGAACTTTTGAGTTTTGATCCTTGTGGCTCCCTTCCAGCTCAGGATATTCTATGATTCCATTTTGATTCAAGTGCCTCAATGTTAGAGTGCACACCTTGTGGGCTTGTTTTCTGAAACTGTTCCCATCTTGAGAGGATAATGTAAGGAAACAAAAATCCATTAGTTTTCATACCCTTCATTTGGACTATATCAGATCTCTGAATTAATATTTTGCGTGTTCTTCTACCTTTGCTTGCCTCAAGCATTGTATTTTGTGGTCACTTGTCTCAACATGAGTTCAGACTTTGGTGCCAAGATTAAACCTGTGCTTTAGCTTAGGAGGTGGCTGTGTATAGAGCTAGCTAATATTCTGGCAGCTCACTTCAGCATCTGCTCTTAAGGGCAACTTGAAGTAACTCATACAAATTTTACACTACAAGGCACGAGCAACTTTTGTGTGGTTCTCCAACCAGAGCACTGTGTTAGAGGCTTTCTCCTGCATAATGTAGGCAAGTGCTGGAGGAGATGCCCATCCTGTTCCCCAGCTGCATTTGCTACATCACTGCCTCTTCTGGGAAGCTGCTGAGGGAAACACTGCTGCATATTCAACCCAGGCATTCCACAGTAATCACTAAGCATAAAACAAGTAATGATCTCTTTAATATACACTTCCACCTCTATCACCCATTCTGCCCTTAAGGAGATTATAAAACAGCATTTTTAGCATTTCAGTGATGCTGCAAACCATCCCATCTGGCTACAATAATGCTAATTATATGAAATTTCTTCCCACTGCTGAGTTTCCAATTCCTTTTCTTTTGTTTTGCAGATTGCTGTCATTAATACAGTGATAACTGAAGCATTTTTTGTCTTTCTTTCCTAATTCAGCTGAACTCTCATGAAATCTTGGACTTGTCTGTTCTTCATTTTTTTCCTTTATCAGCTTGCCTTTATTCTGTTAGTTTAAAATTGCCCTTGGTTTTTCAGTTACTCCCCAGAAACCCTCTTCTGGTTTTTAAGGGCCCATCAGTCCTTTGTCTGAAAAATGGACTGATATTCCACAGTCAAAACTTCCAGCTTTTAGTCTCAGAAATCTCATAAAGCTTCATATGAATGTAGTGGAGACAGAGAAAAAGCGAAATAATGCTTTTTCACAGTGTCCAGTGTGGACCCTATTGTACACCTCGTGCAGTATTGAGGTCCTGTGGCACTGATAACCCAGGTGTTTTAGCTTAGAGATTAATAAGAACTGTCCCTAAGTGCTGCTCAATTTAAACAAATTAATATAAAGACTGTGTAAAAAATAATGATAAAAAATATTAGCCTGCATTGCACGTATACATGATAATTCAAAACTAGTATTTATTTTCCCTATGATTGCACTCTGTCACAGGTCAGCAAGCCTGGTCTGTCTCTATAGTTGTAATTTTAGTTGCTGACTCTTTTATTAAAGAGGAATAGAAGTCTTGATGGCACAGGTTATTTTCATAAATAAGCAATAATGGAGAGTGTATCAGAAATAAAAAGCAGCACCATTTTAAGTTATGGCTGGCAGTAAATAAATAGCCTGGCATTATAAATGTTGAATTTCATTAGAGTATAAATGTCATACTCTCTGCAGACAGAAGTGTTCAAATCCTACAGAATGTAATAGAAGTGGTACAGAAATATTTCAGACCCAGGGATGGACCTTCTGGAAGGATTTTGGAAAAGTTATGGTGAACAAAAATTCATGGGCTGTGGCTACATGTAAGTTTTGAGTGACTTGATTAAAGAGATGCATATTCCAGTATGCAAATTGAAAATGCACTTAATGAGCCATGTCCTCGGATGTTATTTATTTATTTTTGAAGAGGTCTGAGTCAGCAGTTCTCATAGAGAATGAGCCCTGATCAAATACCTGGCTGAACTGTGTGGCCACTGCTCACAGCCACCTGCTGTGTGTGTGCCACGTGTCTTTACTCAGATGTTGGGAGGACAGAGCAGGGCTGAGAGACCCAGTCGTGTCCTGATAAATCTTCACTCTCTCAGGAGTGATGTCTACTCACTTCCAGGGCAACCTCAATATTTATACTGCTGTATGATGAGATTGGCAGCTGGGTTTTCATTATTTGCTGGATGCTTGGTGTGCTGAAGGAAACAGGCTGAAGGGAAAAGCAGCTGTTGTGTTCCAGATCTTGGTTCCCTGCTCCATGTCAAGCTCCATGTCATTTTAAACAATGAATATCTAAAACACTGCATTGTTCAGATTTGTGGATGACATAAAGCTAATACGAGATAGTAAGAAACACAAACTGTAATTAGGTAACTTCACTATTACTGTTATAAAAATGAAGCATTAGTATTTTTCTATTTCAGACTTCTACTTTTTAATTTTCCTCCCCCTAAAGTAACATTTGGGATCTTTTGTTTGTTATGAACTAGGACATTGTTTTAAAACACAGTGGCAACGATTTTTTTATTATTATTATTATTTTTAATTTTTTGTGTGTGTGTCTTGATAAGTCTGCAATAGATCTGCTCTGCCAATTTACTGCAAACAGGCAAAGATAAGCAAATGGGGAAAAAAAAATTCTGGGGCACACTCCAAATGTAAATCAACACTGTTAACGTAAAAAAATCCCAAAGGTTAAATACTGAGAGAAATTTCTAATATATGTAACAGGAATTTTGGTCACATGACCTGTTCTCATTAAAGCCATTGAAGTGGAACCTCTCCTAAGAGGAAGGCTGCTTGAGTGTGTAATTGCAGGGCAAACTCTGAGTCTGTAACATACTGGATTTTGTACTGTAAAAAGGCATAAGTATGAGCGTACAATAATTCTGTAATTAGAATTACATCAAGCATAATGTTTTTTTTCATTAGACAATACATTGACTGGTTATAATAATGATTTGGAAGTCTGTGTTCCCAAGCTACTTAATGGGTGTTTCCTGGCCTTGAACACAAAAGGAATCAAATATTCACTCCTAGGCATGACTTAAACTGTTGCATCAATTTTTTACAGTAATTAACATTTAATATAATTTTCTCCTCTGATCAGCCTCCTCATTTAAATCAAAACTTGTCTAGTTCCCACTTATCAGCAAACAGATTAGCAGATGATTTGATTCACCTTAGAAATTTAAATGTCTGATAAATATTGGCCGTGAATCAAAGTAGCAAATGAACTTTGGCAATTTATGGCTGTGAGCCTTATTAATTATCTAAAGAGAAAACTTGTTCATAGACAGTTGATCAAGCACAAGGAAGATCTGTAGTGTGTCTTTAAAAAGAAATAGTATTATCTTCTGTGTGTGTGTATTTATTGTTTATGCATATCTCCTGCAATGTCGAGTTCAGCTCTTGGACACAAGAATTGCAGATGTGGGGCTGTAGTTTTTCCTTGTTGCTGATGTTGATCTGGTGCCCAAGAAACAGCCTATTCTGTACTAGAAGTAACATATTGCCTTAACCCACTTTTTTAGCTTGTGAATTAATCTCCCATTTTAGCTTTTCTAAGAGACTTTCAAGCAGAAGTTCTTGGTGCAGACTTTCCTGTCTACAGGCTCTAGGTTAGTACTTTTCTGCTGATGTTATGTCTGTAAGGCTCAAAAAAAAAGGCATTTTAATTTTACCTGGGTTTATTATTTAAACTGGAATATGCTGAACAAAAGAAATATTTAGAACTTGTTTTCAGGAGAAATGAGCCAGCAAGACATACGATTTGAACTGTCTCAAAAGTGCCTCTAAATGATGGAAGAGGCAAAAGTAATGAAGAAGCCAGGCAGGATATATTGAAACAGCAGAGAAGGGGAGTTAATTTTAAATACAAAATGATACCTTTTCTACTAGCTCTCAAGATTTTTAATTAACTTATCAATACTTATTAATAAATTACAGGATGGTATGGATGTAAATGAAGCAAGTAGAAATTATTTATTTTTCTTACTCCCAACTAGAAAATAGATCCTTGTGTTAGAGAACTTTCTCCCCAAAACCTGGATAATGTGTAGAAAAACATGGTTTACTCACAACCAGATCTGTTATTTCAGACTTTAGTGTTATCCTTCACAATTGTTTCTCTCAAATAAAGCTGAAGCTGTCTGGGAGGGACAGAGGAAATATCTGTCCATGGAAACGTGAACAGAATTCTTGCTTTACACTGGTACCAAAAAGATTAGTGAGATGGTTTTAACAGTTGCAGGAAGGAGTTGCTCACCTGACCATGGAAATCTGCCCTTTATTCCCAGCCTGCTGCAGGCACTGCTACTGTGTGCACTGAGTGCACAATGCCCCAGGTTTGCATTGTATTCCAGGAATAAAGCAATGGTTCCTGCTTCAGTGAGTGTGTGAAATGCATGCTATTAACATAATATTAATTACAGTAAATTGTGGTTTCTCTCAGTCTTCTCACCCTTGGTTGAGTTTCCATAATGCTGTAATTGTTTGATGATGCCAGTAAAGACTGGATGTCTCAGGGGTAATGTCCATGAAATCTTATTTTCTACTGTAGTCCATTAAGAGGATGCTGATACTAACCTGAGAGTCTGAGGTCAGTGTACAGACCATGAATTTGTTGCAGCACACTTGTTTGTTTTACACATAAATCATTTTTTATAGAAGGCCTCACTGTGTTTTCTCAGTGGATCAACTTTACCAGATCTTGGGTGTCAGCACAGATTGCATTGTAACCAAGTAACAGTATAGTGTGTGCAGGTCTTAAGCATTTTGGAAAAAATATTACTCATTTCATGATTCCTAAAGTAAGTTGGGAAGATGCAAAATGCAAATGTAGCTGAGAATCAATATAGCTTTCAATTTATTTAATTATTGATGACAATACAAAACAGTCAGCTTTGCATTGATTGTATTGAAAATATGAGAAAGGAAATGAAAATAGTGGCTGCACTATGGGGGTATTTTCGTGGGGTTTTTGGTGGTGTTCTTTTGGTGGTGTTTTTTTTTTTTTTTGGTGAAACTTTCTGCAATGTATTTTTATAGCAAAATAGGAAACAAAAGCAGTTCTATCACCTCTGCTGGAAGCCATGCAAGGCCATTGTACAAAGCAGGTTGTGTTTCCTCATTCCCTCAGCCTCCTGACTAACAGCAATTACAATTTCCAAACATTGGTTGGCTCCCATGGTCTTTGATTCAGTGCTTTTTGTCAAATCCCACCCAACAGAAGCAAAATTATTTCACACACTTGAAAGTATTGGCACAAATTTACTCTTGGTACCAACTCCTTGTTTGAAGAGCCCTAAAATAAAGGAGGAGCTTGGCTCACTTCTGCTGACTGCAGTGAATCTGCACAGCTCAAAAGACACTCTTTGGATTTGTCCATGCTACTCCCTATTTCTGCATAAACATTTTGTTCTGTTTAAGTTCTGTCCAGGGAGGTGGTAAATGGCGTGGAATCAGCATGAACAACAAAAACCAGGCACATCACAGTGCTGTGAAAGACTGAAAGAGGTTTTGAGAGCAACTTCTGGCAGCTACTTGCTTCAAATGTTGTATTGCTGACTTAGTTGTTGCTGAAGTTGTGGCTCCTGTTCTATTTTGCCAGTAAGGCTTCTGTGACTATTAATAGCACAGTCAGTTTGTGGGGGAATCACAACCTTGGACATGCCTTCGTGGACAAAGTCAGAATAAAATCTTACAATGGTATTTTCTGTATGTCTGTTCAGGTCACTTGGCAGCCCTTGATTTTATCAATCAGCCTGACTCTTTAAAGTACTTTTGCAGTTTAGTTGAGTGATTTTACTTAGCTTTGCAAGATCTCTCTGAGAAGAAAAATTAGTAATGTCTTTCATAAAGAACAGGTTCATCAGGAATTGCATGGCACCTTTTTGGAACTGATTTTACCCTTCTTTACGATAACCAAATACATTCACTGTAATGTATCTTGGCTGAGTTTTATACTTCACTTTTCATTGCTTCGTGTTTGATTTCTATTTTACTCTGGACACAAAGAGTAGAAGTTAAAATACTGGATTTTTTTTTTTAAAAAAAAGCACTGTGATGTCAGGAATGCTGTTTCTAAGCATTTGGTAATCTTAAGTTAAGGATGGATGTGGCCACATGTTTCGCCTTCCTGGGCAGGGAGCTGCTCTAGGAATGACATTTTTACCCATTTGTGATTCAAAGTCCCTCTTGGCCCTCCTGGTTACTTGGTTAAAAAAACACTGTGTAATTTGACTCAACTAAATAAGTGTAACTTTCATGGAGCTACAACACAAATTACTTGTAGAGCAGAGGAAAAACATGAACTAACTAATATATACATATATATGTAAAAATAAAAAACACCCTACTTGGGGCTGATGGTTACCTATTGAGGTACCAGCAGAAGTAACTTTCCTGACTATATAGAAATGCTCATGAGTTATTAAACAGCTTCCAACACTGAAAGGAGATAAAAAATCAATGACTACACTGTCACTTGCTGCTTCTCTTCATGTCAGATTTTTTGGCAACTCATTTTGTAAGAACTTCAAGCACGAGATCCCATCTTGTGTTTGAAGGATGCCTTGCTCATTAGAGCCCTGGTAGGGGATCTTATGTGATACCATAATGGAAAAAATAATTGGATTTTGTTTGTTTTCATTCTAAGGGCTTAAAAATGAACAGTGATGAGGATGAATATCCCCCCATAGAAGCAGAATTAATTTTTGCTCTACTGAAAGAGCATTTTGAGCAGCCTGGTATCATTGTGGATTTACAATAACTGTAAGCTTTACCTTATGCTGCTATTCATGTGCTTCTTGCTCACTTTACTGGCATTAGGCTCATTGCTAAAGATCTTTTTTGTCCCACTATGTTTTTGACTGAAGCTTTACCAAAGCCATTCTTTCAACATCCATTTACAATAAAAAAATACTGTAAATTTCCCACTCACAAGAGCTCAGCTTTAGCAATGCACATGTACTCATCTGAATTTGTGTCCCCTCAGGACTTGATTCTGGAATTAGTTCCTAAGGGTAGCTTTCATATTGACCTCTTAAGAAATGGAATTTAAATTTTACACCAATGTAACTGAGGTAATCTCAAGAAACTGGAGGAGCATTACTGTCCTGGAGCACTGTCAGATGTTGCTGTGGGTTATCTGCTTCTACTCCTTAACAGACAAGAGATCCAAAAGAATTGAAGGTGGCAGATAAACAGATCTGAGAACAGTTTTGAGGCATAAATTTGTGACTGGAAGGACCCAAAAAGAAAAGATTAAGTTGAAGCACCAACAATAGGAAGTAATTTTTTTCCTAGGAAAACTGAAAATTAAATGATTAAGCTTACTCTGCCACAAAGTCTTCTGAAAGTCAAAATTAGTTGTGTTTAATAAGAGGTCTGCATAAATGCATGAGGGATAAGTCCATTAATGGTTATTTAAAATCATGAGTCTTATTTACATTTCTAATTCAGCAAATCAATTAACTGGTTCTTGGCAGAGGAGATGAGGGGATGCTGATATTATCTGTGCTCTCTTGCTTATTATAGACTCATGGGATGGTTTGGCTTAGAGGGAACCTTACAGATGATCTTGTTCCAAGCCCCCTGCCATGGGCTGAGGGCACCTTCCACTGGAGCAAGCTGCTCAGGGCCCCATCCAGCCTGGCCTTGGACTCTTTCCTTAAGCAGCTCCTGTTTGTTCCCAGTCAAAAGCAACATTCTGAGTTCCGTTCACTTTGGTTGTATCCAGGGCAGCAGTTCTTAGTGTCCTACAGGAAAAGAGCACCAACCCTCTCTGGTTTTGCTCAGCCCCCTATTATAGGGAGTCTAACTAGCACCAACCTTCCCTGGCTTGTCATTTTTTTAGCCTGATTTCTCGAGGTCCAGCACCTGCAGAACATGTGCCTGTGCTGCTCTACATTGTGCTACTCTGCAAAAGCAGTGAAGGTTTGACTCACAGAAAGCAGCTGCCAAACCCTCTCTGGATGTGCCCCTGCTCCACTCTGGCTCCAGCGTCCCTGCCCACCCTGATCTCAGCATTTCTTTCCAACCCCGTTCTCATCTTTGCACTTTAGGTAGTTGTATGACATTGCCCGTTTTTCTGTTGTCCTTGATGCATCAAAAATAAAGCCACTCAGTCTGATCTTGCAGATAAACAGCTGACTTGATTTATCAGCACTTCAGAAGTGGTAGAAGAAGGAAAAAAAAAATCTTGGCTCATTCCAATGCAGTGTTGAAACATGCAAACTCTTTGGCATGTTTAAAACCAAACCGCACTCTATCTTCTTTAATTTGTGCATGCAGTTGGCTAACAATAATAATAATTTAAAAGGCAGATTTTTCTTGCTTTTTTAAAATGTGTATAAACAATTAATAGCCAATAAATAATGATCCCAATCTCATAAATTCTTCTTTGCGTGCAAAAATAGGAATAATATAGGCACGAAAATTATCTCTGGTAAGGAGAATCAGTCAGGGTCCAATTAATAACTGATTTAAAAACAAAACAGCTCTGTTTCCTGTGGGACATGTCAGCCCATCCTGGAAGGAGCTGGTACCAGAAGGCAACAGCCAGGAGGAGGAGAGGTACAGCTGATGTGAAGGGTTTCTCAGGGGAAGCAAGGCTGGCTTGGGTTTCTTGGGAACTCCAAGAAAGTGTTGGTAGGGGCCAGTTCCCTGTTGTCCTCTGAGGGCTGGAGGGATCTCTGGTGAAGGATGAGTGGTGGGATGGACTGTCCTGGAGTCAGCAGGGGTTCTCTGCTGTCTCTGGGAGGGCCATATCAAACTGGACAAGGAAAAGTGTCTGTGTAGTTCAAGGAGCTACAGAAAAAGGCAACCAAGGGAAGAAGAGAACTCAGGAAGGGTGGATCACTTTGTTGAACTCTCCAGAGGTGAATTGGTGGCCCAGGGTGAGACAGAAGCATTGAAGTGTCTTCTATTAACTTTTCCAAGGTGGGAATGAGGACACAGAGGGACTCCCTGCAGAGGCAGCTGTCAGAAAAGCCACAAAGGAATGTTTACTGGGGAGTGCCAGCAACTAAAGGCGACAGACCTAAAGTGCTTCTGTTGAGATTTTTGAGAATTATGTTTATGCAGGAACTCTTTTATTGGTTTGCAGCTCTGCTAAGCAGTTTTCCAAATGAGATGCTTTGATTCTTATTGTCACATATTAACTTCAGGGATTTTAGGGTTCTTCTTTTGCAGGCTAGAAAAGCAGAAAAATATATCAATAATGGTTGGAAAGTGGCTTCTCACTGAGTATTTTGCAGTAATATTTTTAAAAAGAAATTATAATTAAACTATTATGTATATCTCCCTTTATAGTCTCTATACATCTCTTAATGTGTTAATTGCTTGGAGTCCAGATTTGTCTCTTAATGCAATAATTGCAATTCCAAAATTTCAGTTGAAAGTCTTCTAATGCTGCCTCAGACTGTGGAACAAAGAAATAAAATTACTCCATTTTAATGTCAGAAGCTAATGTATGCTTTTAATCCACCTTCACCCAATATTAAAAGCACTTTGTTTTTAATAAACTTGAGGGTGAATGAGAAATAATTTTGCTACTGTGACTAATATGGAAATGGCTTTCTGTCCCATGAAATGTATAGTCTATGTACAAAGGAAAATGAATTTTCAACTTGGAAACAGCTTTATTGATGTTTTGAAATGAAGTGAGAATGGCACAGTTCCTAAAATTGAACCTGGAGAAACAAAGATGCACCATTAGTTTTATAAGTCATTTCATTGTCAGTAACCTAATAATTACTGTAAATTGTATACGTAACAATAATCCCTGAGTGTTACTCATTACAAGCAGATAGTCAATGATGTGATAAAGCAAAAACACAAACTGATAAGGAAGGTGGTTAATTACAGTAATGACTGATTTTCCACAAAGCATGGTATTGTAATTTCTGTGCTCTGCATCAGCTAGAATGGCAACAACTCTGCAAATGCTTCTTGCATCCAATGGCTCTTTTCCTAATGGAAAGCAACTGCAAATCCAGAATGTTACAGAGGAATATTTGGAATAAAACTTATCTTGAAACCATCAATGTGTATTAATAAATAAAACCCATCCATTATCAAGACTGAAATAGAATGAAAAGGAATGATGCTACTTAATTCATTAGATGCTCAAAAATGTCTTCTTGGTCTGTACAGCATATCCTGGAGTTTCCCAGTATAGCTAAAGTGTCATAGATATGGCTTGGATCTGCACAGATGCCAACTCAAAAGTTGGTTGGATTTGCTTTTGTGTTTTTATGAGTCTTAGGTGTTCTTTGAAATATTTCCCTTGAATTCCATCAGTTACTTAGCACGTGGGTGCTCTAGGTATCCATATCTGCGGCGCTACAGACCCACTTGAGGTGTGACTCGTGCCATGTGCAATATCCTTTCTGCATTATTTTTGTTGATTGCACTCTGTGATTGTGGTAAATCCCAGTCAGCTCTGCTGCCTGCCAGGATTTGGTTCATTTTTCCTCTACGGGGCTTAAATTACCAGCAAAAAGAGATCCTGTCTAATTCTCCACTGTGATGAGCCAGGGGTGTTGCTGTCCATGCCAGATGACTGCAAGCTAAGAGCAGGTCACCACTGAATCTGATTGTCACAAGGCCTTTTACAATAACCAAATCAACACCTAAGAGAATCACCTTATTTTTTTAAGGTGGGTGCTCTTGTAGGCAGCAGCGTGGGTGGGGAAACAGGTCTGAGATGGGGACAGTGGTGTCAGGATCTGTAGCCCGGGTGCTGGAGCTGTGTGATCACTTTGCATTCAGCAGAGCAGACCTTGGAGCTGTGTCCTTCTGGATTTGCATCCCTAGGAGTGCAAAATGCCAAAAAGAAGGGCTGCCAGAGGTTCTCACAGCACTGGTAACTTGAACAATATCATGTGGTAAAATGCATGGTCATTTAGCTGGCAGTTGCCAGCATTTTAACTGCTCAGTTACAGGAGGAGTTACAGATTGATTTTGGGTTATCCTGAGTCTGATTCGAGTCTCAGTGTCCTGAGTGACACATGCCACAGAGAGAGCTGGCTCAGACGCAGCTTTGGGTACAGGGCTGCACTTAGGAGTGAACAAATATCAGTGTCACACAGCAGCCTGTGACACCCTCCTGGGGAGGGGTTTTTGTCCCACATCCCAGGCACACTAAATACATGGAATTATATATGCTGGGAGTTGTAATTATAGTGCAGGAACAGATTCCTTTCATTCTTCTGTCTCCTGCAAAACCCGCTTTTAACCACTCACCAATCCTGTGCAGGAAGGAGGACAGGATTAATACCTGTCAAATCTCTTGGGCCATTTCTTAAACATCCACAAACTCCCACCCTAGCCCAGGCTTTCCCATTTAATGGTTTAACTAGGTATAATTAAATTTAGTATTATATATAGAAGCTACTGGCTCCTGTCTGAACTTTGTCTAAAGATTTATCTTGGTAATAAGATTATACTAATAATTGCATTGAGTTTGTCTTAGCTCAAAATGTTTTTGCTCATCAGAACACTGTTTGCCAACTTGGTGAGTTATCTTCTACTTGTATTAAATGGAAAAACTATGTAAACTGAAAGCACAGTGTAATAACTGTAAAGAACAATCATTTCAATGACTTGAACAGAGATGGCCAATTACTCAATAACCTCTTCCTATCAAGAGAAATTCTTTTTCTAGGGTTCTGTTCATGCTTACAGATTTAAACAGCTTAAATTCTCTGTCCTCAAACTCAAAATAGCAAATGAAGGAGATTATTATGACTAAATAAGAGTAGGAAAGACTATATTTAGGCAAAACTATATGTAAAAACTCTAAATTGGAAAACTTAGATCTGCTGCTTTGCTAAAGATGTCTTTGTCTTGGCTAATCCATAATGTGTGTTTAATCAAGCAATTGAAAACATTGTTGGTTTGGGTTTTTTTTAAAAGACATCTCTTTTCATCAAAATTGAGAACTTTACAGAAGTATGATTTCAGCAGGATTACTTAATGAAGACACCAATCTTTTCCTATCAAGAGTTAGATCAAGGGTAATATTTTCAAATGTGCCCAAATGACTTGAGCTAAATTGAATTTCTGCAACTAGCTCAGACATTTCACATGTTTCCAAAGAAGTAGGTTTCTAAGGCACCTGAGTAATTTTTCATTTCAAAAAAACACCCACACATCCATTTTTATATTAAATAGGAAACTATCAGGAAAATCTTTTCTCAGATCACATGCTTAACATAATCTTATATTCATTGCTAGTCAGAAAATTTAAATTTTTAAAGAACAAGCATAAAGAAAAATAGCTTCCACTTTTTTTCCTAAAGCTAGGTTGAATTGTTAATTTAAATAAGAATGTGATGAATCTGAAAAGGCTAGATGCATCATTAAGATCCTGGTGTCACAGACATTATTAAGTCCTTCAGGCTTCTGGGAGAGGGGACTCTGTCTTCTCCTTTGTCCAGAGGTTGTGGTGTGCAGGTAAGGATTATATCCTGACCTTCTGATTTCCAGGCTGGCTGCACTCAGAGTATCAGCACTGCAATGGTGCTTTTAGCTGTTGCTGAACATGGGAAAGCTGCTGTGAATGACCCTGGGGATCATCACCATTGATGGTTTCTCCCACTCCTGAACAGTTTCACTGAGTCACTCAGGACTGAGAAGTTTTATTCTCCCTGCTTCATGATGTGTGGGTTTCTGCGCCCTTTAAACTGTGTTTGCCTTGAGAATTCCCTGAAATAACCCCACACAAGAATTTCCCAAGGCAGTCAGGATTTATATAGCCACGGAAAAATATTCTAGTTACTTATTTCTTTCTCTCTACTTCAGTGCTGAGTGGAAAGGAGTAATAACACACCATTATCATCGTGTTTTGCTGGCATGTGACCTTTAGGCAAAGAACACTACTGCCAGTAGAATAAAGAATAAATATTTGTGCATGCAAACATAGCTACAGGCACTATTAGCTATTCTAAGGGAAAATAGATTAACTTTGCTTTTCAGAACTTTCTTAGGAAACTGTTTCAGACAGGTTAGATAATGTCAGCTGCTTCCTTCAGCCTGAAATTATGTTTTTCTCATCACAAAAATATCGAAATAATTGTTTCCATTCTAGTAATGATCTGTATATGATGAAGCACATAAATTTGATGAGAAGAAGAGAGAAAAAAAGCAAAAAGTGACATGGAGCAGTGACAGGACTACAGGACTAAGCATGTGGTAAAGTGGAGTCTAAAAGTCCTTGGAAAGGACCAACACTTGTCTCCTTTCTCAATTATAAACTTTTTGCAGGATTTGGGTTCTGACTTCACACACGTGAAATCTGTCTCAATTTTGTATTATGTGTTCAGGACATTTCCTTTATGGGCCAGTTGTGTACCAGACTGGTAGAAAATGACACCACCAGATCATCTCCCCGTTGCATGTAGGAGAAATTTGAGTGCAAATCTAAGTTTTTAGAGGAAGATGACAACTCCTGTAATATCTTTTTATTAACTTTGGAAAAATTATGCACTGCTCTTGGGTACTGATGGCATCCTTCACGTTCCCAAGGATCAAACTTTATTTTCCTGGTGCCTGCTGAGATACCACGTGTGGTATTTTACATTCAGAGGTGGAACAGGGTGGGGCACAAAATCAGTGAGTCTCTAAATAATGTATCAGAGGAAGAACTTGTGGGGGAAGGAGGAGAGGCAGAAGCAAGAAGTATTGATGTTAGGTCAGCCAAACATTCAAGCGCGTCTTTAGCAGGATGTTGTGGTAGTGAAGTTAGAGGAAAACCAGACATTTTAACAATAAACCAGAAACAAAGTAAGATGTCTAGACATCAATAGCATTTACTGTGTGAAAGCTCTATCAAAGAAATACAGCTGACTAACAATAAAAGGCAAAGATGTTTTTAGTTGGGGAGTGTTTCTTCCCTTTAGGTTGCACAGTTTGTACTCAGTGACCTTCTGTCTCATCTCTGTGTGCAGTAGGAATCTCATCTGAAAAAGAAATTTAGTTTAAACTTAAAGTTTCCATTTGTGAATCAAAGAATTTCTGCAGAATTACTAGCAGTGCTCTTTAAAGAAAACCTTAAAAATTAGGTCAGTTATTGAAGAGGAGTTTCTGAAATTTAGATCAAGATTCTTTTGACTGAAAAATGAAAATGCATTAAATTGTAGCGCCACCCACAAGCAATGTCAGTGATTATTGCAATTAAATGTAATATTGCTAATGCATAATATAATTATAAAATGTTAGAATGTTAGAATGTTAATTAATATACATTTTATACATTAATATGCATACCTAGGAATTAATCAGCTCTGCATATGAGAAGGGTGAAGTGGTTCTTGGTAGAGAACCTCTAATTAACACTGTAACATTAAACAATTAACACTATGGTGTTAGGCAAACATAACAAGCATTCCATACAACACAAAAAGGAAATGAGAAAACACAATATCGTGGGCCAGATTTTCAGTGAGAGTTCCTCTGTGGATGGTAAATCCTGACAATGTGTTATTTTTCCTCTGTTCAAGCACTCACAAAACACAACTGGATAGTCACACTTCAGAAGGATTCCCTTTTCCAGAAGTCTCATTTTTGTTGATTTGGGAAATGGTTCATTGCAAATGATCTTGAATTAGGGTGCCAGTATAGCAAGTAATCATGTTTGACCATATTCCTTCATCATGTGCTTGGTTATAGGAATTAGTTCATGTCATCCCCATCCTTTGCATTAGTCTGTATCTACTTCCCAATGTGGATAGAGAGACAGGAGTTTGGAAGTCAATGAAGGAGCCACCAAGTGAAAGAATGACAAACCATCTTCACAGCAGCAAATCTTGAGCGGCATTTTAACTCAGCAAGTTGAAAGCACAGTCCAGGTGTGCAGCTGAACATTCCTGGTGCAATGAGGGCACTGAGTTGTAATTTAACTCATGCTGCTTGTGCATCCCAGCTTTGTGGTGATGGTGGTTTCCCCCCCTGAGCCACCATGTTCCACAGTCTCTGCCCTTCCTGTACAAGTGTCACACCCTGAGCTGGGCTTGCACAGGTCTCAGTGCTCAGCTGAAGCCTGCCATGCAAATACTCTGTTGTGCACCCCTTTTGTATGGGGCTGCTGTCACAACTGCAGCCTTGAGCACTTGCACATGGAATTTTGCAAGAGGTCAGGGTTTGTGAATGCACAAGTGTAACGGTGCTGATTTCTTGGTGATACAGTATTTTATTATATGGACCAAAGAGCAATGGGTTTTCAGGCAAAACTTAGGAGCTTCAGACAGCTGTTGACATGAATATGATAGCAGAGGGCACCAGTCATATTTAGGACATTTTAGGTACGTGTTTGTGAAGCAATTAGGATAAAATCAACGCTCCTTGTATCCACAGAGCACATTGATTTTTAAAGCTGTGTTTATTCCATATTTATTTGTCTTGCACACACATGAAAGATTCCTGTTGATTAGAAAAATGGGCCCAAGTACCCACCCTGAGGAATCCAGAGGTGAAAATCATACTGTTGCTACCTGAGCTGGCAGCAGCATTTAATTGTAACAGAACTTCATACTTTCCTCTGCTTTTTCCAGCTTATGGGCTCGTGTAATTAACCTTGTTCTGCTAATACAGCAGGAGTAGAAGGTTTCCCCTTCCTAGACCATTTCATATCCTTATAAAAAAATATTACCTGGTTAATTCTGTTCCTATTTCTGTGTTTATATTCGTGTACTGGGAAGGTTCTTTTCAGCACATCACTGCAAGTATTGAGCTCGAGATAAAGCTGTGGTTAGTAGTCAGTAAAAGTAGTCAAAGTATTGCTTAGAATGTTCCAAAAAGTGCCCATTTTGGAGAAGTGGCAGAACTGAAGCTGCAGGAAGAGATTTTTTGCGGGCATACTCTGTTATTATCTGAACATTTACACCAAATTGCTCTTCAGCAGGAGCCTGAAACAGAAGAGCTGTGATCAATTTCAGCTATTTCAGTTTCAAAATGAACAGATGAAAAAATTCTTGGGCTGTTAAAACCCAAAAAATGAGGTTTCCTTATGTCAAAGACAGGAGGTGGGCTGCAAAAATTTCCACTAACTGCTAAGTGGATGGGGATACTCTACCCCCCACCGTTTTATTTACTTCCCTTTATGATTTTTTGTTTTTTTTTGGGACTGTTTTTGCTGAGAGTTGCCAGGTTTTATTTTCTACTTAGAAGGTGCTGTTCCTGAAGGAATAAGCTCTGGGAAGTGATTCAATTCACTCTGATGGTCCAGAACTCTTAATCAAATAAGATTTAAAAGCTTTGTTATGCTTATGTTTTTTAAAAAACTATTATGTTCACATTTTTTGCATCAAATGCACTGTCTCAGATTCACATAATATTGAACCCAATTCCAGGCAAAACACAGAAATAATGATTGTATAATTCCTTTGGAGCACCTGTCAGTGTCTATTTAATGTCAAAATTTTCCAGCTGGAATGGGAATGTAGGGAGTCCATGTCGTGCTGGAGATGTAGAACTGTTATTTTTATGAATGAGCAGGAGCCATCATAGTTTGGCACCAACTAAAGATTTACCTAATTTTTAAACAATGTGCTGTTTCATACCATGTTTGGGTAGCTTTCAGTAAATTCATGTTTCCCATGGGGTTCTAAAGAAACATGAAATTCTTTTGGCATTTGCAGGAGTTTTAAAGTTACATAAAAATAACTAGTTTATCATGACAACTTGTCATGGTTAAGATGCTAAACTTTCCCCAACTGTTTGGAAGAATGTTGAATGTTAGGGAAGGAACATGTTCTTTGCATCTGGCTTTAGCTTGCTAGCATGCACTTAAAAAAAAAGGGCAGAAGAAAAATCAAATCCTGGCATAATGCTACTAAAATACTTTAAAGGTGATGCTAAGAATGGGTTAAATACTTACAAGAGGCTTTGGAAATTCAGACTGAATGTAAGGATGATAAAATAACCAGTGGTCTGCAGCTGCTGCAGGTAGGCATAGCAGGTGAGACAGGTGTGTGCCTCTGCTGGGTCAGTCATTGCCCATATGGGAGGCCTGGAAAAGCTTTCCCAGTTCACTCTGTCTGCCCTTGGCCTCCCACCCTCATTTTTACAATTCCTTTCTGCAGAATCCTGACCTTGGTCTGAGGGCACCAGAGGTGTAAAAGCCGTGACTCAGCTGAGCGTGGCACGTGTGTGCCCTTGGTGTCTCATCTCACCTTCCCCACCTCTTGTAATATTAATCTCAAAGACAGCTTTGACACCGCATCATTTTTTTCATTTAATTTCCTGTAATAAATTTAAGGTTCACAGAAGGTGCCAGATTGACAGATCCAGAGAATAAAATTATTCACGAGGCAGGTAGTTATGGTTCAGGCAGGGCTGAATCCTGTAGGTACCATACTCTTGACTTGGAGGACTTCTCTTAGAGGGATTTCTAACTGAATGGTACAACTGGAAATCAACTTGAATCTTCATACTTGTCCATATATGAAAAAAAAAAATCAGAGATTTGAAGATGCAGGAAAGGCAGGATACCAGTCTGGAGAGCCCTTGGCACAGCCACTGCCCAAGTGTGAGGCCAATGGCAGCTACTTGCACTTGACCTGGAAAAGAGCATCCCAAGAGCTGTTTTACCTCTAAATGTGCTTAAAAACACCTACAGAGAAGCGAAATTGTGGCTTGAATACTGGAGACACCAGGGAATCCTGGATGTGCTAAAACCTTCCCTTGGCTGCACTTATCTTTTCACTCCACTGACAGCAAGGTGAAGGAGTGCTCCAAAACAACGTGACCCCTCTCTTCCCCTTTGCTGGGGAATTTTAACACAATTATTCTCTTCCTGCCTGGTCAAGCTCTTTTAAGGAACAGAGTAAACACAGTAGGCTCTCATGGTAACTGTGCTGCAGCAGGAACACGTGTCCTGATGGCACATCTCTGTATCCAAGGCAAATTCCTTGATGCTGGAAGAGACTGAGGGAAGAGTTCATGTTTCTGGTCTGCTTTCATTGCTGCCATTTTCACTAGAGATGCTAATAAGAATTTATGATGTTGTAAACTAAAAGGACTCCTGGATGTGCTGCTTGTCAGTGAGAGTGTTTCTGGTGTGACTGACTGTGGTGGTATGTCTATTATTACTATTTATTATTATTATTTTAAGCTGTTGGGACTTTTCTGATGTGAAGGCACAAGGTCAAACTAACTTTATAGGAAATTAATGCATTGAATTCAAATGTGTCTACACAGGATGCAGTGTAACTCATGCCTTTGTTTTGCTTATGACATAGTCTGGAGAGTGTAGAAAGAAAAATTGAATTAGGAACTGAGTCAGTTCCCATCACAGAGCCTGAGCTTGGCCTTCCTCAGCACATAAACTTGTAAAAGAGTTTGTTCAGTGTTGATCAAGAGGCATATTTGAGCTTTCAGGGCATGCAGCTTGCCACAGCCATCTGCTCACATCCCCTCTCCTTTTTAGCATAGCAAATCTGGGGCTAAAATATTGATAAACAATCTCTGCTGCTAAATTAAGACTTAAACAGTAAAGAGAAGGGATGTGAGCTTTGAATTCTCTACACATTCATGCTACGTGTGCTGCTCTTAAAATTAGGGTGATAAGGAACATGAAAGACCTCATGTGTGATAATTGTTTTCAAGTAATTTTAGCCTGGCAGTAGAGATGATGAAAAGAGACTCCCAAAAAACTCATCTGTATGCACAGACAGCTCAGTCACGTGGGGGTTCATGTACTTGGGACACCACAAAAATCTTCTGAAATTAAAATACAAAACAGGACAGTAAGAAATGAGAAAATAAGATTTGGATAAGGCCAGAGCATTAATTTAAATATTCAAAGAGAGAGAGGGGAGAGGGAAAGAAGGGTGGGGCACTATAACTAGATTTTTTTTTTTTTTTGAGAAACTTGTATTTACCATATGATAAACATCCCTTTCCACAACACTGCTGTGGCTCAGCAGAATGATTTGGGAATTTTTGAATTATGCCAGGATTTGATTCCCAAATCATTCTGCTGCCTTGCCCTTTAAATCTGGCAGCTGTCAGGTTCAGCAGCCTCCAGAAACACCTTTTAGAGAGAACGAGATCTGTGATAGCACATGTCAGAAAAAGAGAGGAGTTTCCTGCAGTTATTTCCTTATCTATAGAAAGTGGCACTGAAGGAACACAGGTGCACTAAAAGTAAATGAAGAGATGTTTTTTTGGAGAGATCACTGCTGAGGAAAGCACCTGCCATCACAGCCACAGCAGTAAAAAGGTTTGTAAAAGCCATTTTACTCCCTGCTTCTAAAAGTGTCAGCTGCCTTGCCTCCTTAGCTGGGGTTTCCAGGTTCCTGGGGGCTGCTCCTCAAGCCTCCAGTGCCTGCCCAGGCTCTGCTGTTTCTCCCCAGTGCAACAAGAATATGGCAGATCCCTTGCTCATCTGCTCTGTGGTGTTAAATCCATGGAAACTGCATTTCCAGCATGTCTGAGAGCCCCTTGCAGCCCCTTCCTGCTTTGAGCAAACCCCTCTCCCAAGGCAGTGGCTACGCAGTGCTGTGACCTTGATTTAGATAATTCTACAATGTCTCTTATCTCTGCCTCATTTTCTCTGCTCCTTCCGTGTTCAGCCATCTGAGGATCTCCAATGTTTTGAGTGGTCTGACTTTCAGAAAAGTTAATTAAAGCCCCAGCCTTAATGCTACCTTAATATTTGCTGGTTTAATTTGATTTTTATGTACGTAGTTTTCTCCATCAAAGTGCCAAAATGTGCTGTAATTTAAACACAGTGGTGTCTGATGCTTACATTACCAAATGACTGCAGCATCTTGGATGCTGCAATTTCCCATAACAACAAGAAATGTTTTGGTCCTTGGCTCATGTAAACAGCATTTCATAAACCTGTGAAGGCAGGGAACTGCATCTTCTCACCACAAATGAAGATATATAGCAAATCTAGGAGACAAAAAAAAAAATATCCTTTTTGTCCAGTCATGGGTTGTACTTTTATTTGGAGGTCTCAAAACACTGCTCTGAGATTGATGGTATATAATGACTGCTAATCTGAGATCCTTGTGCGTTGTATAAAGTTATGGAGATAGAAAATTTTATTTTTCATGTCTTATTTGCAGTGAAACACGTAATTGGAAACTGTAAAATCTCTGTAGCATTTTTGCTTTCTGCCTGGCTGTGGGTTTTGTCTTTATTTAAAAGCTGTTTCAGCATATTCCTGGCTAATAAGGGTAGGTGTTTTACATCATTTTAGCAAAGTGGAACATTGGAATTATATGACTGAAAATCTATATTGCTATTCTTCATTTTTATTATTACTTTTTCATAATTAGCCAATAAATATAAGCTATTCTGATCTGTGTGATTATGGCAAGCATACTGCAAAGAATGAGGGAGCTGGTGGAGAGATATTCCAGCTATACGTGGAAAAAAAATAAAATTAATCTTTTGGTATGTTGCCTGCTGTTTTACATCAAGAGTGTGTTTGGGACATGTGACAAAAAAAAAAAAAAAAGGGAGCGGATTGCCCCCNAGGGAGCTGATTGTCCCCAAGTCATATGTCTGTAAACTTTTCTGGTAAATTATTGTTGGACGCTTCTTTGGCATTTTTTTGAGGGCAAAGTGCCTCTACTCACGTTTTCAGAGTCACTGCAATGGAGAGCAAATGTGATGTATTTGAATTAGCTGCCTACAAAGATCTGGTCTCCATTTAACAAATGCAGTTACACATATTTTTCCAAGAAACAGGGAAGAAAATCTATCCTTTTCCCTTCTTTGTATAGTTTCTGGATATTTGATAAAAAGAACAGACAAAATCACATGAGCAGGTCTCTGCCATCTGTAAGTCAGGCAGGAAAATAAGAAAGCACATTGGAAGTGCATGTGGAAGTGAGGTGGCAGAGTTATTATCACATTAACTGTGCCCTCTCTGCAGCATTGTTCATGATTGCAAATGTAAATTGTCGTCAGAGCTGCTGAAGGACTTTGCTCCTCCCTCACAGGTTCTCTGTGCCAAATTTCTGCTCATCCTCTCTGTGACTGGGTGACAAGTCTTCCCATCAAAAACTCTGCTACCATGTTACAGCATTGCAATCACACTTTTATTCTTGTTTTATGTATTTCTTTTTGGTTTGCATTACTAACTTCTCATATAATAATATTATTAATAATAGTGTCAACTTAATTATGTAGCTCTACAAATAGCTGTCTATAAGTGTCCTTAAGTTCAGAAGATGAATGTTGAGAAAAAAACCCCACTCACGTTGCACTCTGAGGGTAAAGCGGTCCCTTTTAACAACTTTGTGACTCTTAGAAAAGTTCTAGTTACAAGTTTTCTGCCTACACTTTGATTAGAAGGATTCAGAGCATGTTTTATTTGAGAAATTGCATTTCAAATTGTATCTTTTCTTTCTTCAGCCTGTTTAGGTGAATCTTTTCCTTCAAAGTTGACTTATTTGGCTTAAGATGAAAGAAGGGGAAAGAAACTGCTTTTAAACTATTCCTGTGTATGTAGAGAAAGCCTCAAGTAGAGCTTTCTCCATTGCTCAGACTGATCCAAAGGGGAAGAATTTTGTCACCCAGGCCTGAAGAACAAATAACTTTGTTCAAACACTTGCTGTGCTTGGGCTGACCCTCAGAACAGGGTGCTCACACAACACTCTGAGTTACTGTGGCCTCCCAGGCTGACCCTGCCCCTGAGCCCTTCCAGGGACTTCCACTGGCTCTGTTGAGCTTGGGAATCCAGGATCAGCAATCTCTCTTTCTTCTCCCTGACTTGTGGCCCTTCTGCTCTCTGCTGTCACTCTGAAGCCCATGAGTACAAAAAGACAGTGGTCTGCAGGTCGGTCTCTTCAAGGGTTTTGTGCCACAAAGCACAAAGAAATGTGTTCCCTGTGGCAGGAGCCATCTCTGTTTCACACTGAGGAAGTGAGCACATGCATGTGGCTGAAGTGGAGGTTCTATATTTTATATCACAGCATTATATTATATTAGGGAAAGGGAGGAGCAGTTTAAGTGGTTTAGACTAATTTAAGGCATAATGGCCAGCTTTTACTATGGATGAACAGAAATGTTTTATTATAACCAAAGGCTAAGCTTGTAATTTTCCTTCTGTTTCCTCGCTTTTTTCTTCAGCTCGCTTATTCAGTAGTCTACAATGCACATGTTGTTCTTTTTTTTATCAAGGACTTCATTCCTTGGGTCTACAGCTGTAGCAAACTGAGTTAGTATAATGTTTCTGTTTGTTCAGCTTCTACTTTGAAAACAAACCATAGCAGCCCTTCTGTGTCTACTGAGCTCAGAAATGTACTCACAGTGTTCCTCCCACACGTTGAATGTTACAAGCATAAAGTTCCTTCCTTATGGATGTTTTTACCCACTCCTGTTGCAAGCAGTTTGTGAAGTGCCATTGGACATGTATTGTCCTTCTGACTCAGCTTTGAATTCACCTGGTCTCAGACATTCTACAGCACCTGCTGCTGTTCCATCATGAAAAAATATGGGTTTTTAAAGGAAAAAATAAGGCTGGAACAATTTCAATGAAATGTCCTATTCCTGTGAAAATTTGTCTATTTGCCAATATCTGTGGGCCTGAGTGATGTGGTGCCACTGCAGTGTGTGTCCTGCCCTTAAGTAAATTAATTTTGGGCATTTGATGAGTTTCATCCTTTCATCCAGCCTCACAACTATCCCTTTGCTGTAGTCTCTCGAGGTGCCAGTGCCTCATTTTGGCTTCTTAGTAGCATCCATACACCAGGGAGTAGGACTCAGCCTACCTAACTTTGGATATCATCTGGATTCTGGACAATGGGAAAATAAATAGGCAAGGAGAAAAATAAGCCCTTCTGATTCCTTCACAGAGAAAGAGTAACCATAGCATTGAAGAACCTATTTATATCTTATTATATAGAAGGGAGATGCTTAAATGCAGCTATCTGCACTGCTAATATCTAAATTAGGTGACTGCAGCTCAGTCCTTTTGTCAGCATATATTCAACTTAATTAATGGCTCCCTCATATGTGATCAGGTAATTTGAGGCTATAATTTTCCTGTTTCCCCAGTCTTACCAACTTTAATTTCTCCTTTTTGAGTTATCAGGTTTTTCATTGCAAGTGCAGTGTTTTCACACAGAAATTCCCCACACCACAGGAGGGAAGCAAAGTATAAAATGGATATTCTGTTATTGAGGAAAAAAAAGATGTGTTGTAATTCCCTCAATCAACAAGTGGCCTTTTTCCTTGAATTGATGTATTTCCTGAGTTGTCTGTGACCTTAAAGGACAAGCAGCAAAACCAACCAGTGCAGAAATAAATAAGGAGCTGCAATTACACTTGAGATTGCAGGGGGTTTAATCTAAGTTCCTTATTTCACGGTCAGATCAGGATAGTTTAGTACAGAAAATGTTACTGGGAGTTTTGCAATGAATAGCCAAAGGCAAGTGCCAGGAAACCCCAGCCCCATCATTAGAGCTCTGCATGTTCTTCAGGCCCTGCAGTTTATCAGTAGCCCTGAAGAGTTTATTATACACATAAAACTTGGTTTATTTAGACCTTGTATCCAGTTTCAGAGAAGGGCTTGGAGCTGTGCAATGAACAGGACTGAAATCCTTTCATTCCAAGTTGTTGTTTAACACTTGCAAACCAGCATCTTTAGGGATTTCAGCCCTGCACTGAGGCTCAGTCACCTCTGCAGCTACTTGAGTGTGAGCCTTCATTCAGGGGATGATTCAGCTGGTAAAATTATGTTACCCTGAAATTAGCTTGGTACTTAGCATTTAATATTCTTCCCCTTTGCTCTGCAATTAGCTTTTGCTAATGCAATTTAATCTATTTGTAACATTTCTTGAAAATCATAGCAGACATGATTTGAAATGAAGTTAAATCTCTTGAACTTTTCCTTACGTTAATTTGAAATGCCAACAGGGCACCAACTGCTGTGAAAATTAATGAATGAGCTACACCAGACTGTCTTTCATTTCACTGGAATGACTTCACACTCAGAGAGCATATGTGCCAAACAAACTATTCTCCAACACTGCAGATGATGCTGGAGGGAGAATTTTGCTGTTCTAGGGTCAGATTTGTTGGTCCCAATTTCTTTGTAGTTGCATTATGGAGAATAGCTCAAGGAGAGGCAACTCTCCTCAGGAAGATATTTTTTTTCTTTTAAAGAAAGTTTATTTAAATTGTGAAATTTTGCTACACTAAAAATACAGACCACTGTATTTTTTTTTTCTGAGAGTGTTTTGCTCCTCATTTGAAAATTTCCAAATTGGGCCCTCAGTTTCCTTAGAAGTGAAGGAAATTTGTCTGTGTTATTTATCAGACATTAAGCTGCAAAAAACCATGTAAAGATACCATAGAAATAGAAGTAAATTAATTATTTATACCATGTACATGTTGTTCAAAACTTATCTTCTCTTATCCTGAAGAGCTAGGGAAGTGGTTGGTTTTAACAGCTAAAATGTGCAGAAAAAATGAATTATCAGGAGAAAATAAGAAAAATTCTTAACTTAGAAATGCTTGTGAGCCAAAAGAGAATAAACAAATGCAGATAATTTTTTTTTGGGGGGTGGGGGGTAATATGTGTTATCTTGTATTCATTAAAGCCTGCTTGCATCATCTCAATAATTTTATTATGGTGATCAACTGTGTTATGTTGAGGGCTTGAACAACAACTCTGCCATCATTCTCTGCTAAAATTCCCTTTGGCATTCTGGAGTTTGGCAGACACCACAGACACCACAGTAATTATTGATTGTGTTCCTGCTGACAAAATTTTACTATCTTTCTATTTAAACACAAGTGTATGTATTCTGGTATAGCCTTGACTCCACATACACACAGTCTCACTGAGGGTGGTTTGTTGACTCAGGTGGGGAATTCAGTTCTTAACTGAAAGTTGTAAATATACTTTTTTTGTTCCACTGTTTGCAGTCTCTAATAACAAATGAAAATAAAATCAAATTCAGTGATCAGTAAAACTGTGATATGGCATTCTCTCCTAGATAATACATCAAATAAGCAATTTTACTTACACTCGGATTAAATAAATGACACCAAACACAATCAATTTTTTTTAATACTCTGCATTGCAGTCATATAATGAAAAGACTAATTGGATTTGGACTTGGAAAAATGCCACTGCTGTGCTCCAAAAATTGAAACATTGAGTAAATTGTGAAATGAAATCAAATAAAGTGTGGGGCAGATGTGTTCTGGTTATTATAATGCAAAGGATTCACCATTTCTTCTCTGGCTTGGGCTTGATATTTAATGGGCATAATGGCAGAGTTTTGTGGATAGATACAAGCTGCTCACTCTGCTTGATGGAAATGAAATAAAAGAATGTTTAAAGGCATCTTTTAGAAAGGGGACACGAAGAGACTTGGCAACAGGGAGCCCATGACAGAGAGGGAATTGGTGATGGATTTGGTGATGGATTTGGCTGCACAGGGGGTTGCTGTGCCTTGGTCAAGCCAGGGCAGATCCGTTCCCTTTGCCTCAGGCAGGGCAGTGTCTGTGAGCACGTCTGTGTCCCCTTCAAGGACAGAACAAGGTCCTCTTTTGTGTGGTTTTTCATCACTTTCCTGCTTAAGTGTCATCCTTCCTTTCTGCTTGTTGTCAGGCACCAGAGTGGTTTCAGACATAATTCATGGGTCTGATCTATACATAAAACACCTCTCCAAGTGAATGCCTGAAGAGCAGATTTCGTACGTGGGGAGGGAAGGACGAGCAGCACACGTTGTGAGGTGGTTTAGGGACTTGAGGTGTTGGTTCACAGAGGTTTCTAAGTGGTCTCCTGAAGCAACAACTGTGGAATTTCAGGGAATTGCACAGGGAATTGCACAGGGAATTGCACAGGGCAGCCTCAGGGGATGGGGTGCAGCAGCCAAGGTTCCCCAGCTTGAGGGACACGTGGGGCACTTTGTGTCAAATCTGCACTAGGAATTGCTTTGATTGCTTGCAAGTAGCACTCTGTAAGGCATGGGGGCTGCCAATTCCCACATCATGTTTACCTAATATTCCCAGATAAATTAGTGGATAATTAAATATCTTTAAAAAACATCCTGTGAATTAGATTTCATAAGATGTTCGTAATGGAAATTGTTAGGCCGAAAGTGGTAAGAGATTTAAGAACACGTTAGACAACTTCACTGTTTTGGGGTTTTTTGAAACATCCTGGTCTGTTTTTATTTCATCTGGATCAGGAAAGGCCTTGATCTTGGACCACGTGACCTGACCTGCGAATGTGGTTGTGTTCACTATATTCATGTTCTGTTTCTCATGCTTTTCTTTCAATTTCTACTAATCCTCTTATTAATGCTCTGACTTTCCACATGAGTTGGTTTGGACTGATACAATTTATTTTTAAAATGTGTTTTTTCCCAACTAAAATGATTTTTTCTTCTTTTTTTTTTTTTTTAAAAAAGATAAAAAAATCAAATATTATATTGGAAAATGCCAGAATGAAATAATACAACACATCTAACCTGGTTTCTGAAGACTTTTTTTCAGCTGTATGCCTTGGACAATTTCTCTCTGGAGTTCCTAAATGATATATTCGATCCAAAACTGAATTTATATGCAACCAATATGTAAAATAATGTTATTTGCTTTTTGCTTTTCTGTAATACTTAAGAAGACTCTAACCCAATAAATATTCCTGGTACACAAGCAGTATTTTAGTACTGTCTGTATTGAAATTTATTTTGTGGTGCTTTGTATAAAAAGACAGAAGAGCTACTAAGAAGGGAATTGTCACCTCTTCCTTCGGCCAAGAGGTGGGAGCTGTTGAGGCAGGGCTGGCCACACATGATATTTCAATTGGTATTGTAGCATTTTGTAGGTAGGGACCCGTCAACACTTCCATTATTAACTCTGGTGTTCAGGCAGACACCATTACTGGGTTGAAATTTCATTCACAACAAGTGCTTGTTCTTTAAGTTCTCCAACCTCACAGAAACAGTTTAAGCCAGTCTGTTTCCAATTTTAGAGCTACCAGAGGTACTGGAGGAAATAAAAGGTTTCTGGCTGCTACACATGTTTCTTTGTGCTCCTGCTCCCAATTTATTTATCTGCTACTTTATATAACATTATTTTCCATCTGCTGTGTTTAATACATGATTAATGTAATACATGAGAAGAGGGGCTGCGGTGTTGCTTTTAATTCTGAGGTTATCAGGGCACTTGGAAGTGCTACATTAACAATTTTTCACACTGATTGATATGTTAAGTCACATCCTCTGCTTTGTGTCTGTGCGAGACCCAAATGAACCTAAATAAGAGCAGCACAAACATCTCTGTTCTAAGAGAGAGGCTGTCTCTTCATCTTAAATTATGAATCCAGGAGACTGAAGCCAGGAATTATTTTGGTCTTGCACACTATGAATAATGCATGTGGCACCATTATACACATCCTGCATGTTGTGGAACCAGAATGAGCTGTTATCTTAATAAACATTCCTAATGTTCACCATAACCATTCTGAATGCTTTATTGCCAAAAGAAATGGTGATCCCAAGGACATTCAGCGATGTCAGTCTTATTATAATAGCCAATTATTAAACTTACAGCTGTATTATCTTCTGTCTCCCCATTTGATATGGGTAATTAGTCAAAATCTCTGGGTCTTCTGGTTTGCTTCTGTTACGTTGGTAAGGGAGTTGGGTGTTTCTCATGTGCAACCTCATTTAATTAAAAAAAATGCAAAACCTTCTGTTTTTCTGAACACAAGGAGACTAATGCACGAAATACACAAATCCCTTGTATTTCTAGGCTGCTTTCAAACTGTATTGAGCACTAAATCTTTCTCTGTCATGTCAGCTGTGTTTCTAAGGCTGTGGAAGCTGCTTCCAAGCTGTTGTCTTCATTCCCTTTCTCTCTGCTCCTGCAGTTCCCCTCATTCCCACCCAAAAAGTATCTGCTTTCAACCTAGGTTCTGGATGTATCAATATTTAGGGAAAAAAAAGCCTCAAAGTTGCACCAAGTATTTTCCTTGGTGGGAAATATGAAAATAATTCACTACACCAGTTATTGTAACAACAAGTGAGAATTTTGTTTGCTTTAAAACATTAGTTTAGCATTTATTTTTAACTGGCTAATTGTTATCAGGAATTGGCATTAACATTAAAAAGGGACTTCTGTGTTTATTCAAAGGTTGGTTTAGACAATAAGTCTCCTTACTTTTTGGGTATAAAAAGTAGAAAAGGAGCTTTTATCCTCATCAATGTAGAAAACCTATGTTTTTGTTTCATTCTGTTGCTTCAGAAATTATTCTTAGTGTGGAATCATAGATTTTAAGCAGAAATTGGGATATTTGCTTACCCTGACATTGTGTAGTAGAGACAATGGAACTTTATTTTACATTGAAACTGTTTACTTCAGCTCCATCATGGTGTATATTCTACAGAGGTCTTCAGCCTTGATTTGAAGCCAACTAGGCATGATAAATTCATAGATTTTTACAGCAGCATGCTCCAGAAATTACATTCACGTAAATACAAATGTGTATCTTATTTCTCAGCCTCATTCATGCCAACCCCCGGGCTGCAGTCCCCAGTTTTACTCATTAATGAGGGAGTTCTACAGATTTCTGATATACCCATCTCCTACCAGAGCTCTCCTGAGAGGATGTTTGCATGGAGGATTGCTGAGGTGGCAGCACACCCCCGACAGTGAGCTGTAACCGAGGGTTCAGTGTTAATTTGCTTTATGGGTAGGTGTAATTGTTTACCAAGGAACTCGTCACCCTTGAAGGGCAATGTCATCAACTTCAGTGTAGATACAAATCCTGACCAAGTTTTAGCCAGAAAGCGCATCTTGACATGACATTATAAATGTGCTCTTGGGTGAAATAAAAGTGGTCTCCTAAATTCTCTCCTTTTTTCATTTTTTTTTAAAAAATTATCTTGAATGAGATCATGGTTTTGGTTCTTGCCAGAATATCAGTTTTTAGATAGAATGAGGGTTTCTTTAGACTGTTTTATTTGCTGTTTAATTTTTTTTGGGTGAAGGAGGGTGTTTGGTGGTGGCTTCTGGAATTTTTTAGGGTTTTCTTTGTCATGTGTATGACAGCAGTTACTGTTTGTGAAGTCTGTCAGACCAAGTGTATCCCTGGCAAATGGCTTGTTAAAACTTTCACTTGTGGTGATGTTCCATTTTCTTTACAGCTTAAAGTTTTTCTTCTTTCAGTCCTTAAAGTGAAGAAACAGGAACTTGTGAAGTTTCACCTTTGACTACGTCTTGTCTGTTGTGGTTGCTGCTGAGCATTAACATTGGCTCATACACCATCTCCCTCACGATTTCCTTTCCACACTGCTGCATATAATTCAAAACTAACAAGGTTCTAATTAGAAAAATAAATTTATTCCTCTCTGTAAAGTGAGTTCTTCTAGCCAGGAAACAAATGTCTTCCCTCCTCCCTTCAGCTCTTTGTTCTTCTCCCTTATTTCTGCTGTTTGAGAGGTTTTGTCAAATGTTTGTGTTTCTATTTCACTTAAATAGAAACACAAATATATCCAGAACTGTTAATGATGGACATGAAACAGTGGTGAGTCCCATGCTCACTGGTGATGTCAAAAGTCTTCACATGGCTATTTCCATTGAAAGCCTGATTATTGGTATCATTATTAAGAAACATAACATTACAGACAAGTAAAGGAGGAAAATGTGTATCTTTTTCCTGTATCCTGACCTGTCTTTAGATCAATTTCTACTGCACTGCATTCCATAATTCATTCTCTTTATTCCCCTTCTTCCAGGAAATGATTGTTCAAAGATGATGCTGAAAGGGTGGCCAAGTAGTTACTACTTCAAATGGAGAATTAGTAAAGCCTTGTCTTCCTCTCTCCATTCTGTACTGGTTTGGGGATAAAAATTTAAAACTTGCAACAAAAGACACAAGAGAAATCACTGGTTTGCATTTTTGTGTCTTTCTGGAATGGGATGGAATGGCTTTTCTTGAAAAATTCAGATATTTTGTGTTCTTGGTTCCTGTAATTCCCAGCAAGATTCCTAACAGCATGACAGTCAATGAAATGGAAGGAACAGGTGATGAGTAGAGTGTTTATTCTGGATTTACTGCCCTTGGTTGCAGTACTAGTTCTTGATGAAGGTTAAGATTGGTATTTGTGTGAAAAGAATTAATTCAGTAAGCTGCATTTAATGGATTATGGTATTTTGTGAAGGTGCTGAAGTCTTTTGCCACACGTTCAAGGCTGTTTCATACCTTTACACAGAGATTTAAGTGGGAAAAAAAAAAACAACCACCAAAAGAAAAGCCTCTCCCTACAAAGAGCTAAATTAAAACTTACAGGATATGAGTGCTGGTTGTCTCCACGGTATTGCCATCATTAGTTCATAAGTGAATTGAGATTTCTTAATCAAAAAAACAATAGGGCAGAATCTTAAAAGAGCAAGAAAAAATGGTGGCTAATCATAAAAACCTAACTGAACACTTCTTCTTCAGAGTCAAAATACTGTGTTCACCAGTTAACAAGTTCTCTGTTTATATGTTTTGGGCTTGGCCTTAGAGGCAGCAGGTGGAGTTTGCAGTACAGTCACGCATTTCCAAACTCTATCATCACTTATTCAAAACCAGGAGGCACAAATTTTCTTCCTTATTCACTGAACTGAATGTCATCCTTAGGCCATTCTTCTGGTCCTCAGTTTGAAAGAATGCTAATTGCTTTCTAATTGCAGCAAGCTGGCATCAAATCAATCTCTACTCAGACAGTTTCCACGCCTGTCAGACAATAAAAGACTTGTATGTTGATAAGCTCCTTTGATTCTGCTTAGAAGTTACACATTCAAATATCCTTTAAAATATGATTTCCATTTGAGGGGAAATAAAATATATTTTGTAAACTTATCTAATTATACTTGGATAGCACTCTCTAAAAGAAAACTAATTTCTTTTCTCATCAAAAGGGGAAGTCTGGAAAAAGCTTTTTCTTTAAAGTTTGTGTTTACTTGACAACCAAAACAAGGCTGAGAAAAGAAATATTTGAGCCTAAAAAAATTATTTCAGATTTTTCAATCTTGTAATTGGGGCTTTTTAAAAGGACAATAAAAGTGAGAAATCAAAATGGTACCCAAGCTAAGATCAGGGTGCTATTATGCATACCTTGTATTTCCAGCCCTTCACACCCATGTAGCCAGAGGTCCACAGAGATCCTGCTGGGGAGCACAAACATCTCTCTGCCTTTTGATTTTCCTGAGTTTGTTCACTCACTGCCAGTCCTTATCATCCTCATCCCCAAATCCTCTTTGCTTGCATTTTTCTGAACTTCCCTGTGTTTTCCCTGGTATAAAACATGGAAGATCTGGGAAAGCTCTTTGGAAGCAACACTACTGTTTGTGTGTTTTACATTAAGCTCTTAACTTTGTCTTGCTTCCTTGCACATTTCCCAAAAGAATTTTTTAAGGTGTGAAAGGCTGTCTGGAGAGCGTGCCCTCGTGTCTCTGAGTAATTGCAATATTTAAAATTGTGTAGGATGTGGAGTCATGCAGTGTGGTCTAGTGCACAATTAACATCTGTTGGGTAGTTTATTCCTCTGGCATGTTTCCAGCTCGTGCTGAGAATGAGAGTGCAGAATAAGTCAAACAATTTGTCCAAGTTCTTCAACCAGGTAATGGTGGTTCATGAAGCACTTGAGCAATTATATACATTTATGCACTGGGTGTTAACAAGTGACTGGTAAAATAAGCATTTTGTGGCTACTGCAGAATATTTCTCTATTTCCTAGTAGGTTTATGTGTTGAAATTGCTGGACACTGGGATGTTTACATTTGTTAGAGTGCCTAGTTCATTAGCAGGAAAGAAAAATCGATACCTTAAGAGGAGAGGGAGAAGGAGAACTGCAGAATGATAACATAGATACAACTGCTTATTTAAAAATGAGGAAGAATTATCTGGGTTCAGTTGTCTCCATGTTTTAAAAAAATGTATCTTGTCCATTTCGTTCCCTCTCTTTTTTTTTTTTTTAACACTCATTCAGCTTCATATAAAGCTGTTAGATGAATTTTTATGTTCCACTTGTGCTTGAAAAAGATGCATGTTTTATTAGATAATAGGTGTAAAAGCTATTCAGCATTCTGTGGAGAGCTGGGAGCTGTCCCAGTTGCTGCAATAATCTGTGAGCAGTGACATTCTGGAGAGTGGTCATGGAATGAGTTTCCATTGCAGTTTCTTCTGATTGCATCCGAGTTTGAAACTCTCAGTGTTTCGAAACTGTGGAAAGAGACAACCATTGTGCTGCTAATCAATTCAGGTGGTAGAGATGGTGCATCACTTCAGTCCTTAAAAAAATATTTACTGTGTTAGTGTGTGTAATATCTCTGGGATTAGATAGTGTTCTGGAAGGTTGCTGTAAAATACAGTCTGCTAGTTTAGTTATGGTTTATTTCTAGGTTGGTTTTGTTTGTTTTGATTTTTTTTTTAACCTTATCACAGTCAGAATATGAACACAGCTGTGCAGTGCCACAATATGGCAACAGAGATATATATGTTGTAAAATGTTGCCTCAACAGTCAAAGGATCAGATTTTCAAACTCAGACTAATTCTTAATTGCTCCATTTCCATTCACTTTGGATAGAACTCCAGTGTGTGATACACTCAGAAGCATGAAGCACTCTCTTTTGTAAATCCATTCCCAGCAATGCAGAAATGGCCACTTGGCTGTTCCCAACCCTGTAGACATCTGACTCTACTGGGTACCCTGTTCTCAAGTACCACAGCAGCTTGAAGACACACAAAACTCCTTTTATTCCAGTGAAATAACCCTGCTTGATATGAAGTGAGGGCATCAGGAATCTTGCCTTTGAATTTATCTGTTTGTTATGACCAGATGTACCACTTTGGAGCTTTCTGTGCAAGGGCAGGGGTAGAAGAAGAGCCTCCATTTACTGCTGGCAGGTCCAGCATTCAGGGATCATTTGGGACAAGGCGTGGTCTGGCTCAAATCCCTGCTCTGGGCTTGCTGGGGAGCTGGAGGCCATGTGCTGTCCTCGCCCTCTAAAAGGACAATGCAGTGATGGCAGTTATGGACATCCTCAGGATTATCCAGAATTTATGGCTCTCAGTGACTTTGATTATCTTTGAACTGGGGCCTTGGAGAGATACTTTACATTTGGGCAGAAATAGAAGTCTTAAGAACATCACACTGGTATCTTTAAAGGATTTAAAATAGATAATTTTCCTGGCTTAATCCTTTGATCATCTCTCCCTTTTTGCAGATCTTAAGTCACTTTTCATCAAATGGGTTACACATGCTTTTCTTTGAGGCTTTCATAGGCTACCTTCAGACTACCAGTGATTTCTGACTTGGTATTGCTTTTTATCTTCAGGGAATTTACCAATAGTGCTGCCAGCTGTCATAGTTCTTTCAATCTGATGAATGCACTGGGTGTGTGGGGTTTTTTTATTGTTGATAGAGGTATTTTGTTTAAACTATAAATCCTATTCCCAGTAATACTTCTTGCATGTTTATGTGCAATCTTGAGGTTGTAGCTTCCAATTTCTTTTTGTAATCCCTAAACCAGTTTGAAATTAAAATATGTTAGTACATATGTGCTTCATTACAAAATGGACTTTCAGGATTTCATTAGCATCTGGTGTGTTGCTTAATGTCTTCTTGTAAAGCTAATTAAGTGTTAGGCTATAATGCATAATTGTATTTTATTTTTTCTTAGCAGTACAGGAGGCTGCTCCAGGAAAGAAATAAGTGAATGATCAACAGCAACATTCTGTGTTTTATTTAGATTTTCTGCTCTCTCGTTTAATAACAACAATAATCACCACAGTGGCCAGACATACAAATGTCTAATTTACAGATGCAGTGAGCTTATTATAACTCCAGAATAATCCAGTGGTGTCTGCAGCTGCTGTGCATGTTGGGGCACAGATCTGTTAGACTACTATTTCTTAATTTTAAAACAAGCCTAGTGCATCAGCTGTTTTTAAAATGTGCTAACACAATCACAGTGTCTATCTGAATTACCTGCCCACAGCTGTGTCCCCCATCTTTGAGCTTTGTTCAGTTCTAAAAGGCTGCAGGGGTTCAGTCTGGGCTTACCCACCCCATCAACTACTGCAGCAGGCTGGCTGAGTTTAGCAGGATGACTTTGGGATGTGTTGAGCTCTCTTTGAGATCATCCTGGATGGGTTACATCACCTGGATCTGGACTCAGATAACTCTGAAGGCTCAGGGAGGTTTCCAGCTTTACATCAATGAGCCCATCCCAAGGTCAGTATGTTCACCCTTGCACAAAAGTGAAAACAAATTCATCTTCGACTTCAGTGGCCTCCCTAGACCACTGTCTCCTTGTTCTCTCTTTCAAAGCCTTTAGGATTCAGGCAGTCTCTTCCAGTACTTCATTATTCTTAAAGTTTGAGTTCATATGTATAACCAAATTTCTTTCTGAGCTTAAGGAACCTTAATTCTATGGATGTTTCCTCAAAAGGTTCATGTTACCTGGACTACTGATTTTTCTGCTTGATGTCTCAGAATAGTTCTACCTGAAGGTCTTGAATTCATCTGTTCAGCCTTAACACATTGATCTGCTTATAACTTGTATTATCCACAAATGTTGAAATGGAGGTAATGATGTTACCCTGCTGTCAAGGTCTTTGGAGAATCCTGTCATAAAAGATTATGAATCTCTAATAATAAGAGTCTTAAGCACCTAAAGCACTCAGAATGGCAGGCAACCATAAAAAAAAATCTGCTCTGCAAAGGTACAGATCTGGGTTGAAAAAGAATGGACTAGTGAAGTATTTTAGCAAATATTGTCATTCTGGTGGTTAAAACTGGACCTTCCTTTTGAAATCTGTCAAAGCCTCCAGTGGCTCAAAGGAACAGCAATGTGCTGAACCATGTAATGCCCTACTGGAATGTCGGGTCCAGAACTGGATGAAACACCTACAGTATTGCTGAGTGGTTACTCTGCACTAAGGATTTAATCCAAGGCCACCAGATTAAAAGCCTTTAGACCATCCCGCTGTTTTTTGTAGACCTTATTCTGTGATTTTTGATTTGCATTTTTATGTTGCAATCATGGCTGCATTATCTGGCCATTCTTCTATGGCATCAAGGAACCAAAGAAGGAACAGATGAATTAGGACAAAGAAGAATAATTTAAATTCTGCAGAAGTTTCTTGCTGGCTGATTGTGTGTCCTTTACGAAATGCCATCCTTGCTGGCACCCAAAGAACCAGCACCACAGTCCAGGACCCTTCTGGTCTGACAGTAAAAGAGCAAGTGTGAAACCAGACAACACCAGTGTATACAATCTTCTTTGTTCCTTAGCAATACCACAAGGTTGTTGTCCAAAAAACACAGAATAAATGAGTGTAGCCCAATAATGGCTCTGGTTTAAAAGTCCTGCATTCCCTGCACGTGATGGAGCACATTTGTGGTGCTCTGTAATCAGAGAATCACAGGAACACAGAATATGCTGAGTTGGAGGGGGCCCAGAAAGATCACCAAATCCATCTCCTGGCCCTGCACAGGACACCCCAAGAGTCACCATGTGCCTGAGAGCTCTGACCTAATGCTTCTTGAGCTCTGTCAGACTCTGACCACTGCCCTGGAGAGCCTGTCCCAGGGCCCAGCCAGCCTCTGGGAGAAAGAACTTTTCTAATATCCAGCTCAAACCTCCCCTGACTCAACTTCAGGCCATTTCCCTGGATGCTTCTCCCAGTAATCAGCACGTGTAAGATCCTTGCAGGATTCCTGAGCTGCAGTGCCACTCTCAGCACTAAGAAATCATGCTGGGCACTTGCTGTGGTATAAAATGGGTCAATCTTCTTCCACTCAGCTGCATTAGGAATCTTCTCATAACATCTGAACACATGTCAGAAAAAAATATTCCTTAATAGCTGGGCTTTAACATACATTGTCAAAGAGATAACTTAAATGTAACTTAGCAGCTATCTTTAGATTGGTTTGTTTTCAGACTACTTGTTTAGGTGGAGGCAGAGGCAATGGGGAAGCAAAATATGGAGGTACTTCATATTCTTTTAAATTTTTTTTTCAATTTAATCTTTATAGTTTGCCTCAAAATACCAAGAAAAAAGCTGACAGCTGATAAAGAGACTGAGAGACAAATAGAACAGATGAGATTACATTTATTTGTTGTCAGCCTGTTATAAAAACCTAAATACATTACTGCAATGAAAGTGTTGGAAGAATCTGTTCCTAGGCTTTGAGATAAACTCTCTCTCACACCTCTTCAGTGTCATCAGTTTCTAGTTAATGCTGTATTCTGATTTGTCAGATAACAGATACTTTTGATGAATAATTCTGAGAATCCAGAAGAAAAGTTTTCACTTGTGGAATTTCTCACTTTTTCAGTTGCTTTGATTTGCTGCAGTTGAAGATAAAGTTATATTTGGGATAAATAGTTGTACTTCTTTGTCAGTTTTTCTCTTTAGCCTTCCTGAAAACCCTTGTTGATTAGTGCTTTCTGAAAAAGATGAATTTTGAGCAAGGATCCTGAGCTGATTAAATCCTTCACATTTCAGCTGGTTTCTGGAGTTATTCCTCACTTACAGGAAATTAGTGTCTGACCCAGAGAGCAGCTTTTCTACCAGCATTTCCTCTGCAGTTTCCCAGCCTTGCCCTTTGCCAGCTGTTGTAGGAAGTGAGGTGATTCCAGAGGTAAAATTGCCAGGCAGGTCATATTTAACAACTTCTCCCAGTTTCCCTTAAGGCAGATTTTCTGCCGAAGTTGTGGAGGTTAATGTCTAATTTCAGCTTCAAACTCTTCAGGAACACAGAGTTTACATATCCTTTTCTAGTTCAAATCCACTTTTGAGTATCATTTTCATACCTTTACCCAGAAAAAACTATGAAGTTCCTATTAATTTCCATGTACAGAACTGAATTTAGGCTTGACATCCAGCTGCTTGCTTTGCCTACTGACATTTCAAGTAAAATCAGCTTCTTAGAACTAATTTTGACCATGCAGATGGTTCTGTGTGAATCTGTATGTTGAGTTCAGCTTTTGCCTTCTCCTTCATTCTGAGCATCTTTGGTCCATGCAGTGAAATGAAAAACAATGAGGGAAAATGAGAGGCCTCCTGAGATGTTCAACAGTCATGGTTTCTCATAACCTTGTAGTAAATACAGGATTTTTTCCCTGAATATTGGGAGATTTTCAATAGGACTGACAAGTCTGAAAATTGGAAAGATTTTCCCGGAGTAGGGGATTCCGGAGTGAAAAAGCCATAATTGAAAATGCTTAGATTTCTAATTTTCCATATGTTTGATTGGGTTATTGCAGTCACTGCCGTGATAATCACAGTACCAGGAAGTTAGCAAGCATTTGAGAATTGTGTGTAATTTAGAAAAACTCATTTGAAAGGAGTTACTGTTCTCCCACTGACTGCTTTTATCTCCTCTAACTTCAGTGGTGGATGGGAGCATCTGGTGGTTTCTCTGCAAATATATTTAATATCTTGTCTGCATGAATGTGATGGGAACTTGCAGTAAAACCCATTTATTTATTCTTTCCTGGCAAACATGGGACACTCAAACCAGTGAGAGGCTGTGAAGTTTGGTGGAGCTGGAAGCAGATAACCTTACCAACTACTTTTATTCAAATTCCTGTATCACTAAAAAGTCTTTTAATTCTTTCAGTTTTTACTGAAATAGCCTGAACTAAATAGCAATTTGACACTTGTGACCTCTGCAGATCTCTCCTAATGTGCATAATCCTCCCATTCACAGACATGGAAGGATCAGTGTCACACAGATTTGAATTCATCAACACCTTGACAAAAGCCTGAAAATTATTTTATTTTAAAATCTAATTTAATGATAGAAGAGGAATAAGGGTATTAGCCTGAGGTATTGAATAGGTACATTTTGCATAAACTCTTATTCTTTAGCCAAATGAAAATAAGCTTATAAATCCTGTTTCAAATTCACATTGGTCCATTTAGGAATTGATGATTCTGATGATTCTGCAGGTCCTATGCTTTTGCAGCAAGAGATTCTCAGTAATTTTCTGCTATTATTATTATTATTGCATTTCTTGTGGTCTTAACCAGAAAGTTTGCCATAAGAGAACAGTGAATTCAAAACCCTTCCCTGTCACCGTCTTTCCTTTTCCCTATGGCTCTTTGATTTCTTTCCTCTCTTAAATTTCCTCCATCATTAATCCTCTTTCTCACAGGAGTCACATTAAAGTGCCTTTTATGCTACGGCTCCAGAGGGCAAGCTGCACTGTGTGAAGACACTCCTGGTAGCTCTGAGTGAGCAGACTCAAACCACGGGGCACAGCTCTGCACTTACTGGGTGCCATCCATCGTGCTCTGCTTCTCATCAGCTCTGCTGGGTTTGAGTGAGGCAGTGCTGAGCCGGCTAGAAATCCTCCCAGGGGCATTGTGCAAATAAGATGCAGCAATTTGAGCATGTACAAATATATATACGAAGGCACATCCCTAAAAACCCCCAAACTTTTCCCTCCCACTTTAGAACTATGTTACTTAGGGAAGAAATTAAAAAGGGTAAGGGTACCTAATGGAGTTTGCAAAGTAGACAAAGCTATATTTAAAACCATATTGAAATGCTGCGGTAGACATAAAATGTCCATGTCTGACTGAAGCTAGAGAAGATATTTAGTGAGGAAGAGAATATAGCTTAAAATAAATGTGAAGTGGATATAACCATGAGGTGGTATGACATAAATTGAAGCAGGTTGAAGTGAGTGACAGAGCTGAGTTGCTAACAGCAGATTTGCTGGGCTACACATGGTGTCATAATGAACACAGGAGCTGGGAGAGGAAAGATAGTCCTTCCATTAGTCCTTTGAAAAATGTGGATCAGCTGCAAAAATTGAAACTGGGATAAATTTTGAAAGAACAAGAGATCTTTTAGATTTAAGCTAGACTTAGCACTATTGTGGTGTAATGGTGTAAACTCTGGCCTTCAGCTTTAGTTTACGAGTCTGTCTGACCAGCACATGATTTTTCTCACTGAATATGAAGTAGCAAAGGATGCTCCCTGTTAGGCTGTACTATGCCAGTGCTAATTGATGTTTTCTGGTTCCTGGCTGTGGAAGACATCAGTTATCCACCCCCTCGGAGGACAGGGCTTGTTTAACAAACCCTGATGTGTCTGCTGCAGCATCCCTCTCCTCATGAGCTGGGTGAGTCCCCTCTCTCTGCCTGTGTCAGGGCCATTGCTGAGCAGCAGCCAGGTGTTCTCTGCTGGAGCTGCCCCTGGGGTTTGTGACTCTCCAGTAGCTTCTGATCTGCAAAAAGGGCCCAATGTGGGCATCAGTGCTACTGCAGACACCTTCCCTGCTTTCAGCCCTCGCCTGTCTCTGCCACTGGTTGCGGGCTGTGACACACAGACTTTTCCCTTTTATTGCAGCTTATTTTTGATGGCAACTGTTTGTGTACTCCCTCCCTTTCCATAAAACTGATGTTCATTGTTCCAACAACTGCTAGGGGGAAAAAAAAAAGCAGAGAAAAATACAGCAATTTCTACTATCACCAGTTGTGTTTGTAGATAGTCATCTCCTGTAGCATGTCCCAACTCCTCTCCACTCACAGTCTGATTTGCCTGATGAGATAACTGGGGCTGGTGTGGTTATGCAGCAGCACAGTAAACTATTTCTCCTATGAGCCCTGAGGGTTCCTGATTTCTATCAGATGCTCCCAGTAGATTTAGTCTGAGAGAACTGGACTGTCTCTTGCTGCACCTTCCACCTGTGTCAGCCAGCTGGTGCAGGGGAACACCCTGCATGTGATGGGATGGTTGTCCTTATTTTCTCTGAGTGTCAAGGCATGCAAATCTCACCATAGTTTAAATTGGTTTACTACAGTCAGTGCATTTTATTGTCTCACTTGTGAGGGCCAGTGATGTGGAACACATTAATTGGTGCTTGTTGGGGTGCAGGGGGCTCCTCAAATGTTGAAGGTTTAAAAAATAATGCCCTGACCTGCAATTTTTTTTTCGAATCATCAATGAGCTTTAAAAGAGGCCATTCCAAGTATGAAGTAATATTAGGAGAGGAGGAAAAAAAAGTTAGAAAAAGGATGAAAATTGGTTTTCAGTTCTGTTTATTGCACAGTTACCAAAATCAATGTGTCTGCAAATGTTACTTGTCTCATAAATCATTAGGTCACAAACCTGCACAATGTCAATGTGTTGTTGATATCCCACTAAATTAAATTACTAACCAAGGTAATACTTAATAGCACATTTCACATGGAACAATGTTTTAATGTATTGAGGGTGGCTATTAAACACAGCAGTCAGCGAGTATGATTTGAAATCTTTTAGGCGGATGAAATACTAGGAGGAGATAGAGTGGAAAAAATCCATCTAGTCACTAGGGATATAATAATACTGGGCTGCCATAATGACACATGTTCTACTAAATCCCTGCCCAGTAGTTATCAGAGATGGGTTGGATGGGTTATATTTGGATTTGGCACCTTCAGGCACGAGGGGATTGGTCAACTTATAGATAACTGTCTCTCTGTTGAGCTTTGGGGAAAACTAAAAGGGAAACTCTGAACCTTGTTTTTACTCAATATTCCCTGCAACTGTATTTATAAAGGGCAGGGACAGGCTGTCATCTCCTGAAGGAAACAGTGAAATATGATGGTTTACACCATACACAGAAATTTTAAGATTAAAGCTCTTGGGTCCTTACCCTGTGCATTAAAGCCTGAAGATGGCACTTGCAGTCCCACGTTATGGTTGGCATGAGGAAATGAATGCCCAGCCCTACTGTCCAAAATTCAGCCAAATAATGGTGTAGAAGGGTTGTACAATCATGATCTTTGCCACTAAGGGTGAATTTCTGTGGCTGTGTTCATCTCCCCCCAAGGACAACATGCAAGTCAAATGGCAAAGTTTGATCCCTCTCAAGCTGCAGGGAAAAAGAACATGTCAGCAGACAAAGGCAATGAAGGAAAAAATTATTTTTGAGCAACAGAAGCTCACGTGTTATCATTTTGAGTTGTTTGGAAGAGGAAAGGCACCATGAGAAGGAGTTAATGGGTGGTCACAGTCTGAGATCTGGTGGAGAATTAGTTAGCTGAAACAGGTATGGAATTGAATGTAGTATACTTTGTACATATAAAATGCATCTTTCTATTTATTTGTTTAATGTACAGTTCAAAATATTATCTAGCAACAAAATTCCCAGGATAAGCTCCATTTTTTGGTTTGTTTTCAATGGAAGAGTATATGTGAATTTCTGAATTGTGGATAACTTCTGTTTTTACAGGACACTATAATCTTATTCTCTAACACTTATACTGTTATATAACATTAATGATTGTGATTAGGCTCTGACTCTTACAGCTTGAGATTGTGTTTATTTTTATGAGGTATTTTATGGTCATTTTAAATTATGGCATAAAACATTTAGTGTTGTGCAAAGGAAAAGGAAGTGTCTATCTGAAAGACATTAATTATATGGAAGTTCAAGCCACTTCTCATTAGGACATATTTTGCAATTTGTTTTGCTAAGTGTACTGGTGGTGCAGCATTTTTTCCCAGCACATCACTAGGCAAAGCCATGTTTATGGAGCCCCTGTTCTTTGGGTAAGAATAAGACAAAAAATCCTCTATAAAATAGCAGACACTGTAGGGTTTGGTAAATGTGTTTAGTCTGCATAGTCAGGTAAAATTTGGGCCCTAGCAAGGTATACAGGAATTTTGTGGTAAGCTTAAAACAATGGACTAGCTATAAAAGCTTATCATAAGCTGATTTTATTTATTGTGCTGGTTTCAATAGAAATCAATTAATGCCTCTTTGCTGCTTTATTCTTATGGTGAAGATTTCTTTGTTCAGCCCATGTGTTTGGGAGCCCTGTTTCACGTTTTTCTTCATTGCCACTTCAAAGATGATTGTATTTTTTCCACATTTTTCTGTCCTCCTGTTTGCCAGCTGCATTGATTTTCATAGTCAAGACATATTTCCTGCTTCATAATAGATTCCTGTCTGCTTCTCCCACCTCTAAATCAATGTTTTTAATACTTCAAGAAGTCATCAGTAAGAATGGCTGTAAAATTTAGTCACTTCATTGACAGTTGATTTTTTGCTTGATGCTGAAAGTCATTTGCACTCAAAGTTTCTGTCATGTACTGTAATTTTTTTTATTTTATTTTTTTTTTTTTTACTGGAATTCAATGAGTTCAGTCTAAGGTAATTTAATTTCTGTAATTTCACTTGAGATTGAACTTGTAGAACTGCTAATGTAAGGATATTAAAATACTTGTTTTGAAAGATGTGTGCTTAGTTCACTGTTGCAAAATACATTCACAAATTCACTGATCACAAGGCAAGAGCCACATGATTTGAAAGTACCACTCCTGTATGTTGCCCATCTCTGTCAGCTGCTGACACTGTATTTCCAGCATTGTTTATTGTGTTTTTAAAATACAGCAGTATGAAAATCGTAGGTTTAGGTAGAAAACAATTATCTTGGTGGTTTTTGTTTGTTTGTTTGTTTGGTTTTTTTTTTTTAGTAAAGCTCAAGAAATTAGACATTTAGATGTCCTTAAGCAGTCTCAAGCACAACCTTTATCTTGAAAGGATCACACAAGAGGGGAGATGTGGACTGTTGCCTGCCAAGTAGGTAACACTGAATTACAACAAAAAACCAAAAAATACCGAGATCACTTGAAAAGCTGAATTGAATGTTTACAGTATTTTATTGCAACTCTTTCCATGTAGCACTTGCATTACTTATAGGCATAGATCAAATATTGAGTCTGGATGGTTTAAATTTTTAATAGGAGGAGGAAGACAGGAAGAATTTAATCATCAATCAAACAGCTGAATATGTCACAGTTTTCATTCACGTGCAAGGTAAACATTCATTGCCATGTCTGGCATGTATGGCTTAATGTAATCATAATAAGAACAGCATGTAACATTATAATATGCTTATGTTATAATTTAATTTACTTCCATTATGTTGTAATTGCACATTACTATATGTAATTTAATTATGCTTGTTAAAATTTGTTATAATTCTTTGTCCTAATCTGTATACCTTGGGGAAACTCTGAGATGGTTGAATTGAGACTGGAAAATTGTTGCTCTGCTCAGCAACAGAAGGAGAGTAGCCCTGAATCTACATTTGTGACCAGTGGAAGAGGCAAATGTTTGTTGGCCTTTGCAAAGAATTCTGAGATGGCAGGAGAACTTCCTCCTGCCCTCCCTGGATTCAAGGCTGGGCTGCTCTGTGGTTACTTTTGAATGTAAATTGTGGAGGACCTCAGCTCTGGGCTGGAGGTTGTTTCCAGAATCCACCCTGAGGATATGGGAAAAGCTGTGTGGGTTTCATGGACAAGCTGTACCTGTTAGTGGGATTCTTTCAGGCTGACCATGACTGGTCCCTGCCCCTTTGGCTGGGTCTGGCCTTGGGATTAATGTTTCTGTGAAGTAAAATATATCCATTTGAATCAGAAATTAAGGGCCACCTCGAGTGACCTTGGGGTTGTTTGTTGCCCATCATAGTTTGTTTTGGGAGTCCATTATTGACAGAGGTGTCTGGAATGATTTCTAGGATATTGTCCCACCCTAAATAGGGGGTACATTGCTAATCCATAGGAGGAACAGCTTTTGCCTTACTGGTGCAAATGGGCAGAATGAGGTGTTAACAGAAATTTTCCTTTCACAGAAAGACAAAAGAGACAATAAATGTCACCTTCCAGCCATAAAGGAAATTTGTTTCAGAGACAGACACATCCAGCAAAGGAGCTGATATGGATTTTAAAAACAAATGTAGGGTTTTATGGAAGGATGATTACAAGGACTCTTTCTATGTCTAAAGAAAAGCAGTGTGGTACCTCAGAATGGTGGTCCTTTTGTTCAGCTCTGAATGAGGCTTTCTTCCAACATGAAGTACAGTCTTTTCCAGGAACTATTCTATCTCACTGACACATTGTACTTATAAATAGTGTTAGACTGGGTGCATGAACCAATCTTTGTTCTGGACTTCATTTGCAGGCCATGGCTTCTATTATATTTAAGTACTTCTCCTTGAAGCTCTAAATCAAGGACAGCCTCAGAAGTGGGCAGCTTCTATTAAATGTAATTACTTAATCTGAAGCTTATGCTAAAGGTGAGACTTCTAAACAAGGGTAGCCACTAAATTAGAGTGGCTTCAGTTTAAGAGCATGAATAGTAAAAATACCTCTATTAAATACCTGGTAGTAACTACTCAGTGAGGGATTATAAATGAAGCTGTGTGAGGTTTGTGTATTATGCTATTCCCAAAACCAGAAATCACCTCTCCATATTTCCTCTCTTGCAAATGACCAAAAAGATGTATAACATCTATATTTGGACCAGGGTTCAAAGCCTAGTGAAGTTCAATGCAATACTGTTACTTGTTTATGTACCCTTATTTCTCATTGAGCATGAAAAGCTTTTAAAAGAGAATGCTTAGGATTTTCAGTGGTAGTGTTGGACTCAGACAAGGATTACTTTTGTAATTACATTTTGAAATGTAGAACCATTTATTTTTCTTTCTAACCATATTTTTTGACTCCGTCCATTTGTGGTCAGTTAAATTAGAATGTCCTCCCAATATTCAGGGGGCAGCTTAGAGTTCTTCCAAATAACCTTTTCCTCTTGGATTCTCTCTGTCATATCAGACTTCCTAATCTGATCTATGCTGTGATGCTTTACCAGAACTCTGTTCATTCCCTGACTTTCATTCCCTCCAAAAGCTTCTGAGAGTTTATTTTATTTATTGAATTCCAAACTGTCTATTCCTGATTTGGGAGAGGAGTGGGTGTAGTACTTATTGACTCCTTTCTATCACATGACAGAAGTTTTCACTGAGCATTGCCGACATGAACTGCAGGGACTAGAGGATATTAATGGTCTGGTGCATCATTGGAGAAAAAAATATTTCCAAAAAGGCTGGATAAATAAACTATCTCTTTTCATGGAATGCTCACTCATTAGGAGGCATGATGGGAAAATAGAATGTGTTCTTGCTTGGGAGAGAATAGCACCAGAAAATAGAGAACCCAAGCCTGTTTTCTGTGTTGACAGTTAAAACTAACATCAGTTGAAAAAAGTAGTTGAAATAACCTGAGTTTTCTTTGTGTGGTTAAAGGAGGCAGGTAAGAGCAGTTTCATGCAGGAAACAGATCAGGTAAAAACCATCTTTACAGTATTTATGCTTTTTTGAGTAACTGGAGCAATTTCCCTTTCAGTTTTTAAGGAACCATTTTCAGATCTAATACTGACTCAATCATCTCTGTGAAATGTTTTTCAGCATTCACAAGTCATCTAAAGGGGCTTATTTTCTTCACTGTTGTTTTCCTCATCTCACACATCAGCTCTTCCCTGTCACAGCTTTTTAAAGACAGTCTGTCAGCATGCAGACTGCTCTATCAGAGGCATGATTTCTATAACTATTGTGTGGGAGAGGCTCAGCAAAGGGAAAGGAGCTCCTTGGACTCTTTCTCAGTATTAGAGTTCATCTGGAGAATTTTGCTTCAAAGCCCAGCACAGTGTAGACAATTTTTGAGCAATTTCTTACTCTGATTTTTGTTATATATAAAACATTCTGTGCAAAGAAAGTGTTGTAAAAGAAAACAAAAAACCCTCTTAAAAGCCTCTTTAAATTCAGCTTAAGGTACAGTGACATAACCCATAGTGTTGCTCATCCACATTATTAACTTCTAATGCATTGGAATATGTAAGGACCATAAGCTCTGTGTCTTAATTCTAACCCCACTGTTAAAACTGAACCCCACCTTTTAAACCAAGAATAACAATTATAACTTTACCATAAAATTACTGATTTAAATTTTCTATGGCAGTATGTACCAAACTCTTCAATGGCATTTTTTTTTTCCTTTTCTTTTCTTTTTCCTCTGGCTCATTGTTTTTCTTACAGAAGTAATAAAACATATCAGCTAACCAGCCAGCTGATCAGTTATTCTGTAAAATACTTACTTTCACAATGGTTATTCAGAGGATGTTGTAGAGGCTGGAGCCAGGAATTTATTCTTGCATGTCAGTTTAGGGAGGCACAATTTGCACAGAATGCTTGAGTACACTTATTTGTTGACTGATTCTTTTTCTTTGGCAGGAAGTTGATATCTTGTATTCCAGCAGTTCTTCTTTCCAAGATTTATGAATCCTCCCTGATTTTCAAAGAGTTTTGCTTTGTATTGAATAACAAAGTAACTGTTGCACCAGAAAAGCAGTGACAGGAAAAAAAAAAAAAAAAAAAAAAAAAAAAAAAAAAGAANAAAAAAAAAGAAGAAAGAAAATGAGCAGCACTTACAAAAGCCAGAAAATGAGGAATTAAAGTTGAACCTTGCTTAGCAACTTTGGAGGTGAGGGAAATGTCCAGAAAGTCATCATTTAGATGGAATTGTGGATCTTAATATGAGAAGGCGCTCCAAGTAGTCTTTTTTCCAGCAGCTGTAAAAATTAGGAATTTATATTTTGAATAATATTTTTTCTTAGATGTTAGTGTTTCACTGCTGTGCATGCTCACAAGCACTCTGACCTAGGCCACTGGGAATCCCCTTGCCATCTCAGATCCATTGCAGCTGGGCCAGACACTAATTCCAGTCACTTGCTCAGTCTGCAGTAGAAATGGTTTGCAAATGCAAATGGATTCATTTTAGATACAGTTTTTAACACTTCCCTTCAGACAGAGAGAAAACCTCCAAATCAACACTTATTACATGATGCTGACAATAGTAACTCTTCCAAACACTTATGACAATTATTAGTGGGTTTACTATATTTAAGTTTTTCCTATCATTTTGACACCTCGTGCATGTACAATCTGATTGTATATGCACAGGAACATGCAGGATGTGCACAGGTTTGTGCATCCCCTGCACTTCCAGAGGAACCTGTGATGGATGCCTTTGGATGCACCATGCTGGCATGTCTGGGGTCTTGGTCCAAAGCACAGTTTGTAATATTGGTAATCCCATCTGCCTGAACTAATGTGTGGTCTGCTTGAACTGGCCTAAGAACTTGAGCCATTGTCTTGTAAGTTCTGATGTAATGATTTTAACTTGGAATGGGAATATGTTGTTAAATCTCTCTTAGATTTTTGGTTAAAGGAAACAGGAAGCAAGATAATTCTCTCTGAAATTTACTTGGCCACCAGTTGAACTCTCACATCTTCAATGGGAAAATTTAGATTAACATGCAGTGTGCAAAGTCAGGTTAAGGATGCTATTATTAAATGACCGACCTCTTAATGTGAGGGTGTTGTCTCAGCACAAAAGGAGCCAGAACTCTCATGGCAACTCCTGGGGTCTTGTCACCATCTGCTGTGACTGATGGCCATTTGCAGGATGTATCTGCAGTTGTTTCTGCACATTTACTTAATAATTAACTTTGTCAGGGAAGAAGATCCACCAAAATGGATGAAAGGGAAGGATCCCATCTTTGTCATTCTGCAGGTTTTCTAGTTCATAGCAGTAAAAGAAATCCTCCAGACTGCAGCTTCTTCAGGTCCTCCAAACAACAGTGGTGTCTTTAATTCAGATGTTGCTGGCAGTTACATGATCCACATTAGAGGTGAATTGTGAAATGCTCTCAAGGCATATCTCAGGGTGATATCTAAGGAAATAAGCCTGGAGCTGCATGCAAGCTTGCCTTCCCAGCTGCTCCACTGTTTTAACAGAAATCAGAAAAATTCTGGCCTTTGGAACAAGAGTGAATCTGAAATCCAGAGCTATCAGCATCATTTATAAGAATTAAAAAAAAAATAAATTGAAGCTACATATCTGTCTCAGTCCTTTTTTTTCTTGCATTCCTGATTTCTCTGTGCCTTGGGTGCAGCACTGGGACAGTCTGAGGTCCCACAGTGGGATCTGCTCTGTTCTCTGCAATTCTGTGTAATGCTGGATGATAGCCTCAGCACTGGAATGTAATGGAAAAGCAATCTCTAAACAGTGCCCACTGCACTGCATTTTGTAGATGAAAATAAAATCTCTCTTGAAATGAGTAACAGGTTTTTCATCTTTACTCTTGTACTTCCTTACCCTACAAATTAAATTCCTTTGGCTTTTCTGAATCTTGGCTTGTTAAAAGATAAAAAGACACTCTGCACATTTTCCTGTGCTCTGTTTCATGTTCTTTAAGGACAAATATAATTAGTATTAAAAAGAAGCATTCCTCAAGCTCAAGCCATTACCCAAAATAATTTCATTCAAGCTCAGTAGCTTAGCCTCATCTAAGAAATACTCTGCAGGAATTTTTTGCTTCTGTTTAGTAAGATAAGAAAAACGGCAATAAAACAGCTAGTGCTAAAAAGAGGTGAGGAGAAAGATCCAGCTGATAACTGTCTGAATTAATTGAATTATTCCTCTGAGAACCATTTCAATGTAGGTCATTACAGGGGAGTGAGGCTGAAGCTTCCCTCTAAAGCCCTGATGCAAGGCCGGTTGACACCAGGGATTAGATTCCGGCTTATTTTAATCAGGAGTTAAACCTGAGCTGCTGCTGCAGGCTGTAGAGGCTGACACCCACAAAAGCACTTTGACTCAGTCACCCCCAGCTCCAAAACACTCCAGCACTTGCAGGTGGCCCAGCAGAGCTGGGTGCACGAGGCTGGGGGGCAACTGTTCTGTGCACTTCTAACAAAATCACTTTGGGACTATTAGGCACAAAGCTGCACATCCAAAGACATTTGGAGGCCTCGGGGGCTGTCTGGGTCCTCTGTGGTCTCCTGTTAACACTCAGGTAATTGAAAAACATGCAGGTGCCTTTGAAGAGTTTAAGCCTCTAGCCTTAACCTGCCAACTTTAATAGAACTAATATTTTACCAGCCAGTAAAACAAGACTCACACCTGATGGTAGTGTGGGCTGTATTCTCCTGCTTTCATGCTTTCACTGACATGAAAGAATATACTCCAATTTCAGACATATTAATTGCCTTTGAAGCCTGCAATTATAAAGCAATTGATAGTGGGAGATTTCCATGCCTGTGACCTAATCTGTGTCTTATCAGTGAAACTGAATAACTGTATTTCAAGTCATGCTATTGCACCTTCTCTTCCCAGTCTGCAGGTGTGTAACAGTAGAATGCCCTTCCAAATTTTGCAGAAATGCTTATGTTTGAGTGGCCTGGAGCACATGGGGTGTGAAATGAAGTGGTTCAGATTAATATTTTAATGTTGCATTCTTTGTAATTTTATTTTTGCATATTTTTGGGGCACTGACTTTCCAAGGAAAAGTTGGTGTTTGACTATTGAGAAATAATGAAAAGAAACCCCCTGTGCTGAGTTCCAGAATTAGAAAACTTGATTTAAAAAAATCCACAATTACATTTGAAGGGAATTCTTACTATGAGAAAGATGTCTCTTGTAAAGAAACTCGACCAAAGATTTGTTGGAAAATGGATCTTTACTTCCCTTCCTAGAATATCTGCACTGTTACTGAGATGTGTGCCTGCCCTTGTGTTTGTTGCCTCATACATCAGTGCCATCTCTTTAGAGTTCTTGCTTCATTGCAAATCTTGTATAATCACCGAAATCTGCAAAGCATTTCAGATGCAAGCTTCAGGGTTAATCATTCACTGTAAAGGAATGTCATAAAATGTTAGTTTCTGAAAGATGTGTCATCTCTGGAGACAAGGAGGCTCTGGGAGTCTTTATGATGACCTTTGAATATATTTTAAGGGTTTATAAGAAAAACTCAAAAATACTTTTTACCAGTAGTGATAGGGCAAGGGGAAATGGTTTTAAACTCTAAAGTGGGCAGACTTAGATTAGATTTTAGAAATAATTCTTTACTGTGAATGTGGTGAGGCACTGGAACAGCTTTCCTAGAGAAGTTGTGGATGCTCCATCCCTGGAAGTGTTTGAGGCCACGTTGGATGGGGCTCTGGTCCAGTGGAAGATGTCCCTGCCCACTTGGACACACCTGGATCTGTTTTGAACAGTGGTTCTCAGGGTGAATGTACTGAAAACTGGAGCCAGAGATGTTTTCTTTTGTAGATCAATCTGTGGAAAAGGTCACTGGGGAAAGAGGAAAATGAGCCGTCTTTACAGCTCTATTATTTATACTTCCCATTGAAACAGGATGAACAATAAGAAAGGTAAACAAAACCTTGTTCTTTAAAAACTTTTAAAAATGAAAAGACCTTTGGCTTTGAAAGCAACTACTCAGTAGCAGGAGGTTTAGCTGTGAACTTACTTGCTTTGGGTTTTAATGGAATTTTTCCTGAAGTAAATGACTACGTGTTACAAGAAACAGCACTGGGATCAGGATTCCAATCCAAACTTCTCAATCAGGGAAAGACTCATTTCAGCATAGTGTGGTTTATAATTTGGTTCTCAGAAATACCCGGGTTACTTAGGATTGTTTGACATCACTAGAAAGGGCATTCCTAACTCAGGAGATGCTTCTAAAAAAACAATGGCAACTTTAATTTATGAAACTTCTAACTGCTGAAAGAAAAAAATAGTGGCATATAACCATACATAATTTTACTTTTTTATGTAAGGAACTTCACTGATACATTTACTGATTTTATTGTTTGTATTTTCATTTTAAAATGCCTTTTTTAAAATTTTAAAATACTGTTTCCATGTCAAGCTTAGAGATCACATTTCTATTCCTCCAGTGATCAGTTCATGTAATTCAACATATCTAAAGTAAATCTATGTGGAAAATATTGCATTTTTCTTAATTTTTCTTCTTCTTACTGTTAGAAATTACAGCCTAATAATCAGTTCAGTATTTATGTGAGCATCATGGGAGCATCACTCTCTATTTTTGACATGTATTGCTCAATGTTTTTTGTTATTCTTAATTTTAAATTATGTTTTTTGATTTGGGAGAGGACATTTAGTGTAACTGATTTGTCACAGGATGTTTAAGTGGTCAAAATACCCATCAGATCTATGTTATGCTAAGATATGTAAAGAAACCCAGAGAGTCCTCCTCACCACATTTCCTTCCTCTTTGTGCAGCACCTCTTTAGTTCTGGCATCTCTCACGCTGGGACCTGTGTACTGCTGGCACAAGGCAAACTTGGACTTGTATTGACAGCCTTTTTGTGCTTTGCCAGTCAAAAATTATTAAAATTGTGTGAGGCTCCATGCAGTCACCTTCTTGTTTCTCTGCTGGACACACTTATGTATTCTGCAATAAATAGGGAGCAATACATCATAAAAATCTGTCTGTATTTAATCTCTCTAGTCTTGTTATGCTAACTCCAGGTTGCTGGAAGAAACAACCCCCCTCCTCTTGGCAAACGAGTTTTATAAATGAGGTTATGTTTCTTTGTCTCATTATTTCCTTACTGGAGCAAAATAAAGACGTAAATCAGGGTATTGGGGAAATAGTCGATTTATTATGATTTATCTTGTGCTTTTGGGCCTCTTGTTTCTTTTGGCATGTGGACAGAAATGGATTGAGTAGTAGAGTCAGTAAGAAAAATAGGTTTATTGGGGGCTGGAGTTGTCTTGGTTCTCCCCCACAGCAGAATTGTCAATCATGGAATGGTTGGCTTGGAAGGAACCTCTGGAGACCAACCAGCCCAACCCTCCTGCTAATGTGGTTTCCACAGGATTTCAGCCAGGTGGGCTTGGAGTATCTCCAGAAAATGAGACTCCACAAACTCTCTGAGTAACTCAGCATCTGTCTGAAGATGCTCTGTGGTTATTCAGCACAAAAGTGCCTTCTGCATTTGTTGAATTCATTCCTTCATCTAATGGTTGCTAGGAAGTGGCAAATACCAGTTAGAGGCATCACTCCTTCTATTGCCTGATCTGCAAAGCCTGGCTGGCTTGGATCATCCCAGAGCTCTGCAGGGAAGTGCTGTGGGTTCCCCTGGCTCTGCTCAGTGCTCTTTCTGGCAGTCCCAAGCCACCTCCACGTTAAGTGGCCTAAATTTGTTTGCCAAGCCCCCCAGCCATGCACCCATATCATATCTGAGCCCTGCTGTGCAGTAGGGAAGCAGGATGCCAAAAAACCTGCCAGGGCTGAGCCAGCTCCTCTCCTCCCAGGGCACCCCACTTGGCACAAATCCCATCTGCAAAGGAGCCCCAGCTCCATGGGGGGACTCTGCTGCTTTGTCCAGCACCACCCACAGCAGCTGGCTCATCTGGGGTGATCTCAGTGAGCTTCAGTCACCTCATATCCCAGTGCTGGCTTAAAACAGTCCCCTTCATCAAGGCAAAAAATTACCTGTTTGGGTAAAACGCAGCTTTAACAAAAGCTGCTTTAACCTAAACCTCTCTAAATATGATCTCCAGGTTGCTGTGAGTGTGGGTGTGCCCATGCCCAGGAGGAAGTTTGTCCATGTGTGTGTTTGTACATTCCTGCCAGGGGCTGTTCCTGGGGAGCTTGTGAGGACCTGGGTTTGCTCTGAGCACAGCAATATTGCTCATTGCTGCAGGTTCCTGGCAGCAGCCCCCTCTTTGTCAGAGTTAGATGTTTCTCCACATCATGGATAGAAATATGTTCTTGTTTTTTACCTTCTATTATTCGTGGGAGATTTAACACAATACCAGACAAACAACAAGAACAAGCTGAGAGGTGTTCGTGACTTGTAGACCTCTTGTAGAGCTCTTGTTCTCTTCATTTTGTTTAGATTTATTTTGAAATGTGAGAATTTACTTTGTAGTTACATAAAACAAAAGGATGAAATCAGCCCCGATGGTTCTGCTAAACCCTGGCCTTTCTGAAATCTGCTGTGTCTTTATTGGAAGGATGTAGGGACGAAGAAGATGGAAGGTTAAAATTTGATCTTTTTGCTGGATGCATTGCTGCTTTCTATGAAAATTACTCTTTCCACCAAAAAATAAAAAAGAAGAGAAAGCTTTCTTGCTCTACTTTGTTAAAACACTGATTTTTCTAAATTACTTAAAAATCATTTGAATGCTAGATGAAATTGTAAGGCCAATGTAGTCATTTTCCTATGTCAGTTGAATTTTGTCTCTTAGACACTAAAGCTGCACTTGCTTTGATTGTCTGCTGTCCCTTGGTGGCTGCTTTGGTCGCCTGCAGTCTTGCACAGGCTTTGCATAATGCCAGAGGAACAAGCTATTTCAAGAAAATATCACTCTGTTTCCCAAATCCCACTTGTTTTCCCCACGTGCCTAAAGCCCCAAAGGAAAAGCAGCTAATGCCATTCTCGTGGGCAGCAGGAAAAGCTCTGGCTGTGAAGTCTGAATCCTTTATGTAACATGTGGGAATGAAGGAAAAAGGTGCTTTCTAAAAATAAAGCCACATCTTTATGTTTTAAGATTGTTTTCCTGCTTTCATGTCTGTTACCCCAGTACAGTACACCAAGTTTCTCATCCTCTGGGTGATCTGGCTGTTATTTTAAGCATTTCAGCTTCTGCTTCAGGGATTTGCAGATGTGCATGTGGTCACTTGCAGCCTGTGTTAACTGGCTGCTTGGCAGTGTCATGAACCTGCTACCCAGATGAGACACCCCAACTCCTGGGTGCTGGTCCTGGATCTGCAGGGCTCTGGTGCTCCTAATTCTGAGGGAAGAGAGGCTTTGGGTAGGAGATTGCCTCTTTTAAGCAATCCACTGTCTATCATGTAAACATGTTTAATTCTAATTCAATCCCTTATCTTGTGTGTAAAGAAGCCTTGTGGGTGGTAGAGAAGCTGGGGATAAAGTAGAAAAAAAGAAGATCATTTGGAAGTCCTTATGCGGAGGAGTAGCCTTTGCAAGTGATTTTACCCTGAAATTCATTATTAGCCCTGTGCATCTCGGCCATGTGAGAGCAGGCCTCTGTGTGTGGTTCCAGGAAAGAAAAATTTTTGTCTTTTGCAGAGGGCAGCAGTCTTTCATCAGGATCATGACTTTGCCCCATTTTACTCAGATCACCTGTATCACTGCCAAGAGAGATGGGATACACTATTTTTAATATCTTCTCTCTTTGGAAGTCCTTTCCCCCTTTGCATAGTTAAATAAAAGCTGGCTGAATTTTGAACTCTTCTTTTTGGACAGTTCCATCTTGATCAGTACATCACCAAGGGCTTTCATTTGGATTGTGCATTGTCCCAACCTGTTCCGAGATACAATTCCTGCAGTGACAGACAGCAAAGGCAGCACTGCCAACTGCCAGGGAGGGCTTTTGTGTTTCTCATTAAGAGTTACACCATTATTTAAGGGCAATGAATTATTTTTTGAAAGCCTGGGTACTGGATTTAGAAAGGGAAAAATTGCAGCCACAGCAAAGCTGCTGAGAGCAAACCCAGCCTGTATGTTTAGAGTTTTAAATGATTGATGGAAACTTTCTGTCTTTATTTTCACGAGTGAACAAGCATCTGCTGTTGCAACTGCTGGTTAACAGGCTCTTTTCTCCATATGAAGTGGATCCAATTATATGCTCCATGCCATCCCAAGAGAAGCACAGAAGTAGCTCAAAGCAGGACTATTTAATAAAGGAGAGGCATAGGATTATGGAGAGTGTAATCTTTGCTGTACTTAAATAGGCTGCACTGAAAGGGAATTTGCCTCTCTTTCTCTTCTGAAAGTAGCTGTTGTAAGGGCAGAGAAAAAGTAACCCAGTGAATTTAATTTTCCCCTGTCTTTGTTCTTGTAATTCTCTGTTGACTTTTATTTATTCTATATTAAAATATGTACGGGGTTTATTTTTGTTTCATCCAAATCCCTATGAAAAAAAATGCTGCTCTTCCCACTGACTTTGGTGACCTTTGGATCAAACTGCTAGGGCTGTTTCTATGACAGTTATGGCAATAAATTCAAAGACGTTGCGACAAAGCAAAGTTTTCTTGACATTTATAAAAAGTGACAAATTTTCTTTAAAAACTTCTGGAGGAAAAGCTGCACGCTATGAAGGCATTTCTTGGTGTTCCAATTTTTTAAATTACATTTTGGTGTACTTTTGTCATCCTGGAGATCTGTGTTCCCTGCTTAAACTCAGTTTGCAGTATTAGATAAGGCTGTATTTTTCAGTGGTATTTCTCCCATGATCCCTCTCCTCTGCTGTTTTCAGCCACCCCACTCTCTTCCATCCAATGCATTTTTTCCAGCTTGAAGACAGAATGTCTGCTGGTGGCAACTGGGAAGATGCAGCGTAACAGTTGTTTATGACAGATTGTAAATTGGTCCCCTGTCATTTTCTAACTTTTCCATCAACAGCCCAACTAAATTTTCCTTCCCTGTCTTTCCCACCAGCTGTGAAATTTGCCCTTTCTTTGCCACCCTCGTAGCAAACCCTTGTGCAATCCCACAGCTTTAGTTCCTGCTCTGCAGTTCCTCCTAAGCATGTATGCACGTTCCTTCCATGCAGTTCCTTCCTAGTATGCTCCACTGCTCCTGCTGGCTGCCGTAGCTGCTCTGTTGTTTGACTTAAAAACTCACAAAGGAAATATTTTCTTACTCTCTACTAGACCAGCCACAGAGTTCCTTAATTGCCCTTAGCCTTCTGATCTTGTTTTTTGCTCTGCAGTGGTGCCCATGAAGTGTTGCAGAGGACGAGGAGCTCGGGTGACTGCTGTGGGCTGAAGGCTCTCAGCACTGAGCTCTTTTGTATCCAGAGATCAGATGTGGCTCCCTGCTAACTAGGAGGAAGGGAAAGTTCTGGAAATACTTATGTTGATAAACACTTGCAGATGTATTCCTGCTGGGAGCGTCAGGAACATTCTCTGTAGTGCAGCTTGTGGTGGGTACTCACTCCTTCTTTCAAAACTTTCTATGTTGCACTGCTCTTTCTGACTTTGGCACATCACTTGCTGTCTAACAGACTTTCCTGTATCTTGTTTGTAAACTCCTGGTCACTCTCCAGGGCTGATTCTCTTCAGCTGGATCATTCCTGGTCCCTGAATAGGGAGCTGCAATTTCACCTGGACAGGAGCATGAGTTGTACAATGATTTTCTAACCTGAAGATTGTGAAAATTATGTTTGCATGAGTACTGTAGATGTTTACAGTTTGAGTGTTTATGTAAATGCATTTCCATGCAGAACTCAAGCATTTCTTGAGAATCTGAAATGTATGTTTGGTCTTATTTTCGCTCAATGTGTTTCCTTTTCTATCCTAAATATTGCAGAAAAGATCCTCTTTATTTTTTTTGCCATTTTTTCATTTGTTCCCTTCACTGAGGAGGCTTTCAGCTTTTCATTCACGAAAATGATTCACTCTTCATTTACTCCAATATGCTCTTGCTGAGACTCTGCAGGTCACTTTATAGCCCACTGTGAAAGCAGTTAACTAAAATTCTTAGGGCTCTTTTTCTAAACCAGCTATTTCCTCCAAACTAATGGTGTAATCTGGTGTAGTTTAGAACCATTTTTTTTAGTGACTGTTCATAGTTTATGGATTTAACCTCACATGCTCAATAGCACTGTAGTGTCCTTCATGGTAGTGACCCATCTTTTGGCTTCCACTTCTGCATCCTCTCTCCCTCTATGGGCGATTTTGTTAAACGAGCAAACCCCAGTGTTCATCATGGTTTTCTGTGTGACAGTAATGGAAACTGTGGGTCGTGGTTCTTCAGAGCATTCTTCTTGGTGTTATATTTAGAGCTTCCCCCTAGTCCCATTGGGGAGTGATTAAATATCACCGTGGAACAGGGACACACTGATCAACAGGTGAAGAACCCCAGGGTGCCTTTCTGGAACATTATCAAAAGGCCTTTAAAGGAGTTAAAATACATTGTCTCAGTGTGGGTTTTTTTTTTTATCCTCCAGTCCGTATGAAGCACTTCAGCTCCTCCTTTCTTCACCGTGGGTGACAAATGGCAAATTTTAAAGGCAGCTGAATACTGTGCATTTTCACAGTAGGCCAGGTGTTTAGCACGGGTGTTTCTGAACTAGCATTGCACTGGTGAAGTGCTCTGTGCTTGATGGCTTCACAATTTCAACTTCTGTCCACGTGAAGCAGGAGCCTTCCATACTCAGCACAGGCTGCAGTTTCAGTTTGTGAAAAGGATGGTTAGCTCAGGAGTAGAAAGGGTGGGTTTGGATCTCACAGAGCAGAGAGTCAGCTGGGGAAGCTGCCAGAGGTCTGGCAGACTCAACAAAACTGTGGATCTGAAAAGGTGCCCTGGTGAATTTAACCCTTTTAGGTTCTGGAAATGAGTTTTCTGATTTCAGATTTCTGAATTTTCTTAATTCTGATTGTTATTCCTAAACATTTTTCAAATTATTTCAGTCAAGGATGGATTAGCAAACTATTCTTTTTTCCCTATTCACTATTTACTAAACACAATGTAATTGTATTACATTTTCCTTTATTTATATTCAGATTATCATTTTTAAAGAAAAAAAAAAATCTGTGTTGTATTATACATATAGCAGTTCCAATGAACACTGGTACTAAAACTCATGAAACTTGCAAGTTAAATTAACTTTTTTGCATGGAATTCTCATAAGACTGGGATATAATTCAGTACAACACAGAAATAAAAAGAATAATACAACTTCAGAAATAACAGCAAGGAGAACTCAATGCTTTAATTCATGAATGTATTTGCACATTAATTTTGTATTTGTGTATTCAAGGATGCATGCTTTGTTTTTCTTCCATATCTACTTTTCTGTTGGCAATATTGTGTTGTTATTTTCATTACTATTATTATTAGGTTTTATTATTTTTGGTTTGTATTGTCCTAGAACTATGGAGCCAGATAATAAACAAGGCTTTCTTGTGCAAACTGCTTTGTTATCATATAAAAAAGAAATAGCATCTATTCTTAACATGTTATTGGATGCAAAGAAAGGAACATAGAGAAAGGTTGGGAAAACCTAGGACTTAAATGAATAAATCTTGCATAATGGAGGGTACGTCAGATTATACAGTGCCACACTGTACATTTTGTGCTTAGAGTCTAAAAGAAAATAGATATAAACACAACCTCACTTTTGCATAGCCAGTGATGTGATAGGACAGAATCTTTGATGTTTCACCACTAGATGTAGCTGCAAAGGAATTCAGATAGGGTGGGCTAGTCCCAATGCACCCCTGAACACAATGAAAAATGTAAGTGAAACACTCTCTGCTTCAGCATGAAAGGATTTAACGGGATCTCATGGATGTAGGGCGCTCCAAGGGGGCCCAGTTCATCCTCAGTCAGGAGTGCAGAGATAAGGGCAGAAGCAGAAGACAAACATATGGACAGGACTCCTAGCTGGCAGTCTCTTAGATGTTTTTTCTCCCAAATCACCTTAATTGGTCCTCCTGGCAGAGCACAGGACCCAACACATCAGTGGTGTCCTTTCCCATATCTACAGCAATCTGGTCAAGTAGGTGATGGTACCATTTGTGTGCAGATCCTGCAAATATTTATACCATAGTCACAAATTTCAAATCTCTTTGCTTGCTTTTGACAGAGAATCTAATGCAGAACCTGCTGCTCTGGGGCTTTTAGAATTTTATTCTTCATGCACAAGAGCAAATTTTAAAATGGTCCTTTCACTCCATATTCCATAGCACCTGCCATCACCTGTAGCCCCCTTTGGATAATTTTAGATTTTTCTGTGCTTTTAACATCCAGCCTAGCATTTGAGCCAAGACCTACTTTCTCTTTGTGGGATTGTCATGCCCCTGACCTTGTGCCCAGCTCTTTTGTGGAAAACAAGCAATAATGAAAGTCACATATCCTGATAGAGGGATCCTCTGTTGAATGTTATCTCATATTTCAGAAGCTTTGCTGGCTCCAGTGCTTGGAAACATTTAAATTCCCCTCTGGATGGGATAATTTTTTTTTTTAAGTATTCTTCTAGCTGGTCCTTAAATATGTGCTTAACCATATCATTCAGAGTCACTTCCTGAGAATGAGCTTGGCAGACAGAGTGAGGCTCCCATGAGGGGATACAGCCTGCTAATTCCATTTTGAGGAGGTAGCTAATTTTTCAAACCCAGCAAAGATACCAACCATGTGGAACATTTTGAGGATGGTGTATGACTTACAGAATCTTTTATAAAACACAAAAAAACCCCTCAACTCATTTTCATGTTTTAATGTTAATTCAAAATCCATTTATTTTCCTTTCATCCTTCCTACGTATTGATGTCAATGTTTCATCTCTCTTTTACTCAAAGTGATCTATTGGTGAAGTTAAGGTGAAAGAATACACTGTGGAAAGAAACACCTTATAAAATAAATGAAAGCAAGAAATTGTAAATTTTTGTAGCCATGCAGCTTCAGAGAAAAACAGAACAGCTCTGCTGTAGGTACAGATGTTAAGGTTACTTGCTAAGTAAGGCAAGAGAATAGGTCTGATTCTTACCCTGAGGTTATTAAGATATAATATTTATATTGATATCTTAATGTTTATGTTGTACAGATACATTCCAAGTACTAATTCCTCTCTGTAGTTGCTTAGACATGAAATGGTGTCTTGGTGTAAAAGCTTGCCAAGTTCTACCCACAAACAATTTTTAAAGTTAAAGCAAAATGACTCAGCCATTTTTTCTCCTGAAAGAATAATGAAATGATAATCAAATATACAATCTGTTCTGATGTTTCAAAATTATATGGCTATCAGGTATTTTCCCTTGTGCTTTTATATTCCATTTGGTTACTCTGTGAGTGTGTAGGGTGGTATATTGACTATATTGATCCACTAAATTACTTCACTGAACTACTGCACTGCTTGCAATGACCATCCACTGAAACTTAGATATTCATGTTTCAAATTTTGATGTTGCTAATTCAATTAGATATTCTTGCTAATCTACCCACATAAACATTAAATATTAAAAGGAGTGTAGGAGCTGTCAAATATCATCTCACTGTTTTGCATATTTATTTTGTTTGAGTTTTAAGTAAATTAATTATTCAGTGATAACTTTGAAACTGAATCATCTCGGATGTTTTGATCAGTGGCACTGCTGGTCTCTCAAAATAATGACCTTTAAATAGAAATCATCAAGGTTTTTTTGCCTACACTGTGACAAAGCCCTGACAAAGAACCCTCACACTGTGTTTTTTGATGCCATGTGCAGAGAAGGTTCTATTTTCTTTTATCTTCTGTAGTAATATAAAGTTAAGAAGATGTTAAATAGACAAATCATGCTTCATTTTTACATAACTAAGCAAAACCATGTCATTAAGAAAAATGGGTTGAGATTACAAAATAATCTTGGGATATAGATGCATGATTTAGACACATACCTTGTATTAAAATTAATGAGGATAACAACAATTCCTCTACATCATTTTGAATATCTCAGCAAAAAGATGCAACTTAAGACTTTTTAGATGTAAATGATTATTGATGTACATTATCCTTCATAGTGAAATTAATGGTCAGACAAATATGGTAACCAAGTGTATTTCATATAAAGTCTCATTTGCTTTACACAACACAAGCAAGCAATAAAATGTAGAGAGAGAAACAAGCTAAAAATAACTCATAGTCACAGGACTATTAATCTTGTTTCCTACCTCTTCAATAACAAGACCTGAGCTTATTTTTGACAAGAGGAAACAAAGGCTCTCTAGATTAAATGTTCAGCCATGTGTAGTTTCAGAGCTATTATTCATAGGCCATTAAACATATATATGCATTATGTTTAAGGGTATGAGTTTGTTAATTTTTAATGGCTTGCATTTAACTGTGGTTGCTGATATAACAAACCTTTATTCCATGGAAGAAACAGATTCCAAGGTTCATGTGTTTTTTGAGCAACAGTTCCATCTGTAAATTTCAGATTAAAGACCTGTTTTGCCTGTTTCTGTTGCCACTTGTCTTGTGATGATGCTGAAGGACTGGGAAAGAGGGTCAGAGGATAATCTGGGAGTCTCAGTCTGTATTATAACGTGCTGTTGAGTTTGGGCATAAAAATATTACTGTTTTCTGCCTGTTGGTGTTATCAACTTCCCTTTGAGGCCTGTGCTTGGTATTTGTGCTGTGAGTTCTTGCTTCTGATGGAGGAAGACATCATTTCAATATGTCCTTGCCAGCCCAAAGTGCCCTATTTTGCTTTCAAACCCACAGAGAAATGACTAGAAAGGTCACATTTCCCTTCCACATTTTGAGGTCAGACTGGGGGCAATGATCCCCTAACATGTGTATGCATGTAGCAAGTCCTGGGCTCTTGTAGCATTAAGCAAAGCTCATATTGCAGTGCTTTTTGATTTATTGGAGCTTTTCCCCATCATAGATAATGACTGAGTAAACAATTTGATAAAAAGATCAAAAAAGCACCCTAAGGGTGAAGTGGCCAGCCCAGGTATGAAGACCTGGGTGTGTCAGAGTCTCCACAGTGTGCTGTGCAATGAAGTGGTCACTCATCAAGATGAGTGAAAGATGACTTTCCCTGGGATTCCTCAGAGTGGTTTGTGGCAGGAACACAGGTTTTTGCCCTCAGATTGCAAAAGGAATCCCCAAATTCTAGCACATGTATTACGTTTCTTCATGTGTTCCTAAAGGAAAAGCTCTGCCAGTTAAAGTCAGTAGAAAACTACAGATTTTAGTCAAGTTATAATGGAGACACTCAGGCAGGAAGCAGACATGAAATAAGCCTTAATTTTTGATAGGTGGGTTTCTTGTTCCCCTCAGAGAGAGCTGAATGAAAACTAGTATTGGACTAATGTCTTGCTATCAACTCTGTGCAAATGTAACATTGAGGGTGCAAGAAGCACCACAGAACTGGCTTTTCACATACCACTTTATAGAGGACTATTCCTTTTTTTTTTCCTCACAGGCTGTAAATGACTAAAAAATGCAAGTGAAGAAGATATAAAAGCATCACTGAGATCTAAATGAAAGAACAGGGGGAATATATGTATTCCATTTGTTGAAATAAAGGCATTCAAACATCTACCCATGAGCTTCCTTGCAATACACAGTGTGATTTGCTTGGGGCATTTTAGCAGTCATAAAAAAACATTTCTGGGAAACATTTCTGCAGAAATATGCTTCTGTAGGCTTCCCTGTTAGTCCTGTGTGGAGAAGTTAAGGATCACTTGGTGGGCTGCATGTCGGGGTCTAGAAGAAGGAGTTTTTAGTAACTATCAAAATATTGGGATTATTTTGTGTAACTGGATGGACAAAATATTTAACAATTCATCTCAAAGGATTAACACGTTACTCTTACAGATTACTTTCTCTCTAGCAAGTCACACACAGGAGCTTGACAGTGCATATTCCCCTGGAGGCTCAGGTTTGTGACTTTACACAATTAAAATGCCATTGTAGGAAAAAGGCAGAAGAGGCAATTTGGGGTTTCTATTTGAAATAAGTAGGTTCTTGGATTTCTTTTCTCCTATGGTCAGACAAAAAGTGACAAAGTCATAATTACAATGGGACATTCAAATTCACTCAAAAAACCACATTTTCCCCACCCTGCCCCACTGTTCCTTTTTCAGTTTCTTTGACTGAAGTGATTTTCTTAATATGAAAAGGAGCACACAGTCCTCTGGATGGATTGTTTTCCTGTGGATATTGATTCTGGCTCAAGTTCTATAGATAATTGCTTATCCTTTCAGTATTAAGCACATAAGAAAATATTTGACTAAAAAAAACCCAAAACACCCTATGTAAAAGGCCCCTTGGAAGTGTGATTTAAATCAGGAAAGAGACATTCTGGAAAATGGCATTGCTTTTTTTGGCAATTGATAATTATAGTATTAAGATTTATTAATTTATCTGTAATATCTGTTCTGGGATAGCAAAACTTCCCTGGATTATCAACACTGACTCCAGCAAAAATCCAAAACACAGATCCAAAACAGACCCCAAACCAGCTCTATTATAACCAAAGCAAGAACACAGACAAAAAGTTTAAGATGCTTATGCAATTTGGAAGATGAAATGCTTTGCTGAGAGCATAAAACTGAATTTCTGAACAGACTTCAAGCTACTCCACGTAATGTAATTTCATGTGGTTGTCATTTCTGCTTTTATTGCTCAGTGAGTGGTGAGACATTGTGTGACCAGACAAGTTTTATCTTACTGAAGGGTTTCTTAAGAAGAAATGTTTTATACATTTTTCTGAAACATCAGTTATTTTCCGGTTAAATCAGGTTTCCAATGAGCTTTTTCAGGAATATTCCACCAGTCTCTTTCATCCCCTTGAAACTTCAAAGTTAGGTTCAAATCTTACCTTGAATACTCACTCAATACTTTACCTCTTCTGTAATGTTTATAGCAAAGTGAATTTGGAAGTACAAAGCCTGCAGTTAGAAGGACACGAGGGCTGAGGCAAAAAACACCATCAAAGGAGGCACCTGGTGGGACAGAACCTTGCCAGTTGCACTCTGGGTCTCTAGCAGGCCACATTAAATAAGGATTTAAGTAGGTATCCTAGTGTGCCTAAACCCTAGAAAAAAAAAATTGTATAATATTTTGCTTTTATGTGTTCCTCTTATCACTTACCACTGTTTGTGCCACAACATTAGTCTTTTCTTAATGCTGTTTTAGAGTGTGATTTAGATTTTATTTTCTTTTCCTGGAAGTACATAGCTTGACAGAAGTCTGTAAGCTGTGATTGCAGCATGCCTCCTGAGAAAACTACATTTGCAGTCTCTGGCTAATTTGGAATTGTTGGGAGAAATACATCTGTACTTTATTTTTCTTGACTATAAACAGCCTTTTTGCAAAAGTTTAGGGTTCTTCTAGTGGTAGAAAACTGTATATTTTCCAATTTATTTATTTCCAGATGCACAGGAGGGTCTGGATGCAGCAAAGGCTGGTTAAGGTGCTGAACAGCACAAAGATGGTGATAAAGGGCTGCATTTCTTTAGACTGTGTCCCACGTGATCCTTTTAGGAACACCCCCATGGGACCTGAAAAACCTGGAGGAGGAATCAAGGTATCATCAAGAATTTAATTTCTTTTGGATCCATGCCAGTTTGTTAGGGGTTTTGGAATCCATCAGGCTGGAAGTCACTATAAATACCCGTTTCTGCTCTCATAAATTGTGTTTCTCCACAGCCTACTGAAATAAGCAGATGCCACTGAGGATAATCAAGCATAGCATCTTCTACTCATATTTTAATATAAACTAGCTTATCAGCTGAAAAAAAATGTGTCATATAATCAAGAAAAATGAGATAAATATTAACATATTGAATCACCTCTACCCATAAAACTTATTCTGAGAGTTCAGCACTTAAAGGTGAGAATGTCCTTTGTGAAGAGAAGCAAACTTTTCTGTATATAAAAGAAAATTAGCTAAACAAGTAATTTTCTGTGGTCCTTTTGCAATTACCTTTGATATTGAGCAAGAATTCTGTTTCAGAATCCAACTTTTATCTACCACTCTGTCCTTGGATTAGAACAGTCTTTATGGCATCCCATTTGTTGCCATGGAAATGAATGTAATGACAGATTCAACATTGTAGATTCTCTGTATGAAACAGTATGGGGGAAAGAGTTGGGAGAAAAAGAAAGGGCAAATATTGAATTTGAATAGGTTTCTTTTAGAATTAGAAATTATGAGAAAAATGGATATTGGCTGAAAGAATTGCTTAGAATCTAATGTGTACACAAGGTTTTGAGTCTGTAAGGTTTTGTTTTGCTTTGCTTTTTTATTTGGCATTTTTCTTTCTTTGATGAGCAACTGTTCATGCCATGGGGTCCATTGAAGTCAGTCCTTCATGCTTGTGTAAAAACTACTTCAGAAACAATATTAACTTGCTTCTCTGCAGATGGTTGGTGCCTGGAAGTCCAATAAACTTCTACATTTTCCTTCTCAGCTGAGGGAAAGTTTGGGTCTGTACATTTTTTCCCATTTCTCCAGGAGAATACATGATGCAGTTCTGATTGTTTCCTTGGGATGCTTTAGGATCATGTCACTCACCATCAGGATGAGATGGGCTTTTCTGTAGCTGTAAAAGCTGTCACTTTTCAAAAAAATTAAAGATACTTCCCTTCAGTAGTAAATGTGTAATGGGTAACTAATGAAAAATGGATAGATCAGTATGTTTTCTCTGACTGTGCTCTCCAGCAATGTTAATAACTGGAGAAGGCCATGGCTCACTTTTCAGGAATGAGTTGGGTTTATCTTTCTGATGTGCATTACATGCCCTCAGGGAACAGTGTTATGATGCAGACCTGTGAGCTGCAAAGAATGGAGGTGTCCCCCTTGCTACCTGGCTAACATAAGCATATTTTAGCCAAAGCAAAACATATTTAGCATATTTAGATTCTGATGCAAAAGTTTAGTTCCATTCAGAAGTGGGACAATTATTCTAATAAAGTGGGTAAATATTATAGCAAACAAATGTAAATGCATTGAATCAAAGTTTCATATGAAACTTGCTCCTAGAGACACCCAACACAGAAACTGGACAGCCCATTAATATTTCTGGAGAGTGATTCTGATCATCTGGCAAATTAAGAATTATTGTTTCAGCTGCAGCTTTTTTCTGTAGCTCCACCAGCTTCCTTGTGGTTTGACATTGGAAGGCAACATCGCATATCTGCTTACACAAAGGCAGAACACTGCAAAATATACCTGGGCTTTACTGAATATACCTGAATAAAATCTTCAAACCATGTCCCAGAATGCTCTGGCTCACATTAAAACATAGCAAAACCTGGGCTATGTTCTGCAGTGGCACAGATTCCCACTTCTGCAAAAGCATCTCTCTAGTCAGGGCTCTGGAGGGGTTATCCCTAGAATACAGTAGGACTTGTTTCAAAACTTGACTGACACCTCTAATTGATTATTGATAAAAATGTTGCCTTCTCCTAAGGTGGAACCACACTGAAACCAAGTGTAAGACCTGAGGATAATGAAGGAGGTAAGAAAAAACAAAGCAAGCTTGTTTATGTCTGATAATGTTTGGTTGATCTTTTCTATTTCTGGAAAATGCAGTACCATGGGTAGACTGTTGTAGCAGCCAGAAAGAAATATCAAGGGTGTTCCAGGCAAGATTTACATTTGGGTTGCATAGCTCTGTACTTCCCTGCAACTATAGATGCATAATTAGAAGAGGAATAATAGTACTTGCTTAGAATTCCTGTATATCCATAACAGAGGAATGCTCTATATGTTTGTAGTCTGAGTGAATGGAGTTGGAGTGTGCCTCTTGATAATTTATCAGAAATGAATAATGCAAAATGATTCTTAAAAAAAAATCAAGTAAATCACCGTGTAACAACAGCCCTGCACTAAACAAATGCTGCTACTGGAAGAGACACTTTCTGTAATTTTAAGTCCTTCTCTGCTCCTAGTAGAAAAATCACACTTCTTATAGGCACAAGGATGCCAGAGCAGGCTCTGAAGACATTCTGTAAAGCAGAAGACAGAGAGGATTCTCTGTAAAACAAGGGATAGGAAAGGAGAGAGAGCAATGGGGGATTCGTGTACTTACAAAGCAGAAATGGTTTACGTTGGGTGGAAAAAAATTAACCTTAAGACAACAGATGAGTGACCTGGTAAAACGCAATATGCTGAAAAGGAGGGACAAGATCTGTGGGTGCAGGAGGGAGGTGCTCTGTGTGGTGAGCACTGGAGCTGACAGATGAAGGGCACAGTACAGCCAAACAAGGGGACAAACTTGCAAGTGATTAAATAGACAATTCAAAAGACATTAAGTTCCTGTGGAAGACAGATGGAGTTGACATTAGGAGAAGAAAGCTGCAAATAGAAATGGGAGGAGCAACTGAACTTTGGGTTTCTCTCTAGAGATGAATTTTATGTATTTTAGTAGAATTGGCAAAGCAGATGACAGGAGTGATGGCTTTCCTTTAACCACTTCCAGCAGATCTTGTTTGCCTACAGATCTGATCCCCACCCTCCTTTCAATCACACCAGATGTTTAGGCTGATTAATTTGTGTTAACATTAATATGTGTGACAACTTTTGCATAATATCACTAAAAACTGTTTGATGCAGGATTACCTGGGTTTACTGTGAAAAAAGGTCTGGATGATTTTAATAGATTATTGTACATCATGGCTACATGTACATGATGAGTGCTTGAAAGAGGCCTCTGCTGCACAACTCAGATGAGAGTCCACAGTTTGATACTCCCCTCTAATTTGGATGTATTCAGTTTTGACTTGGCTCATTATGAATGGAAAGACCAGCTGCAAAATTCAGATGCTGTTCTAAATTTGGGATCTGAGACTTGCCAGAGGTCAGGGACTTTCAGAGATAAAAGTGAGGTTTAGAGCTATTTCTAAGAGGAAGATAATATATATTTTAGAAGGAATGGCTCCATATTTCTTCTCATCAGTGATTTACCAGGTACATCACACAGTGAAGGTTTTCACAAAAACTCTGCTTGTGTGATCCTCAGTGACAGTTCTGTGTATTGCCTGGATCAGATTCTGATCTGTTGCTATCCTAAGTCAGCTGTAAATGTGTAATATTTCTGTTAGGTGTGAGAATGGAGTAGCATAAGGGAACAGTCTGTATGGCATACGTGAGACTGCACGTCACTTACAATTGTAACATACAGCATTTGTCATTACACTTTACAAGTCCTAAGGGCTAGATCTGGAAAACAGTTCCATGCCTAAGGCAGGATTTAGGCAGAATTAAGATATTATATTCCCAAACTGTAAGCCAAAATAGTTGGTTCAGCTCTTTGCTCTTTCCTGAAACCTGTGTTTTTGACTTGATATTTTTTGTAGGTGCCAGAGCAGATGATGCCATGTTTAATTCCCACAGGGGGCCCAGATGACTGGTGTACCCCAAACTTCTTTACAGCTAGGCAGAATTATACTCATCAGGAAATGCAGAGGTTTAGCATTTGCCTTTTATTACTGTAGTCCAGGTCTTTCAATTTCAAGCCCAAATGTCAAGCAATATTTTTTGGGATCCCTTGGGAGCAAGAGTGGCAAATCAGGAAACAGCACCACAGAGAATAACAAATTCATCCTGCTGGTCTGAGCTGATGTGCTGATCCACAGCACTGAAATTTTTGCATTGTGCCACTGTGCTTCTGGGAAGGAGAGAGATGGGGAGCAGTACCCTGAGGAGGTTTTCCAGGAGGGGATGGAGAGGAGCTCTGTGCCATGGGACCTGGCTGTCCAGCACTGCTGAGCAGTTAAAACCCACTCTGGGAAGGGAGCAGACCCCTGCCAGCACCCTCAGCTCTGAGAGATGGCTGAACAGCACAGCACAGAGCTCACCCAGGCTTGCACTGACACTTCTCAGTATCTGAAACCTGAATCATTCAGGTGTCACCCTGCATGCATTTTTCAGGTGCTCCCAATGGGCATGCTGTTGATTTTTGTCTCCTACATCTTGTCCATGATCTATGGCTTACATCAAGGTTTCATGCATTTAAAGTACCTTGCTTGGTGCTTCTTTTGCTTTGTAATAACCCAGTAAGTTTTGAATAGAACCTATCTGGCTGTATTTTAACTAGAATATTTTTCATGTAGTTCTATGGAAACACTGACTTTTTCTGCCTCTTTGGAGATGTGCTCTCCCTGTCCCCTCCTTGCCTTAATTTTCTGAGCACTTATGACACTGCCTTATTCAAACTGTTAGGTAGAGGACCTACAAAAACCCTAACATAAAAAATTAAGTTGGTGGTTCAGTGATATTCAGAAGCACCCCAGGGATACAGCCTTTGTCTTCACCTAAGAATTCCTGCTTGCTGGCTTCGTGTTGTGATCCCTGGAGCATTGAGGTAAAATTAAACCAGGGTTAAATTAGCTCGGTACAGAGAAGGAACTTTGTTGCATTGAAGAATTTTCTGTGATTGCCTGTGCATAAATTACACAGCTTACCTGTAATTTTACTTATTCTAGAACTAGGCCTAAGACTGAATAACTTTTTTTATGTAGGAGAAGGCAACAATACTGTTACACCAATTAGTGCAGCGCAAAATTGCATGATAACTTCAAGCCCAAGACAGCTGTAAATCTCAGAGCAGCTGTCATGGCCATTCAGTGAGAAGTTCAGCATCTGAAATGCTTGTCCAGAGACATGGCTGAGGAGATCAAGCCTTGTAGTCATTGCAGGAACGTGAAAAGAGGCCCTGGGTAAAGTCTTTTGGAAAGGTTGATCCATTTGAGTTAAATCAGGTGCGGTGAGATGCAATTAGCAACTACTTGGTAGCTGAAATATTGTCCACTGTCCTTAGTGCATCTCCAAACAAACAGAATCCACTGGGAATGGGAACAGCAGTGGTTCCTGTTAGGCTTGATAAAGACATCAGGAATAAATTTCACCTGCTCATCCAGCAAGATTTTTTTTTTGTCTCCATCTCAGCAGCAACTGGCTCAGCTGGAGAGGGAACATCTGACTTGTTTGGGATGTCAGCAATATGAGCAGAAATCACAGAATGTTGTCATTTTAATTGCATATATCCAGGCAAGGCTTCTCTAAATCTTGAGAGAGGATGGAGGCAATGTCTCCCTGCTTTTCTTTTATTAGGATGAGATGAACTATGCACTGGGATTACGGGTAGTCTCCATTTCCTCTAAAAAGAAGGGGGATAAGTAGTTCATGTGTGGTGTAGGATTGCCTATAATTTAATCCTATAGGATAGAAACAGGCTGAATAACTGGATCATACCCATTCCTATGGATATCACCACTGACTGTACCTTTAATTATGCAGCAGGTGTGCACTGGGAAATAATCTCTTTCCAGTGCTTCTCTGTTATTAACTGCCCATTCTGACAGTGTTTTTGCCTATTGCATTTGTACAATGTATTATTGCAGTTTTACTGTGGTACATTTAGTCTTTAAAAAAAAAATACAAAGGCACATAAAAAGCCCCCCAAGATCTCAGAGTTCTATGAAATTTAAAAAACAACAAACCTAAATCCCCTTGGAGTATTCCTCACTATAATTTTTCTATCTAAAATTTCTCTGAAAGGAAGATATTATTTAATAACACCTGACCTGTGTTGTTAAAACTTGCTTGAGCAAGAGCCTGTGCAGGTAGTGTTTGACTTCTGCCTACTTCTTTAGGTCACCAGACTCTCAGGATCCCAGTTACAGTCTACTCACAGAGCAGTTTATGAAAGCATCACCAGACAGTTTCAATACCCAGCTACTTAATTCATTAATGTTTTCTTAGATTTTCCTTAACTTTCTGCTGAAGTCCCTCAGATGAACAACAGCACAGATTAGTTGTGTACAAAGCTGGCACTGTCCTGTGAGATGGTCAGGGCTGAGGGCTGAGGTCAAGTCATGCTGAATTTGAAATCTGATTTTTCTGAAGGGCTTTCTCAATCCAGCTAATGCAAGGACAGCCTACAAATTTTTACCTTAGTCTGTATGGATAAGAGGGGAACTGTGGAGATGGAGGTTGAATATCCATAAATTCATTGATAGGAGGCTCTCAAGGTGTAATTGTGTTTTGGGTTGCAATTGCAATTCTTTTTTTTTAACATCATCTCAAAACAAGAGTAATGTTTACAACAGGCTAAACAGTAACATTTTTAATTCTGAAAACATGCATGCAGAGTAATCCTGTAATAGCGTTGGCTGTTGTCAAATATTCAGGCTTTGGGCTTTTGCTAAGCACACACTTTAAAAAGTAAAAATTCATTGACTGAATGGATACTTGAGCAGAGTTTGTCTATCCCTGTCAGCAGAAGAAGACATGCAGCAGCTGTTTAATTAAAAGTTTCCCACATAGGTAAACCTTCTCAGACCTCCTTCAGTTTTTTAAAAAATTGTAACTCTGATGAAAACCTGCACTATGTTTGTTCAGTTTAAGAGTTGTTTTAAATGTTCACTGTGAGCTGGTTTGGAAGAGAATTGCAGTGGCAGAGGCAGCACACTCTGTGCTGGTTGGATCCCTCACGCTCTGAAGCCAGAAAAGCAAATTGACCTTGCTGAAATGAACCTGTTTTACTCTGGATGCTTCAAAGGGATTCAATCTCTCTGAATAGTTCTGCCAGAACAACCTTTATATGAACAAAGCTTTTCTGTAAAAAGCAGCTTTCACAGAAAGAGCAAATACCCATAAAATCAGGATATGCATAAATTGAGGTAATTGTTAAATCTTCAAAGCTAGGCTTTAATTGTGCTCTCAAAAAGGTATTTTTCTACTTGAAAATATTTTCAGTATTATGACCTCTCCCCAGTTAATTCGTAGTTAATTAACAGTTTGTCTTGGCTAACCTCAGCCTGTTACTCAGCCCCATGCAGCCGCTTGCTCTCTTCCTCACAGTGGGATGGGAAAGAGAATTGGAAAGTCAAAAGTGAGCAGAGATAAAGATCATTTCCCAAGGGCAGGCAGGTATAGCCATACCCAGGAAATCTGGGGCTTATTACCTGTTACTGGTTACTTGGGGAANGTGTTATCAACTCTGTTTCCAGCAGAAATCCCAAACCCAGCCCCATCCCAGCTACCATGAAGGACATTAACTCTCACCCAGTCACAGATCTCAGGAGAATAACACAGTGGAAATTATGGTCTTCGTGATCAAGCTTTCCACCTTCATAAGTAATTGAAGCTCACAGTATTACAGGTCCCATCAGACACAAGTCTGAGTCTTTGTGGGTCTTCTGGCAGCAGTTTGCTTTTCTAAACTTTGTTTTGTCATTCAGAACATAAAAAGTCTCAGCTGTGAGGGATGCAGTGAGCAACGTTTGGAGAGGAAGAGTGGGAGTTAAAGTATCTGGCTTATTTTCTTTGCAGCTGTAATAACTCAGAATAATAACAATTGTGCCTCTCTTCAGTGAAAAAGGAGTAGGTACACTCATGGCTCTTGAAAAGCTATTGGAGACTCATGGGTAGTAAGTAAAAAAAAAAAGTAATTTAACATGGTTATTTGTTGAGATAAAGTAGAGTGTAATCAAAGTACATCCCCTAGAAGTGCCTGTACATAATTATTTGGCACTGATCAAGTATAATACTTATATTGTTATTTTAAATTAGGTTTTCAATGGCAAAAGTAAACCCTAATTTTACTTACAGTGCCTTTTGGTGACAAATCCCTTAAAATGGGACGTTTTGAATTATACACAGCTCATATCTACATCTCTTTCTGCAGTATATTTGTCCAAAAGGCTCTTGGAAACTCCGGAGATGAGATTTGTGAAAAAGACCTGGAGGAGTATTATTTATGAAACTGTCTTTCCTTGTCAGCTTTTCTAAAATATAGAGGAAATGTTGAAGACCTACTGGATAATACTGTTTATATCACTGGTGAGCAAATGTTGGCTGGTTCTTCCAAGGACCTGTAGTCTTTAATCTCATTAATGTTTGCCTAGATATGAATGAGCTGCATTTTCAGACAAATTCAGGGGGTCATGTTGCTTTCTACTCTGTATAAGAATTTTAACAGAGAGCCATTTTTTTCCCCTCCAACTCCTTCATTTGCAGCTTTGAGAAAGGTTTACAGTGGAAGTTCAGAGCAATTTCTGCTTCCTTACCTGGGTGTTTCTTGTGTGCAAGTAATAAGCAACGAATATATTTCCTTTTGCAAGTTTGATTGTGTAGGGTATGATATTGTGGTGTTGTAGGAAAGATGATATAGAAAAGGAAGACGATTTAATTTAAACACAAAAATAACCTTGCATTTATCCTCTCACATCTGTGTATTTTTAAGCACAAAGACATGCATGTGAGTAACTCAAGTACCAAGATTTTTATCCAGGAGGTCTGAACAAGGTTTTGCTCTGAAAAAGAGGACAAAGGATACTTCCCAGCAAAGAAAAGAAGAGTTAAATTCCAAGAAGTGAGAAGAAAACTTTAAAGTTGAAGCTTGGTAAAATTGACAAGTTTTCTGGAATAAACATTTTCTCTCTTGATATTTTACACTCTATAATGAGCAGTACTGTTACCTAATTGGAAATAATGTAATTAGCTGCCAAAGATGATTAAAATATATTTTTCTAAATCAATTAAAAGAAAAACCCTCAATCCCTTGCTACTCTGCTAAACTGATAATAAAAGAAGCAATTCCTTTATTGAACTGAGTTCTACAGTTTCACTGGTATAAAAATCTAATTTTGAATGAAGTGTGCAGAGAAGCAACATTCCTGTAAATAAGTTGGAGCTCTTCCCCAGCTGTGCATCTCCAAACTCTGCACAGGGACAAGCTGTGTTACCTCTGGATTTTGAGCTGGGCCAAGTTTGGCCCAAACTCTCTCTGCTGGAGAGTTTGAGTTACCTCTGTATTGAGTCTTGTGTGAGCAGAGCAAAGGTGTTTTTGTGTCCTCGCCTCGCTTACTGTCATTTACATCTTAACACAATTTATTCCCATCTCACAACTGTCCTTTCATTTAGATTTACTGTTATAATTTAAATGTATATAAAAAAAAATTCACATTCACATCACCTTGTTTTTGAGGCACAAGGGCAGATTAATTCCCACTGCCCCTGCAAACAGAGAAGTGAAAAGAGATGAAGTTCATCAGTAAGGCTTTGGACTGCTACTGTGATCAAGAGGCATTTAATGTTTACCTTAATTTATCTTACTGTCTTGTCTTCTGGCCTTCAAAATAGGCAGTACAGAAATGTTTATGTCTTGATTTGGTTTGTTTTTGTCTTTGGTTTCTCCTGCATGCAGTGGCAGCATTTTAATCTAGCTGATCAATTATCTGCAGGGGAAAGGAGAGCAAGTAATAGAGTTTTTCTATCTGTACTTGTTTAAAGAAGGCAACCAGGTCTTGGATAATTGAAGGGCTATTTAATTAAGTGAATCTGAGAAAATTTTTGAGTACTTTATTCTGGTTTTAAAATTCTTTTTGAAATAAGGAGGAAATTAAAAAAAAAGAAAAAAAAAGAAGAAGAAGATTGAATTGAAAGCCATAGACAAAGATTTCTGCTCTAGAGAGGAATGTGTTTATTATATTTTCCTATGAGCTCCTATCTGGTTATCCTCTCATTCTTAACCTCTGTTCTGAGTGCCACATACTGACCAGCTACTAATGGTAAAAAAATATCAGGGATATTATCTCATGAGAAAGAGAGACGTGAGCTGAATTCTTACACCAGTAGTGGGCATTTTGGATTCAGAATTCAGGTAGTAGCTCTGGAGGTTTGGAGTTGGTTGTGTTTTACTTTTATTTCTTCCAGCTCAATCTTATTTGCTGCCAAAAGCAAGTTTCTCTTTTTCAGCTCACTTTAGATTTCAGCAGTGCTGTTTCAGAATTCAGTTTACCTGAATTTGGGACTAAAATCAATCAATAAATAAATACAAGTGAGGGGGTGTTGGGGTCCTTACAGTACCTTCCAGCACTGCAGAAGTACCTTATTTGTAGGATATATCATAAAAATAGTTGAAAATTTAACAGTTCAAATGAAGAACAATGGTAATTTTTGTGCTTTCTTCATCCTCATGCCAGGATCCACTTGGGATCATTTTTTTTGCTGTTGCACTTTTTCACCTTTTTCTTTCTTCCTTGGTCTGCAGCCCTATGTAATTTCCAAATGGACTTACTGTACCTGGTTCTTTGTACAAATGTTGGTTACTTCTTTGTTTCCTGTTACCTCCAAAATCTATTTTTCTGGCTCCAGGTCTTTAACCACCAATGAATTGTTTAAAGCCATGGGATCTCCAGTGCAAGCCCATGCCCCCTCTACTCTGCCCTGCATCATTGTTTATTTTCTTCCATGTTAAGGACAGAAATATTTTCCTCAATACTTGAGTCTTTCTGTCTTGATGGTTTGTAATCTTTCAGGAAGCTCAACTGTGAAGTGTCCTACTTCAGTCAGTGAGGAAAACCAGCTAAAAACGTTTGAATTTCTAGTGTGAATATCCTGAAAAGTTGCATCAATTCCTTCCACTGTCACAAGATCTCTTTTTGATTTGGACCATTTGGGTTTTCAGTGGCACAGAGCCCACCTGTGGGGCATGAAAAAAAGCAATAAGAAAACTCAGGGCATTGAGGAAAAGCGTGAGGCTCTGATATGATAATGTTCTTTTTCTTCACACCTACAGATAAGGCAGAAGGTGCATGTGCATATATAAGGGTTCTGGAAATAGCTCTAAATGCATCCTGTGCTTGCTTTATCTGGCTCTAAAATACTTAAAAGTAGCAGCAGCTATGTTGAGTAACCTATTATCTGCAAAGGAGGCGTGGGCATCAGGCACAGGTGGCTGACTGCAAACAGCACCGAGCAGGATCACAGCAGAACAAAAAACAGCAGAGCAATCTCCTCTTTTCCAGCTCTGCTTTTCTGCTCCATGGAAGAACTCAAAATGCTCCCGAGAGACATCCTGGGGCCACATGGGCTCTCCAACAGGTGATGGTTTGAAACTTCTGGCAGATCTCCTACTTTTCATGCAGCCCCCTGGATAGGCATGCTTAGAAATGCCACAGGATGAGTTCTGGTAGGATCAGTCCCTTCCTCTGACAGGAAAAAAAGCAGGAAGAGAGCTCATTTCATGAAATGGCACACTGTATAATTAATGACTGTAAAAGGTTTTGATAACTCCTAATAGAAAGGTCAGAGTTGAAAATGCAATAGCTAATACATCATCTTCTCACAAACTGAAGAGCTGCTATAGGTTATCATGGACATCTGTAATAGCTGTAGCCTAAAAACTGTGGGTAGATTAAGGGCAGACTTTTGTCATTTAGTTTTTTCTGTGACCTATTCACTCATCCCTCTGGTACAGCAACAAAAGTTCTTCTTCTCCAGAAGTCATGTAGAAAATAAGACTGAGATTACTGATGTGACAGTCATAACCTGTGATCACTTAGACAGCCTTTCTGTGGACGGCTTTGGAAAGATGATATTGAATGTGCATATTTCCAAAAAGAAGCTTTACTCTCCCTAAATGGTTTTCAAATACATCATGTGCAGTCCATATACTTCGTGTGCAGAAAATTTTCCTGGAACATTGATGTTCCATGTGGTTTACAACCATTCTGAAAAGCTATTCTAAAAATTGAATTTAACTCAGCTCTGGATAGTAATGACAAAGTACCTGGAATATATATTTTGGTCATCACAAATAGATTACAGAGGCTGAGTAATTAACAATACATTATGTCATGTGAGGCTCTGGACCAACTCCCCCTTTTTTGTGACAAAAACTTCCCAGATGACGACAATCAGGTTTAAGCAGGGCTTGACCCAAGGAGGTGGTGAAAGTTCAAGGATAACCTCTCAAGAAGAGCCTTCTGAGAGAGCTTTCACAACAAAATGACTGTGTCAGGAGGGACAACTTAAGTTCAGTGAGACTGATACAGCATTGCTGTTTGGATTACAGCAGGAAAAACTCCTTCTTTCATCAGGATTTAAAGGATTCAGGGTATGGAAATGTCCTTGAAGTGTCTTCCTTCTGTAGTGAACAAGGAGCTACAGCCAATCAGTACTTATTTATGAAATATCTTATGAGATATTTTTCAATCATAGTTTCTTCATACTACACTCTGCAGATACCTGCTGGGTAATTCATGTAAGTTGAAAAGGCTTTTTCCTGTAAAATATATAGTCACATTTGTATTTCTTTTATATTTATAATCTAGAGAGGCAGAGACAGCATCTCATGGGTCTCATGCTCCTCTCTCTTCTTTTTGCACAAAATTTGAGAGGATGAAACCCAGCAGAGCTGAAGCCCTTTATAGAAAAATATCTGCTGAATTACCAATTTAGATTTACAGTAGAGGCTTTGTTTTGGGATTGGTTACAACTTGTCATTGTAACAATGTCATAAAATCTTTTAAAAAGTATGATATTCCAGTTTTGCTTTACTTCTACCAAAAAATGTTTAGTTGCAAAAGTGGTGATTTGCGGAGGAGCTGGAGAAGCAGAGCCTGCTACTGCAGCACCTTTAAAGTAACTTTGTTCCAGAAAATGAGAGTTCAGTATTTTCCAAAGAATAATTTCAAGTTGGTCACCACATAGGTATCTGGAATGACCACTAATTTTGTCATTAATCTAATCTTGTGTGTTTTAATTAAAATTTAGTATTTTAATATATTGCTACAAAATACTTACTGTAATTTTGGGTTTTTTTTCCCAGTCCACTGAAATCTCTTAGTTTGCTTTAGCTTTGATAGTTTTATTTGTCTGATGTGGTTTCAATTTTATTACAGATAGCAATAGGCAGGGAATTGGGGTTAGATTTGATAGCAAGAGTATTTGAGAGAAACCCTGAAGTTCCTGATGTGTGAGAATGCCCCTTGAATACATTCAAGCGTGTAAAACATTGTACCAGAATTTATCAAATGCAGAAATGATTGGGGGGAAAAAACCCAGAAATTTTATTTCACAGGAAACTTCTTGGGATAGACACAGAATTTTTGTGAAAGGATTTATCCAGTCTGGCCTTCCCTGGCAGCACAGCACTGTGTGTGGGGAGGGCAAAGAGGGAGAGTAACAACCTGAGGCTCCTTGGAAGCTCTCCCTTGATGGGGCTCTGCAGGAAATTCCACCTCAGTGTGCACTGGCAGGCTCAGCAACAGCACCAGGGAAATGACTCAGCTGCAGGAGTCTGTATCTGTCACTGAGGAAGATGGAAGAGTGGAACTCCTCTGACTGAAGAGATAACAAACTGCGAGGGGCTGGTGGCCAGCTGCCAGCAGCTGCCAGGATCACAGCCAGCCTGGGAGAGGCTGTGAGCAGCTACAGATACCAGCTGGGCGTCTTGGAAAGCTCAAAGCACAGCCAAGGTGCTAAATTCTGCTTTCTGCTAAGTGTTTTGGTGTTGAGTGAATGTTCCTTAGGTTTTTTTTAAAGGCTGGCTGGTCATTAGTCATCATTATCTCCAGTGCCAGGGGAGGAGAATTGCAGACACAGAAGAAGTCAGGACACCTGAGCTAATTGTGGCTGTCTGCAGCAGAGGTGGGGACTCAGAGCCCTGATGATGAGATGGAAAATTATGTCAATTAGCTTCAGGAAAATTAGCTTTGAGGTTCAAGGTCTGTAAGAGATTATCTCAAGGGCAGCAAGCAGGAAGAGAAATGCCCTCAGCCTAGAGATGGTCGTTTGGGTTTTCTGGAACATAGCTTTGCCCACACAGGTGCAAAACTTGGGGTTGAGGCTTTATGGTTGTTCTCCTCATCACCTCCCAAACCTGCAGCACTTCAGCTTGCCCAGACTGTACCTCTGTCTGTGTGGCTGCTGGTTTTTGTGATCCCTCCCTCTCTGAGTCACACTTCCCTGCCAGAGAGATGAATTGTGGCATACAGGTGCCTCTGTGCACCTGTGAGCACAGGCCATGCAGAGAAAATGCTGTGTTACATCTGGGTGAGCAAACAAAACTACCCACCAGAATGAAGAATTATTTCTTTTTTTAAATATCCTGTCTTTACTATGTTTAGTATATTTACTATATACTATACTTATCTATGCCTGAATAGCTTTATATTCTCCTGTGTAAGGCTTCCTTGCTTCTACAAACAAGATTATGCTGTAAATATCCATTTTACATGCACAGAAACAGTAGAGATATCTCCAATTTTCTAGCAGGACTACTTCAAAGAAGCCCCAGAAAACCAAAACATCTTTTAAAACACTGGATTATTTCATATCTGTCAGCAGATAACAATAAAGACAAGAGTCTGTAATTTACTCTTCAGTATGCACATTTTCAGATTTTACATCTCTGGAGGAATACAGTTTTTAAAAATGCCAGTATGTTACCCCACATTTTATTTTCATTGTTTCTATAGATGATGTCTTAAGAGAGAAATAAACCAAACAATAAGGCTACTATTCAAATTCACCTTTAATATTGCTTCTGGATTAAATATATTTTAATATATCTCACAGTTTTAATATTCAATAGTAATGGTTCTATAAAGAAAAATTTTTAGTTCTAGCCTTCCAATAGCTCTGTCCAAACAGAATCTTTAAGCACAAAGAATCTGTATATCCACTGACTTTAGGGGGTAATTTGTGCTATATTACAACAGATTATTTTAAAAAGTGATACTTTGTGCTGCATTCTCTAGGGGCAGGCAGATGTCAGTCCCCATTAGCAGGATCTTGACCTTGGATGCTCCCAAAGGAGCACAGTACAGCAGCTAATTGCTGTGCTTTAAACACAGTAACCCTACAACATAAACAAAAGGGACTAGCAATTTCAGCACACCCTTCAGTGTTCACTGAAATTATTCTCTGCTGCAGCCAAGATGCTTCATAGCTGAAGAAATTGTCTTATTGAGTAAGAAGCTGGGTTTGTCCCTGGACCAAATTCTAGCTACAATGGCTAAAAATGAGCCATTTTTCTAAACTCATTCTCAGTTGGCTGACAGAGCAAAACCTCGAGGTTTTTGTAGTGGTGTATTTTGAATATGTGCCTTGTGATGGTTTTTTTTTTGTTTATTGGATCACATGTTCCCTCAAGAATTGATGTAATGACATGCTGGGTCCAGAACTCATAAAGGAGAGATTCTGCAAAGAGCTTTGAATCAGTCTTTTACTTAGCAAATAATAAGTATATACAAATGACAAGGGTATTCTAAACAAATTTAGATCTATTAGGGCAACACCAAAGAAAATGCATCCAAAAATCACAATGTCTAAGATCTTAAAGAGAAAGTGGCAGATTTCTGAATATGAGGGGTTTTTCAAAGAAGATTAAAAAGAAAGATCTTGCAAAAATAATTTAATTTTCCCTGCTGGCTGGAACAGAGGGTTTGGCCCAAGCTTAAGGCAATTAATGGGAATTTTCAGTATTTTAATGAGGTTTCTTACAAAAGTCAAATTGGCAAGTTCTGAGGGTGGTACCTGAATGCTCAGTAGGAATTTGGCTTATTAAAGGAAGAGGCACCAGTAGATGGTGCTCAAGAATACACAGAACCTGTGTAATCTGTGTATGCCCTGGTTCTGCAGGACAAACCCAGCCCTGCACAGAGATATCTGTGAGCAGCTTTCCTCCTCACGAGCTGAGTGCAGTGCAAAAAAATGCCAGATAGCAAGAGAAATCCTATATATCCTGTATGTCTTGCACATCCTAAATAATACCCAGAACCCTCTGGGTCATGATCTCCCCAAAGGAAGGGTCAGTGCAATTCTTTCTTCTTTTGTCAGGTCTGAGATGAATCAGTAGCAAGTCATGATTGGTGTTGCAAAGAAATGCTGACAAATTTGACAGTGAGGGCACTGCTGATTGCCCTAAACCCATATTTTTTTATCAAAAAACTTGTATTGCTTGGCTTGCTCGTTGCATTCCTTTCCCAGAGAACTGTCAGTGTCAGTGAGGGGTCTCTGAGTTTTTTTAGATGATGTTGCCTGTGTTGAAATGCAACTGCTCTCTCACTTCATTTCAGCTTTGGATTTTATATCAGTGATCTCTTTGTAAAACTCTTCTCAGTGCTATGTGTTTCCAGGCACTCTCTGTCCAAACATCTAATCTGAAAATTGCTGCCTGTAATACTTGCAAAACTGGTTTTAGAAGAAAATTTATCATAACTCTTGCTGCTGCAGCACATAGGAGATGTCTGAAACATCCCTGGGCTTGCCACCAAGATGTCTTTTCTCTGTTTCACCATGAAGAATTTGCTTTACCCCTCTCTGTGAATTTGAAATTGGATAATAGAAAGATCATGTGATCTAAGGATACCTTCTGAATGATAATAGGAAAAAATAGAGTTGGAAATGGAAATTATCCCTAGAAATAACTGTTGAATGCAAGACTGAGAAAGAAAAGTCCTTTGCAATCTCATATAGTCCTGTAAAAGTTCATTGGAGATTGGGCACAGCACAGCTCCTCTTCTTATTCTATGAAACCAGAACCATGTTTAGGCCATAAGACATTTCTTCATTGCTCTGCAATGTGTTCTAGTCAATGATTAAAATCTCATTATACTAACTAGTAAAACAGGATAGCAGTGTTCTAGAAAACCTTTCATCTCTTTTGTTTGTTCTCTTAAGGCAACAGTGAGGAACTTCTTGATAATTTCTAATTTGTATTTAATGTAATTAATTCTATAACAATTCTGGCTGAATACCTGTGGAAATAATCAGATGAACAATGTATAGCTTTGCAATACAGTTTGACTGTATTATTACACCTTTTTAAAATTTTTACTGACTTCCAGAATAATCTCTATTTTTTTTTGTCTTTCACTATGCATTTTCAAAATGCTCAATAAAACATGTTTTTGTGCTAAATGACAAGTAGAAGATGCATTTCTTTGCATCATTTTAATTTCACAGTCTTGTCAAATTTTGAACAGGCTGCACTTCTTCTCTGTAAAATATAATTCACATTAGATGCTTGCAGTGGTTTCACTACTAGGCTGCTAGGAAGGAAATTAACTCCATCCCAGCTGAAACCAGGACAGTGTTGCATATTTAATATTAAGCACAGAAGTATAGATGGATTTATTTTTAAAGTACATGTGTAAGTCATGACTGTTCCTGAAGGTTAAGAACAGAGGGAATCCAGCTGGATGTAAAGGCTGACCCTTCTTGCCACCCATTAAGTTGATGTTCTACTTTTGATTTGCATAGATGCTGATAAATACAAGGTCACTAAATCTCCCACGGACCAGGGCAAGGCCTGACAGAAGCCCAGAAGACAGGAACATGAGGCTGTAAGCTGTTGGCCTGTCAGCTCAGTACAGCTGTTCCCAATGGCTGTGTTCCCTTTTCCCATCCAAGAGACACATTTGTCTGTCTGAACCTTCTCTCTGTTGGAGCTCCTGTGTTTGGCAGTCATTTTATTCTTGTGAGAATCCAAGATCATGAAGAGTCAGTGACATAATGAACATGTTGGGGTTTTTTGTGTTTGAGATCAGTTTAAAATCCTTTAGTCATAACTCCTGAGCTGTTCTGTGAACTAGTGTATCTCAGTCTCAACCTTTTAATTTGTTTCTCTCGCTGTCTCTCTGTTTTCCTAATTTCTAGTGAGGCATCTCTCAGAGCAGTTCAGTGTTTTGCCATAATTTTTGCCCAGAGAACTTGCTCTTTCAGAAAGCAGAACAGGAAAAGTATTGAAGTATCCATAAAACAGAAATATTGCTATTCTGTCCATATTTTCACCACAGCATCCAGTATATTCTGTCAAGTTCAGAACTCCCTGGAAATTTGTGTTCTACCACTGGCAAGTGCCATCCTGAACTTGCCTCTCAAGTTTTATGGCTATGGTTCAGATGGACATTTAATTAACACTCCTGTAGCCTTTTCAAAAAAATATTTGCTTTTGGTTTTCCCCTTGTCACTTACAGTAGTAAAGACAGCAGGACTTTAAGAGATTTTGGGTTTTGGTGAGGTTTTTTGCCCTTGTACAAGTTCAGTTATATCCCATCTGTAATGCTTTTTTAAAATTGACCAGCATAACAATTCTAGCTAATCCTCCAGTCTCACAAAAACTGGAAGCAAAGAAAAAAAAAATGTAGTGAAAGTGGAAAATAGGAAGAACAAAATGAAAAAAAAAAAAAAAACCAAAACCAAAAAACCCAAAAAATCCTCTTTATTTCAAGGAAATCTGAAATTTTGGATGAAAATTTTGTCTGATTTCTTTTGATTATAACATCATGGTCTGCTAGGATAAGGAGCTTTATTCTCCTTGTTTAAAATGCAAACTTGAGTCAGACTAAAAATAACAGATCAGAACCAGGCTGACCAGAACTTGAGAGAAGAGGTAAACTTCACAAAGCCTTTCCAGGGGAAAAAAAATTAATCACTTGCCCTTGCTCTGGAAGCAACAGCAGTGGAGCCAAAGGCTGGGATTGCTCTTTACCATCCCAAAACTTCTCTCTCCTTCCATGGGGTACAAATACGGATAAAGGCAAACTGGGGCTGTAAAGCTTCTCCTCTAAACTGAAACCAGGTGCATTTTGACGTCACAGGAATAAAATATGCTGAGCTGGAACCACTGAGAGTCTGGCCCAAGGCAGGTGGGCATTGGTAGGAGCCTTTCAGCTCCTGATATCAGATTTTGCACTGGATTCTTGCAGCCACTTTGTTGATACTGGAGGCAGCAAAGGCAACTCCATGAGAGCAACAAGGGACCAATTCTTCTTCTTCCTCTTTCCCATAGTGGGAAAATTGCCTAATTCTAGCTGTCAAAACCAAAGTTTGCTGAAATCAATAGCAGTCAGTCTGGGTGGGAGCCAGTGAGCAGCACAGCAGCGACAAACAGCAGCTGTGGAATGTTCTTGCTCCCGGTCCTCCTGGAATGAGAGCCACTAAAAATAGAAACAGCACCGTGATAAAAGTCAGCCCACTGAGCATTCCCTGCTTTTATCATGGTAAAATTGCTTTCCTACCAGTGGGGTGATTTGATTCCTCGTCTGTGCCAGGGGGATAAAAAACAAGCAAACTCCTTTATAATTCTTGGACTCTCTTGTAGTTTTGTACTTGAGCTAAAGGACAGTTAGAAACCGAGTAAGTTTTATATTTCTCCAAAAAAATTATGATGCAACGGAAAAATTACAATATCCAGCCAAACAGGTGAAAAAAGGTTAAATTATAAGATAGCCATTCTCTTTTTTCCTCTCTGTTCTTAGTGTCAGCTGACACCTGAAAGACATTACAAAGCCTCAACACCTTGAAATAAACCTAAGTTCCACAGGGCAAGTCAGGCACTATTTGACTTCATTAAGTTGGCTCCTCTAAGTTTGGCTCTACTAAACAAAACTGGCAGAAGAAAACAAAAAGAAACCCTTTGATGCTGCAAAATATGCAGCAGAGATTTATCAAATACGTCTTTGACAATAGAGCCACTTTACAAACACTGCTGTTGATTCTTATGCAGATGAGGCAATTTAAAAAAAAATGTGTTTCAGCAATTTATGGTCCTCAGAGTTAATAAAGTTATTTCATTAATGGAAAAAGTTCTCCGTGCTGGACTTCAGAACCTATTGATTTTATTTGAGCAGCTTAGTGGGAGACTGCTAAAGGTATGAATTCAGGAGAGCTGATGCAGCAAAAAGAAAGATAGTATCTCTTACAAAAATTTAATTATCTTGACACTAAAACTGCATCTTATTTTAAAAATTAATCTCCATTAAAAAAATAGGCAATGTCTAAAAGCAAAATGCCTGTCGTGTGTTATTGGCAAATCTGAAATGAAACTGCAGGCAGGAATGATTGATTATACCTAAGGCAAGGAGCCATGATATGATAATAAAACTGGTTTGACAGAAAAATATTTGACTGAGCAAGAAAACTAAGCTGGGTCTCCAGAAATGAATGTTCTCGTAAAAATACAAATAGAAGTGTGAAGCTCACATAAAACCTGAAGATGTCGTGTTCCCTATCTTCTGTTCAGTGGTAAAATCAAAGAGCAGCAGAAGAAATGTTGGGAAGCCAGCCTGGATCATTAGCACAGTGCTTTCTAACATTGTTTTTCTAACATGGAAAGGGAGGAGAGCCTTCAGCCAATAGACTCATCTCTCAGCCACAAGAAAATGCTTTCAGGTTTCTCAGGAAGGATTTTTGTTTGAGTTACCTTGGAGTGAATTCTCTGCTCTTTATTATAGCTCGGTATTGATGTGTATGGAAGGGGCAGTTTTCTGGTGCTTACAATGTGTTTCGTCCTAAAATGTGTTGTAACAAAGAGAGACTCTGTGAGTGTGTGTCCATGGCTTATACAGACATGGGTGTGTAATGCTGTACTGATTAATATATCATATAGAAACACAGACTCACTGGTATGTCCATAGAAATACACTTTGTATGAAAATACCCACATACTTGCAGTAAGATGTGCAGAGTGTGTTTGATATCCTCCTTTCCCCTGGGTGCTTGCAGGGTTTGAGGCTGTAGTGATGGTTCCTGCTCCTGCAGGAGCAGCAGACCTGTGTGCTGAAGGGGTGACACCCCTGGCATGAAATCCCTGCCAGTGTGCAGGAATCATGATTTCTCCCCAGACATGGGAGTGTTTTGAAGATAGATCTACAATGCCATTTGCATACAATGTGTGCAGAAGAGCAGCCTTATCTTGGAGATTTTAGAATTGTGTTCTACATTTTGTGTTGTAGCAGAGAAGGTGACTGGGAGACTTCGGATGGAAAAGTGAGAGATGTGACCAAAAGCATGTGACTGTCTTAAAATAGCAGCCTTTTATTAAAGCATTATTAACAACTCCCTATTTTCTTCTAGAACTGTTAAAATACAAAATCTACTCTCTTTGCTCTGTTACTGCTGCATTCCAACAAAGCAAAGTCAGAGCCTGGTAAATCTGCTGTCCGGGAGGTGTTTAATCCTTCAGCTTTTCTCCAGTTCACATCTGACTTTGAAAAGCTTCAAAAATATCAAAGGATGAAGTAAAAACTGAATCTGATGAGTTTTACAAATCAGTAAAGAAGGAACGACAAAAAACCCCAACTAAATTAAACCTTCACAAATAGACCCGTGTAACTGCAAGGACAGCAGTGCTTATCTACACAGAGCAGTAGCAAAAGTAAAGAAAGAACTGGGAATCCTACTGATAGAAGAAAAACAAAGTATTTATGCTGTGGCCAAGGAGGAGATGCAGGAGCTGGACAGTGTCTGAACAGTGATAGTGAAAATATTTCCCTTATCAGCTTTAAGGTCACTGACACACTAACATCCTCTGGCAGTGATGAGAACACATTCTTTGTGTATACTGAGTGTATAGAACCCCCTCTTATTCCCAGATATTTTCCCTCAGGTGCATCCAGGTCCATCCCTGGTCCATCCAGGACTTGGGCTGCAGCAACTCTGACAAGGAAAGGGCAAAGGACATCATCCTCACCTGACATTTGTGGTTAGGCAAACTTATGTTTCAAGAGAAAGTAAAAAGTTAGAGATAAACAGGACAGATTCTAATAAGGAAAAAGGCAAGAAAAGCTTTCCCAGTATTGCCAGGTTCACATGCATGGAGGGCAGCAAAAAGCAGAGTAGGAAATAAGTCTTAGACATAACAGACAGTTGAAGTCTGTAGATCACATCTTACTGTTGAAGTTCTCCATCATGCACAGTTATAATACCACAGAAGAATTTTCTGGGCTCTAATATGGCAATTAAAATTGATTTATGGACAGAGAGCCTTCAGAGTGATATCCTACTGAAATTTCACAGCCAAAGGTCTTGCCACCAACAAACAGCCAAGTGCTCCAGGGATCTTAATGACAGAGAAATGTAAATCAGTCACCAAAAAGGTGATTGCAAGTTTTGCTGTTCAGTTTGAATATTTCACATGGGTCCGTCCCCCCAAATAAAGCCCTGTAGATGTCAGTGACAGAGAAATCAGTTTATTGTATAATTATTAGGGGAAAGGGGATTTATTAGAGCATCTATGATTAAAATAGGTTTTAATTTCTACTCTCTAAAAGGCTGAAAGAACCTTGCATTTCACTGTGGAGGTCGTTTAGGAAGTTCTGTGTGTCCTCAGTGCGTGATCAGGTAAGCATCATCACTCACACAAACACACATCCATTCATCAATTTTATAGCTCTGAGAATTTCTACAGGCCAGATCAAATTAATACATCCTGTTTGAAATGAGAGACATTACAGCCAAAATGTGAAAACCGCTTTTTTAAAACACTCCTTTTAAAAAGTATCCCTCTAAATCTGTATTGCAGAGCTGAATAGTCTTGTTTGATTTTTACTCTAGATGAATTCTTAATAGCTGAGGTTCCCACTGAGACTTGTGGGCACTCAGCATGTTTTAAAATTGGGTAAGAGTATTTACACACATTTTTTGAATTTAAGAACTGTGGGACATGAATGCCTTTTATAATCTGAGCCCAAGGATTCAGCCTGCTGAAGGGCATTAATTCCTGGTGCTTCTGTGCTGTGCCACCAAGGGAATCCTCACCACGCTCCCCCAAATGTCTGGGGAATGTATTCTCCATATGGACATGTCTAAGCTATGCAGAATGAAGCACCTGGGTGAGAACTGAACACGTACTACATCTAGAAATGCCTTCTACCTGTTATTTAGAATCAGATAATATACAAAAATCATGCTAATTTTACATTCTGCACCTAGCAGTCATTCTGCCTCTTTATTTTATCCAAAGCTGTAACAGGTTACAGAAATTTATCCAAAAGATTCTATTGGAGGTCCCATCTCTTGGGTTTCATGTGAAATATAAGTGCATGCTTGGTTTACCAGAACCTGGGATTACTCAGATACCATCTTAACCAATCAGGAGGAATTGAATTAATATTTCTGGGGGTCTGTTTAAAAAATATATATTGTTTAAGGCATCCTGCAGAAACAGAGGGAAGAAGGAAGGGGGGAAAAGTAACCTTTAAGTCTGTGTTTGTTTTTCTGAGTGTTATATTTTGTACAAGGTGAAATAGCCTACAGTCTTGTAATTTAAGAGATGGGAAAAGCCTAAGGCATTTGATGTGCCTGAATATTTTTGTTGTATTGCCATGATATTTAGGAAAAAAGGGCATGTATTTATATTATGTGTTTTGTCTACCTAGTGGCTTAGCATCTGTTTGGTAAAGGTTTGGGTAGCATTTTTTGTAATTTGTGTTTGCTTGTTTCCCTGCTTACACAAGGTTATTGTTTCTGTACCCACAATATGTATTTCATTGTAATTCCCTGACAAACTACTGACAGGTTGGAAGAAAAGTGTACATTCTTCATCACTGCGTCTCTCACCTTTCTCCCTCTTGGTTTAGTTTTTCTACTTCTTTCACCTCGATGGAAGAATGCAATGATGTCTAGAAGACAAGGAACAAGTAAAATAATTTTTGTCTTTTAAATATCTTTATTTGTTCTGTGATATAAATTATTTCCTACTTACAAAATAACATCTGAAAAAGGAGATATTTTAAAAAATCTGACTTGAGATTTCTATCTTCCCATAGCTAGGAACCACACTAAACATTTTTCTAGCAAGAGTTTTGAGGAAATGTTCTCCGCTGTATGAAGGAAATGAGGGAAGAGAAATGTCAGTAATATTGGTGCTGGCCTAAGTAATTCTGTTGACAAGAGGAGGTAATTAACAAAATTAAACATGTGTTTTATGCATTTTTAAGTAAACAAAGAATATTAGTTACACAGGAAATAGCTCTCATTGGTGAGTGTGTAACAGGGATCTGTTTGGCTGAGTGCTCTCATTCTTTGCTTGGCAGCAAGAGGGGCTAAAGAGAAACCAGAACAGAGACTGATGGAGCATGTTTTCCTCCCAGCCTGCTGCCCTGGCTCGTAGAACAGTGTGTAAGCTCAGGAAGGGAAAGAAATTGGGTTGGAAATCTGTCCCACCTTTAACAGTTCCAGTTAATAGATTCAGGATCCCCAGTTATCAGATGCAGAATCAGCTTCTAGGTCTCTATTTTATTTTTTTTTTGTTCCTCCCTTTTTGCTTCCAGCTCTCCTGAAGTCTTGTAAAAATGTACACACCCTCAATATGGGCTCGTCTCTATTTTATTAAGTTCTCTGCTGGATGTAGATTCTCTTTTAAACAATAGCTCACAAGGTTTGGGTCTCTGATGGGAGTAGTACTTCTCTAGTTTTCTCTTTTTCTCTTTTTCTGATGGCTTTTATCAGAAAGAACCAGATTCTGCTCAGATAAATAATTTAATTTACCAAAGTTTACTATCCTGTATTATTTCATCAAGCTTTGGACAAAACAGAAGTTGTATCTCTTTCCACCATCTCTTATCCCATTGCCGTGGTGTAGGAGGAAAATATTTCAACATAACATTGCATGCAGAATATCAGGAAATAACAGACACTTTGAAGTTCTGGTATTAAATATTTCTCACAGCTGTTGACTGGCCATTTAGTATTGGAATTGTTTTAAAAATATCATTAGAAGTATTGTATGAGATGGTGGCTAGCTGCTGCTGAGTGAATATTTAATTTTTTTACCCCTCCTCTCTCTCTGGCTCCTGGTGACAATTAGATGGTCACAAAGGCAGTCCCACCTTTAGTCATCATCCCCCCACTCTCTCTCTGCAAGTACCACCCATCCTGCTCCAGTGCCTGCACTGAATTTGCTGTCCTTATGTATGAAATTCGAGTTTCTCGTTTTCTCTGTCAGGGCTTCACTTTGGGACATGTTCCACTTCATTTCCCGAGGATTTTATGCAGGGATGTGGCACCTCTTTGGGGATCAGAAAGAACATTCCTGTCTCCCTGCAGGCTGTGTCTGGCTCCAGTCATCCTTTTACTCTCTGGGCTCATTGAGAGTGTGACAGCTCTGACTGATTTTGCTGAGAGCTTAGTACAGAATCCTCCTCCATTCAGTGTGATGTGATGAATTCATGGGATTGGGTTGGTGCATTCAGTGTAAGCCAGAAGGGTAAAACCAAGAACATGTGTGCAGTGGTTGCTTTTAACAGCAATGCACTGTTGCTTTGGTGACACTCTACTGAGTTCTGGGCCAGCCTCTGAATTTTGTAAATACACTGTACTAATTTCATTTTGGTAGGCCAGGGAAACAACAAAGTAGAAATAGCATCTCATACAAAGGTAGTGTTTTGTATTGGGTGTTGGTTTTTTATACAGGGCTGGTGCAAATCAGGAAGGTTTTGAGCATTACAGAGCACTGTAGTTCTAATAATTTGCCTTCATTTGCTATAAATCCTGGAACCAAGTGACTTAGATCCAGATTTATTTTTTTCTATCAAGACATGTTGTCAGGATTTCAGAGGAAGAGAAATGATAACTCTGAGCTGCTGCTGATGCTTTTCAGAGATTCAACCTCTTTTGTCCCTGATGCAGAAGCAGGATTGTTCCAGCCATCTCTTTCTGTAAAATGACAGCTCCCTGCTGGTGCCTTTCTGCTCTGCATCACCAGCCCAAGTGAGAGAGGAGATGTAGACACCTTCACAATATTCTGATTTTCCTGTAATGGAAAGAGAGGGTGTAGGAAATTAAAGAGAGATCGGTTTTTAAACACAGTGTTTAAACGCTGATTTAATGGTACTGGTTGATAATCTTGTCACTGTCTCCCCCACAAAGGAATTTTACTTGTTTGAAGGCTGCAGTGTGTGAAGTGTGAGGCATCCTTTTCCATCCACACCTCAGTGAGAGGACAGGACCCTTGCACAGACTCCCAGCTGTCCCCATAACCAGCAGCTCTGCTCGCACCATCGCTGATGTGAAAATGGGGCAATTCAGCAGGTGAAATGCAGCTTCCTGGGAATGTGTCAGGAGCTGCTGCACAGAGCAGGAACCAACAGCTGGCTGAGAAAAGACACAGAGAAAACTGTTGCACCTGAGCAGCCTGGGCTCTTCCATAACAGAGCAGCTCCTTCCCCCTGGTTATTCTTATCACCTGCCTTTTCACAGGGGTCCTGGCAGAAGCAGCACAAGGGCATGGCAAGGCTGAGAGGTCAGATCCTCTTCTTCCCTTGCAGACAAGAGAGCTTCACAAAAGTGAAAGATCCAGAGATCTGAGATTTTTAGACACATTTCTGTGTATACACACACTTCAGAGTGAGTGGGGAGCTGCAGCTGAAGCTGATAAAACATCAAGCAAAGTAAGAAATCAGGCAGGAACTGTACTGTGGCAATAGATGGAGTCCTGGGGCTCACCACAGGAACCTCCCTGGTGGGTAGCTCTGCTGTCACACAGTATTGCCTCCTCCATGTTCAGTGTGCTGGGAAACAAAGCCTGAAAACTGAAATAAAGAAGAGCCCATCAGTTTGAGCTGAGTTTTGAGCAAACCTGTATCAAATTGGGCTGTCATCCACAGCCCTAAGAAAGTGTGTTGTACAGTAGAGACTGATGTGTGCTAAGGGTGAAGGTCCAGGCTCTCTCTTGATACAGTCTTTGTCAGAGCCTTGTGGGGTTTTTTGTTTGTTTGTTTGGGTTTTGTTTTGTTTTGGGTTTTTTTGGTTTTGGTTTTTTTGGGGTTTTTTTGGGTTTTTTTTTAAATGTAGAAGTCAGAATTTTAAAATGCAGAAGGTTACTTTTATTTGGTTTACCCTAAAGGAAAGCAGAAATGCTTAGATGTTGTTTGAATGAGTAATTTCAGGGCTCAGAATCAGGTGGCGACTCAGCCTGAGATCCTTGTGTGACATGTCTCCCTGCAAAAGAAATAAATATAGATACACAAATAAAAGAAATTAGATACGTTTGGGGTATTAGGAGGAGTGAAGTATATGGATTTAAGAAATTATTTTTACCTGATTATGCAGCATTGCTCAGACAGGTGAAGCAGTACTTTATATATTTTTAGTATCAGTGTATTTTCTAAACTGCTGAACCACTTATATTGGTATAGAAAGAACCTCAGATTAGAATTTAGGAACTAAAAAAATCTACTGCTGTGAAAAACTTAAAGAAGTCAAAACTGTTTAGCATCTCAGGAAGGGAAGATGATTTGATTGCAGGGAAAGCATTTTCATGTGGAGAAGACAGTGGATAGAAAAAGAACCTTTTATCTCACTGAGACAAGCAGTGGAGAGTTGTGCCTGGAAGCTGATCTAGAGGAATTCAAATGATATCTTGTACAAATAGTTTTAAGTGTGATGATGATTATCCTTTGGTATATGAAGAAACAGCAGGGAAAACAGTGGATTGTCTATCTCTTGATACCTGAAATGAAGACTGGTCCTTTAGGAAAAAGAGGGTTATGCTTTATTGAGCTTAATAGAGGAGTAACTGGATGTAATAGCCTGTGGTATACTGGAGATTGAGTGTGATGATCTAATGGTTCTCCTGGCCTTAAACTTTATGAATCCCTTGAAAATCCATGCAGACAGCATCACAAAATAGAAAGGTTTACTGTAGCTCCTGAATGCTGCAATTGCTGAAAATGTGCTCAGCTCTGTTCCCTGCACAGATGGAGTGGCAAACACCAAGTCAGACTGGCTGGATAGCAGGAATATTCACATCCCAAAATTCTCTGTGACACCCATCATGACGGACAGAAAAGACATTTCAGGAGCATGGGCCTGTCAGGCTTATTTGTTAATGAAAAGGCTCATATGACATTGTTTTCCAAACAAATGTAGTCTGGTAGTTAACTGTGTGAGGTAAAGTGTACCTCACTCTGATGGCCCTTTTGCCCTGTACTTCTGCATTTACATATATTTGGGCTCATCATCATTACATTTGTAGGCCTGGGGTTGATCATGGAGCTGATGCCAAGTCTATGATGATTCCAAGTCAAATCCTTCTACATCAGAGACTTCTGCAGTGTGACCCAGAGGGGGTCAGTAGTTGTCATCTGTTGCCATAAATGAAATGTGCTTTACTTCTTAGAATTTCTCTGTTAATTCAGCAGGTGTAAAGGATTCCATAGGTTGTATATGAATGTGTACAAAAAACCCACCTGGCTGGTTTTGCCTCTAAAAATCCAGGACTTTATTTATAGCAATTATGGGGAAGGAAACAGCAAGACTCTGACAGTAGGGGAATATTTCAGCCCTCAGAGTGATCCCAGAGATGGGCTAGAAGACGTTATCCAGCCAAAATTTTAGGTATTCCACTCATCAAATAAAGGGGGTAGGGGGTAATCCCTCTCATCCTTCATAGATCATAGTTTCTTAAACTTTGTGACGCCTCTAGCATTTTAAGGGTCTGCTGAATTCCTTAAGTGCCAGCTCTTGAACTGCACATTGATTTTCCTTAAGTGTCCTCAAATAAAACACATAAAGTAGGGCTGTGTCTGAAATTCATGTTCCTGCCAGACACCGTTCCTATGATATATTGCAACAATACATCAGAGAAAAGCAGCCCCGGTGATCTATTGCAGTAACACTGCACATTCTTGTAGAAGGAATGAACAGGAACTCCAAACTGAGAACCTGAACAGCTTTTTGAAGCTGTCTTCTGGCACAGGTGCTAACACCTATTGTGTTTGTCAAAAGATCAAATACTGGGTGTAACTTTTTCTGTGCTGCTGGTGCACTGATTGGTGATAAATGTGGTTCTCTCTAACTGCAGGAATGAATTACAAATATTCAAGATTTTTTACAGAGTTCTGTAATTAAGGGCTAAATACACACTGATATTGATAATATGCTTTGCATTTAGAGGGAAATAAATTTTTTAAACTCATTTTCTCTGATGTAATTTGAATCAGAAAAGAGCCAATAAGTGTTACCCATCAAGAGTGTAATGAAAACTGGGCCATTAACATCTGAAATTTATAGTGTAATGAGGAACAGCTTCTGTGCCTTATTCTATTTTTCTAGAGGAAAGGGACCTATTATTCACAGTTACTCTTATGGACTCAACAGTACTAGAAATATTTCTCCTTAGTGACATTTTTACATGGATCTTTTTCACTGAGAAAAGGAGTGTGTCTTCCATTGAAATCACCTTTTCTCAACAGTTTTATCTCTTTGATATCATTTTCCACTGACCTGAAAAATCTTGAGCCTTGCCTTAGGGTGCTGCCAGTGCTTCACAGTCCTTCTGTGCTCACAGCAGCTGAATTTTGGTAGGTGGTTCCTGCAGTGATCCCTTGTGTTGTTGCCATGGCTCCTTCACTTTGCACTCTCAGATGCTTGTAACTCACCAGTGGTATATTGAAATGTCACCACGTTCACACAGCCTGAAACTGGTGTGTTCCATCTGTGCTCCTGCTTTATCAGAACGTCAGATGTTGCTGCTGTCTCTGAACTGCCTCACAGCAAAGAATCTTCATCATACCCCACCAAACTGCAGTCAACACTGATGGTTGTCCTGCCTGAACAGTTGGGTCAGCGTGGGATCAGCTGTGGCTCGATACCAGAAGGATAAAAGCTCACTTTTAGCCTCTGCCTCCACTCATTAAATAACTGAATACAAAAGTACATTTCCTTTTGAGGCATCTTTGATATGGACAGCTTTTCTACAATTTGCTTTCCATCTGGAGCTCAGCTCTGCTTCCTTCAGGCCAATGATGTGACTATTGGTGCTCCCCATCCCAGGTACTTGCTCTGACATACAGCTTCCTGAAAGGGATCTCTTCTTAATTTTGGCAAAAAGTTGTAGGATGGAGCCAAGACATTATTTCTGGATAGAAGTTAGATTGAGACTTGTATGCTCTCGTACGGTTCTGAACTACCCAAACAGGTCTTTTTCAGAGAAAATATGCTGCCAGTGATGTTTAAAGACATTTTAGCATCAGTGCTTTGGATTATTTGACCTGCCAGCACAGTCATGCTGCATTGAAAATGTCAGGATGAGAAAATGCATTGAAATTAGGATGAGACCAAGTGAGAACTCTAGGTCTGGTCTCTTCTGTGTCTCCATAGTCAACTTTTCTGGGTCCTAATGACATTTTTTGTTTCCTACCATCACATTTCCTCATAACATCTGCCTCTCTTTCAAAATATAAAGTAGAAAAATTAAAAGGAAGAAAGCCTAGTTTTAAAAAGAAAATAAGTTAGGCAGTTATAGTCTTTTTTTGTTTTCTTAATTTCATTTTTCCTGGACAGCCACCTTGCCTGGCTCTCTTCCAACCTCCCTACCCATGTTAGAAGGAAATGTTGCACAGTCTCTTAAGGTTCAGACCAATTATTTCTATTGAGAGGAGAATATGTCCTTATTTTTGTAGCATGTGTAATACATTATGCAAACCAATGTGAAAGGCAGCTGAAAAATAACTGAATAAAGCTGCCACAAGAATACAGATATCTGAAGGCATGGAAATGACCTAAGATGCTCACTTAGTCTTATAGCTATAAATTTTAAAACTCATGACAGTTATTTTCTGTGAGACAGCCAATCTGCCAGCTTGAAATTAACGTCAAGATTTTAATAATATTACACTAGTGAGGTCAGGCAGGTGCCATAACCTCAACCACAGCAAGTGCACGTTCAGGAAGAGTCAGTTTGTCACCTCATGAGGACAAACCGGCACCCGATGGAGGAAGGTTTGACTTCTTCCAGTTGCCACCTGGTTTCCCACCCACTGGATTCTCTGATGAGTAGATGCTGTTCTGATTTTCTCTGATGAACCATAGCAGGTCCACCAAGGGAAAAATTACCCATGTGTTGTCTGCACTGCCTTGGCCTCTGCTGGCTGATCTTGAAATATGCTGAGATGTATTTGCTTGCAGGAGTTGTCTGTTTTGATTTGCAGCGTGCCTGCTCTTGAAAACAAGAAAGTTTTAAATCCCATGCTCTTTTTTGTGTTACATGAGACATCAGGGCTGCTGTCAGCAGCAGGGATCACTGGAGCCAGGCCAGCTCTCAGAACAAGCACAGTCACAGACCTGCCTGTGAGCAGGACTGAAGTGCAGTAAGAAATCTTGCAAGGAACCCTCTGCCTTTAATCTCTTTTCCCTATCCCTTTTTCTGGCTTAATTCCTGGATGTGGCCTTGAGACTACCCTGCTGGATCCAGTGAATGTGTATCAATTTGGCTTACCTACACCTGGCTTCCTCTAAGCTACTTACTCACATGATTCTTAGTAAGAAGAGAGATATTTTTTTGTATAATTCATTCTTTAGTTGCTCCTCTCTCTGCTGAAGGTCTTACTTTGTAAGGTTAAAAAGGACAGAGCTAAGCAAACATGTAGAAACTATACCTATGTAAAATAGTAGATATTTCTTGCTTACAGCCTGCTCTGAGCAGGTTATGTGCTTGTGACCTTGCTGGAGCCACAGGCTGAGTGGGGAGTGCTGGGCACAGAGATCTGTGTGTGCTAAGGCATTCAGTGACAAAGCAAAGTGACAGAGCAATCAGTGTGTGAGCTCTGCTCTGTGAGATGCCCTGGCCCACGGGCTGACAAACCATGGCTGAAACTGCACAGCACTAAAGGGGCAACGCTGAACTTCTTTTGGAAGAGCTTCAAAATGCATGGGGATCATGTGGCTGCACCCTGAACACTGATGGCTCTCTACAGTCCTTAACAATGCAAATGAAATGGGATTCATATTTCCTCATCATCTCTTGGAGACATACTTGCTTCCTTTTTGTACAGTAGTTTATACTGTTAGTGATTTTGCCTTCTCATTCATACCTGTATTGTTTCATTCAAATTTATGGATGTATCTATATTGTTTGGGAGTACTTCAAAGTTAACATATTTGGAAGAATATTTTAGATCAGAAATACTTAAGGTTAGAATCTAACAATCTTTGTTAATTTTTGCTTCATGCTCTAGGTAAAAATGGAGCCTTACTATAATAGCAATTATGGGTGGTTATTACTCTTGATTAAAATTACATTAAGCTGCAGTTGGCAACTAAAAAGATTAAATCCTCACATAAAACCTGTCAGCCTTTCATTTTAAACATCTGTTAGTTAAGTGTGACAGTAGCACTGATGTGGAGTATTTGCCAGATACCTCATCAACAGCCACCTTTGCATCATCAGATAATTGAGACAATATGGTCTGAAGTGAATCATATTTCAAATATGACTGCATTTCACACACCACATAGAGCTTAGAAGTCTTCCTTCAGGTCAGATGTAAACAAATCCAGTGTTTTAGGATTATTTGATTCTTCAGGTACAGCGTTCNCTTAGAAGTCTTCCTTCAGGTCAGGTGTAAACAAATCCAGTGTTTTAATTCTTCAGATATAGCGTTTTCTGGTGATAAGTTGAAAATATGTTTTCGTCATATCAGTATCGAATGTATTGATGGTTGGGATCTAAAGGATTTATCTGTCTGCTCTTTTCTTTTTCTGGCCCAGGTTTGCAATGTCTGTAAATCTCTACAGTCCTGCTGATATCAGTTCACCAGACTGATTTTGCAGGCTGATTTTTTTCCAAGGCTATTTAGATGTTTACATATTCCTGAGGACCTCAGACTAACACGAGCCACCATCTGAACTTCTGCCTGTGCCTTCTCTCTCCCAGAGGGTTTTATTCTGGTGCCAGGCAGAAAAAGGCTGTATCAGCATATCCAGATACCTGCCTGGTAAGAGGTAAAGGTAAAGAGGCCTCCTCAGTGTCATGTGCTGTAAGAAAATGCAGTTCTGAACCTGCAAGGGCTCTTGGGGGAACCCAGGGCTGTAAGAAGAAAAATTTCAATTTTAAGCTGTTATAATATTTAGATGTTTATTTTGATCTCTTGAATCTACGAGTGAAGGAGGTCACACATTTTCACTGACTGCAAAATTTAGAGAGTTTTTGATGTACAAAAGTGGAAATAAAACGTGTCCCAGTTTTAAGTGGCAATTTAATAGTAATTTAAACTGAGAATTTATCCTCGGCCCTTCTGCAAAATCTGTTATGAAAATGTGTTATGAAGACTAGAAATTTTTTATTTTTAGGGCAAAAATGCAACGCAAAAATAGTGTTTCAGTTTAAACTGGGAATGTTTAAACTCAGACTAGAAAATGGATAGAGGTGGGGGGGATCTCTGCAGCCCAATGCTCACCTCACTGGGGATGTGTTGCTCCTACTGAATTGCTTCTACTGCTGCTCCCTACACCAGGTGCTTCTTAAAATGAATTCTTTATGGGGAAACATCTTGCCTACCATCACTGGGCTCATAACTCGTGCTAAACTGACAACTCAGCTGAGGCTTCTGGATAATAAATCTATTAATATCAGGACAACGTCAGAGATCCAGTGCATTTAGCTGGAAAACAATCAGTACTGTAGCTTTGAGAAAGGAAAGAAACTTAATTAGCTTTTCGACAAAACAGTTTTTGAAACTCAATACAGCACCAGCTCCTTTGCTTGTTACCTACATGCAAAGAAAGCACAAAAGGAAAATAATTAAAGGCACTGAGCAGTCAGTAGAAGTTACTTCACTTCAGCATTGAGCTCCATTGTCAGTGCTCAGTGAGAATGGGCTGCTCTCCTCAGTCAGCAAGAGGAGGTCAAGTGGAAATGGCATTTTGGATGCTTTCTGAGAGTAATTTGCTGTTTCTACTGCTCCCAAAGTTTCACATTCTGGCTGCTATGCTTTGTCACTCTGGTTTTGAGGATTTTCCTAGGCCTTCTGATTTGTCTTTCATATTGAAGTCAGAATTTTTACTTTCCCACACTTGTACTATAAACAATAGCTTTGTTTGCTTAACTGTCCTTCGTTGTTTACATACTTGTAGGAAGGAGGAGAAAGTTGATTGACAGTTGTCCTGACCAATGTGGTTTGAGAGGTGGGATTTCATTCTTCAATCCACAGGCACCTTTGGAAAGGTATAAAATTGAGTTTTGTAAATAAACTTGGGTTTTTCCTGCTTTGCTCTTCACCGTGCCCTCGTGAAGTTCTTTCGTGTCATGCTGCGACAATGCTTCATTTAAGAGATCAAATCTATAACACAATATTTTTTAATTAAAATTTTGGGAAAAAAATACAGGGCAGCAAAAAAGAATAATTTTATTTAATAATGTGATTTATGAAAATTTTTTTAGGAAAATCCTGGCCCATCTGTTGCAACTCTCTATTAGTGGAAATCTAGTTATCAATACTTATGTGGGAATCTGTCACAGGGATGTTTGCTCACAGTGAAGAAATCTGCCAGCAAACAAATGTCTTTATTTTAGTGCTTGACATCAAGTTAATGCCTTTTATTAATTCAGAAATGTTCAAATGGAATGTGTAATGCGATTATTTATTGATGCATAAGAGCATCTATTCAAAATTCATGGAGTATTTTTATTATTGGTATTGTTATCATCTTTTATTTGCTGACTGTTTTAAGTATGTCTGACAATTAAAGACTTATAAATTTCTTTAATTAAATGATTTGACCTCCCGCCTCCCAGGGGTGACAAAGCCTCTGCTATTCCAGGAGTGAGGTGGCTCAGACATCCAGCTCAGCTAGAAAAAGTCATCTCTGCCTATGGTTTGTACTTCTTCAACCAACAGAAATGCGTTAAGATGCTGGATTTTTAGGATTTTCTTCCATAATCTTGGGGAAAAAGAAGTTATAACTGACTTTTCTCTGCTCCTTCTTGAGCTGGAAAATAGCAGGACTAAAAGTGGGAGGGTGTGGGTGAGATGTTTTTGGTCTGAAACTAAACCCTCAGAGGATGAGTACTGAGCCCTCCATCTCCTAATTGATGTGGGGTGATCATTCTGTCTGATACTGAGCTTCCCCTGCAACTTTCAGAGCTGCTCTCATCCTTGATTTTCTTCTCTTGCCTAGGACTTTTGGCCTAGGATTCACCCACATTGCTTTATTACACTTTCTATATCAGAAAAAAAAAAAAAACAAACCAACGAAAACATTCCCAATGGACCAGGAATCCAGTGGACTTCCAGTGGCCTATTTTCACCTTTTCCCTGCCAACATCTTCCCTCTGGACTGGTTTGTGTCTCATACCTCTTGGCTGTCTGCAGGTTGTGGTGTGTGATTTTGCACAGGAGGGAAGGTTCACACAACCATGTGACACCGAAATTACATCATCCTAAGAACTCAGAATTGGGTATTAAAGGTTATTTTGCAGCTGAAACCCTCATCTCTCAATTTTCAACCCAAGCAGACACTGCTTTGTATTCTTTATGTTTTTTTAAAATAACGCCTTTCAAAAGAGAAAATTAAAATCATTACTCTTTTCCCTTTAAATGAAAATGTAGGTTGAAGCATTGCCCTCTGCATTAACCCAAAGTACACGACTCCATCTGTATCATCAGATGGGGTTTTCTTTCCACTTCAGTTCAAAGGTTAATATTTGTCCTAACCTCTCTTCCAGCTGGCTCTGTTAGGTAACCTGTTGCAGATCTTTACACATAGGGGAAAAAAATTTCACCAAAAGAGAGCACAGGGATTACTTCCATGTCTACAAATTCTCTCCAGTGGCAAAGAATCCTTCTCCTAGAAAAAGATGATGTAGAACAATCCCTATGTTTAATCCTGGCTCTCAGTCCTTCCTGCCGTGTATGTTGTATGAATTTTGTTGCTGCTTTCCAAGGAAAGAGAGTACATTCCTCAAGATATTTTGACACATTCCAGGTCTCTCCTATCTTTCCTCATGGTGATATTAAATATTCTACTTAAAAAAACTTACAGGCTTCAGCAGAGTAAGGCCAATGTGTCTATTAAATTGTTCTTTGCAATATGAGAGCTAAAGAAATGCAGTTAGTTACAATATGAAATTATGATTACTGCTGGAGCAAAGTGCACTTTCAAAGCAGAGGGAAAATGGCCAGAAGAGATACAATCTCTTAAACTGTTTAAAATTAACATATTGTACTAAACCAAAATTAGGCATAATTGCAGCACTTAATATAACCTGTCAAGAGATGTTTTAATGAGCTCCGTTCAAATACTGCTGCCAAAGAAAGATTTTTTTCCTCTGTTCTATTTCAAAATGTAATTTCAAGCCTTGAAAAATTATTTCTTGAATACTAGTAATATGAATTAATGTGATGTCTGCAAGGACAGTAGTCATCCTATTTTGGCCTAACATGGTTACCCCACATTCTTTTCTTTGTGGGGACAGATTCTATACCAAAAAAATGGTATACAAATGATTTGCAGAGCAGAAAAAGTGTTTTCAGTTTTCTTTTGTGGTAAAAAACCCTAAATAATTAATCATACCTGAGGTGGCAAACCCAATGGATTTTGAAATACTAATGACTTAATAGATTATTTTTTGACAGAGGAGTAAGCACATAAAGTTCTTTTAAGACTGGATAAAAGTGCTTGGACAAGTAGTCTATAGATCTATTTTTATTATGCAAGCTTAATTAGTGCAAAAAGTATGACAGCATTATAAATTACTTAAAATGTATATTCAGTTAGTAATTAAAATTAATGTGGTTAACACTGATCATGGTTTTCTTATTTACTATGTCTGAGTTATTTTTCCCTCAGTGTTTGCAGTGAGCTGCCTGCTGGGTCTACACATACCACTGAACACTTTGTTCCTCTGCTGGGCTGTGCATTAGTACTCCTGATCTGCTCTGTTTAATTCTCTATTTCAAATGGACTTTTAAAATCATTTTACAGGGGGTCCTTTACTGCTGAGGAATTTCCACAGGCAAATTTTACAGTCTATTGTCTCATCATGAGGATAACCTTAGATAATTTTTATTTTGAACAACAACTTGCTGTTGAGGAAAACAGGAAAGAACCACAGCGAGGTCCTTGTGAGGATTAAATCCAATTTCTGTGTTTTCCATTGGAACTTGCATCTCTGTACCAATAAATCTGCAATACAGTGGCAAGAAAACAGATGCTGTTGTGCAAATACCAGCACTTCTTAAAAAGGCATTATAGCAGAACTATATGAGATTCAAACTGAGTGGACCAATGGTGGAATCCCTCGTGCAAACCCAGTCTACGGAACTGAGTAAGGTCAAACAGAAGAATCCATTTAGGATGTTATTTAATTAAAGTTTCATCACTGAGGTCCACAAGTTTCACTGAATAATAAGGAAAGTTATGCACTCTCAGGAGTGCAGCACACACCTTCAGCAGTCAACTTTACAATAGAAATAATCTCCACACAAATTACTTTGCAGATATCATTAGGAGAATATTGGGTAGTACATTTGTTATTCTGTGGGAGTCTGCATGTCTCCAAGGACAGGAGTTCTTGCTGAACAGTGGATATTTATGTGGAAGCAATCCAATATATCTGATAGTCAGGAGATTTTGTGCCATAGTTACCCAAGACTTCTCTCTTAAAAGCCAATCTAATGTACAAACACTTTGGTAAGTTTGTTTCTCAAATAAAGGTATTCCCAACAAACAATAGAGGTATTTCTGGGCTTCACTGCTTATATATTTATTACAAAGATAAAGTTGAGAAATTATTAAAGGACTTTATTTCCACTTAGAAAGCCTCTAGCTAAGTCATCTGTCCTGTATTCTATCACAGGTGTATCAAAGGCTTTTCAGCATCAAAGAGTATGGCTGCAGTAATTTTTTTACCCTGTGTTCTTTGATGTGTTTTCCACATTTTGATATTTTCCGTGGCTGACATTTTCCATCAAAAAACAGCCTGACACTTTCCATCCAAAAAGGACAGATGATGATTTTCCAAAGACCTTTAGCTTTCCTTATACCTTTGCAGATGGATACTCCTGCAGAAATTTACTCAAAATACATTGTGACCACAGTCAGAAATTTAATGTCATTGTTAGGGGTCCTCTACTCTTCAGCTTTTCAGATGCTTACAGTTATTATCTACACAGTTATATAAAAACAAAGAGAAAGGTTTGTGTTATTTGTTCTAGTTTTTAATATTTAAAAATAGAACTTCACAGTTAGCAATGCAATTCATTAGCTTTTCATGGAAGTCTCCTAATTTTATTTTTCTGAAGTAGCAAAAAAATTTAGGGACTTCTGTCCATCAAGAACAAGATCTTTTTTTCTATAAAGCTACAGTCAAACATGCCAAAGGTTGGAATAATCAGTGATTAAATGAATCAATGTTAACAGAAAAGAATAAAGACATATCAGACTTATTCCCAGTTCAGGAGGAAATGTCACCAGTTTTAGAATTAACATTTAGAAAGGTGAATCAGAATAAAATGTGGGAAAGTAATGGCACATTCAGCTTGCATTTAGACATCAGACTCCTTAATAACCCTGAAAAGGATTTAATAAAATAAACATTTAAAATAAGCTTCCAGAAAGTGAGAAGGTGTTAACTGGTGATCAGAAAAAAGTTATTCTGCAGGTTTTATGTCCTTATAGAAGATCTGACAGGAGATCTGAAAATATAAAATAAGTGTTAGCAAGGAACAGAGTTGTGAACTTCAAAAATATTCTAAAATTATCAGTGCTTATTAGAACATTTGGGAAGTGATCATGAGCTTAAATTATCAAGAATGCAGGAAGAAAAAGCAGAAATGTCTGAAATTCATGCAAGAAAGCATTACTGAGTTTAAGGTTGATATGCTTGATCTCTGCCCCCAGAAGTGCTCTGGTTTGGTTCTGTAGATGTCTCTCCCATCAGCTGGCAGGGAGCATTGACAGGCCAGGGAATGTGTGAGGCAGAGTCCAAGCTGTTTGCTCTCTGGGGAAAGAGAAAACACAGAACAGAATCATGGAATCATTTTGGTTGGGAAAGACTTCTAAGGCCACTGAGTCCAACCATTAACTCAGCACTGCCAAGGCCACCACTAACCACGTCCCCAAGTGCCACATCTGCACAGCTTTTAACACCTGCAAGGATGGTGACTCACCACGTCCCTGGGCAGCCTGTTCCAGGGTTTGGGAACCCTTTCAGCAGAGAAGGTTTTTCTGATATCCAATCTAAACCTCCTCTGGTAGAGCCACGGGGCCATTTCCTCCTGTCCTACTGCTTGTTACTCGAGAGAAAAGGGTGACCCTGCCCCTGGCTACAACCTCCTTTTGGGGGGTTTTAGAGCAGAGATCTCTCCTGAGGCTCCTTTTCGCCAGGCTAAACCTCCCCCGGTCTCTCAGCTACTCCCATCAGACCCTTCCCCAGCTCCATTTCCCTCTCTGGACACACTCCAGAACCTCAGTGTCTTTACTTGCCATGAGGAGCGCAAAACTGAACAGAGAACAGGATGATGTCCATTTTCACAATCTCAATATATCTTTTAGTCATTTAGAAAATAACCCCAAAAAAGCCAATTAGGAATTCATGTTTCATTTTTCAGCAGGATCCACTGTCTGCTCTGTCCCACTCTCAAGTTTTAAATGACTTTTGGCTGCGTTGTTCCTTTCTGCTTGCCTTATTACCTAAATTACTGTCATTTGTCAGACTGCAAGAGTTTTTTTAGCTCTCTTAATGAATACAGACCCCACCCCCCAAAGGACTGGACAAGTTTTGTTTATCTGTAATTACTTTCAGGTTCCTTCTGCCTACCTTTTTCTAATTGCGTATATTTATTCTGAAAGCCTCACTATGACCTATGTTTTAGCTATGTTTATAAAATGTGGATTAAATAGCAAATATCCCCAAAGCCAGTGTTTTTAAGGAAGATGTGAATATAAACACTTCCTAAACTTAGGAGCTGCTTCTGAATCAGTGACATATTGATACAGATGCATTATCCGGATGTTTTTTATTCCCTGGGTGCTGCAGTGGATAAGATTGCTTTCCTTAGTGCTTTTTTATACTTCAGAGTGCAAAAGTGCCCTGAAAATATTAGCTGACATTCTGGGCTGAGTACAGAACAGATACAGATTTTTTTCCTCCAAAACTTCTAACAAAAATCCTTCTAATATGTTTATATACAACTTTCCTTGCTCCTGTATGATATCACAGCACTGAACACTCTCTCCCTAAATTTCATTACTCAGTGTTGGCATTGTTAGGAAGGGAAAATTTCTGTTAGTGTAGGTTGAAAGATTAGAACTTAACAAACTCTGAAGACTATGGTTTAAAGAGGAGAAACAAATCACAGGAAAAAAGGATCTGAAGTATCCCATTCCATGATTTATCTCAAATATTCTTTCTTTCGTACAGAGAAAAACAGTGAAAGAAAGGGAAATAATATCATGACAAATGTTCACGTTGCAGCTTATTTCTTTTACTGGGACAAAATATGAAAAACTACTTGTTTCAAAGGTAAAATAAATTTAAAGTTACTGCACTCGCTAAAATATGCTAGTTAACTAAATGGACAATGTCATTCTTTTTCACAAAACTGTTGAACCCAATGTATAGTTACTTTTCTGGGACAGGGACTACTCTGATCTGAGCCAGTTTCTTACCCAAACTTATTTTATTGCTGTTCCAAAGTTTGATCTCAGTGAGTCAAATATTTCTGTTCTGCCTTCTGACATGCAGAGGTTTTTCCCCCCCTGCTTTAGTGAGACTGCAGCCCTAGCACAAAAACCTGTAGCCTTCAGAGGAAGGTAAGAATTGCTGCCACTTTTGCCCATATGCAGCAAAGACAGGATAGAACTCCTCCTCAGAACTGCATCAATTCCTGAGAGAGAAAGGGAAACCTGGAAGGGGATATTTTAAATAAATGTCTTTGCCTTGATTTAGATTCAGACTTGAATATTTGTATTGCACCAGTGTTTTTCCACATGAGAAATACAAACAGTGTGGCATCATCTGGGGTGCAGTGAGCTGTTTTTAGTTTGTTTGTTTGTTTGTTTGTTTGTTTGTTTTTTCCCTAGATATACCTGAAGATGGCTGGTAAAAAGTAAAAATGGTCACTTTATCCAAACATAGGTGAATCTTCTCCCAAAATCCAAGGAATGTCCAGGGTGGAACTGCTGTTCATGACCTCCCCAGAGGCATTTTTTGTTGAAAAGCAATTAGTAAATGCAATCTTGTGCTGCTTGATGTTCATTATGTGATAAAGCTGCTGATAAAGATTAGATACCAGCATATCATGCTTCAGTCAAAATAAAAAGATTCTTAATTTGAATGTCAGGCTGTCCCTACTGACCTTTCAGCCATGAATCTGCAATATTTTGTAGCTCTTAAATGGAATATTATAAAAATCACATTGCTGATTTATAAAAATTTCTTTTCTTCCTCTTGATGCCCTCAAGATATGTTTCAAATCTTCTTTATAATCTTTGATTTTTAAAATATCTTGTTGAAGAAGGAATCTATGAGGAGCAGTATGGCTGGGGAAAAGGGCAAACAACTAGTCAATACTTTTAAACATAAAAAAGATCCTTCTCTCAGGTTTTCCAAGATACTTTGCAATGGCCTTGTAGAAATTAATGAAAGCATCTCCAGTACACTGAACAGGATCAGAGTTCACTTCTGTGCTGAGTGCTTTTGAAACTCCTTTCCCATTTCTACTTAGCAGTGACCTTAATTTTCCTTTCCCTGAGTGAGTAAACAGCTTTAAAAATACTTGTTAGAATCAGAGCACAAACCTGGCAGGCTATTTGCCCTCTTCCAGTAGGAAAGTTCAGAAAGAGGCAGCCAGACCACCTGCCATTGCTTAAATCACTGTGACTATTAGGTTAATTTTAATTTACTGAAGTTCAGTCCACGTCTGTCTGTCTTTTTCCACCCAGATAAACAGAGGAAGCAAGTGGAGGATTTTATTACTGTAATTAGATGTATCTTAGCAGTGTGAGGCAGAGCTGACTGTGGAGGAGGAGAGCATTTCATGCTGGGGTAGGTGAGTACAAGTTTCCTGTCCTTGCATAATGTGGTGATTTTAATGGTGTCTACACTGATCAGACTCTGAAATATGCAGAAAATGGGGTAGGTTTTTTTTATTTTGTGAATGATATAAAGCAAGCTCTATAGTAGTAAGTCCTCACACTGGCTTATGAAAGACAACTTTTTTCTCCAGTGACTTTTTTAAAGCTTCAAAGCTGCTCTGGAAGCTTCATGACTTTGAAGTCCAGCAGCATTTTGGCACAATCTCCAATGTTAGGGGTTCCCCTTTTGGGCATCCCCTGCAGAGGTGCCAGAAAACTCCTCCATTTCATTTGCCTCCTGGGAGTCTCACTTTAGCCAACACAAAAATCTAATCAGTGCGTCTGTTGTTCTAGTGCATTAAATTGCTGAGGTTAAAAAAAAAAATGGAGTGTAACACATTTTTAAAGGCATTAATTTTCCTTGACTTCTTACTCCTGTCACTCTGCTGTTATGGAGGAGTCCCTGTCTGTACAGTATTTGATCTCTTCTATCACTGTTGTCAATGCTTGACAAATTACACAGAATATTAATACTTTTTTTAGGACTTTAATATTGAAGATCATTTTCACAGGAATTTTTAAGAATATGATGGATACTTTTAGTAATTTTATTTTTGAAGCTAGATTTCCTGTGTTTATTCACCCTTCTGGTTTTGTCTGTTTGCAAACAATAGAGAGGAGGATTTTTAAGTCCTATTGAGTTTACAGTTATTCAAATGAAAGATTTAAAAGTCATAGACATTTATTCAGCAGCATTAACCCGTGTTTGTTTACAGTTATTCAAATGAAAGATTTAAAAGTCATAGACATTTATTCAGCAGCATTAACCCGTGTTTGTCCAATTAATATTTAGATGCAATAAAGTTTATGCTACATTACACTAATAAAAGAAATGTGATGTCAAGTTCCTGATAGTAATATCAAATATGACACTAGAAAGAGTATGGGACTGAACACTGAAGAGCTTAGTGTTTATTTGCTGAATAATGGGTTGATTTAAAGACTCATTTCCCCTGATATTTAAGTACCTTTAATGCTCTGAAATTCTCAGTGAGAATGATGGCTGTTGTAACAAAGAAAAACAGAAAACAATAACCAGACTGCTACAGATCCTTTCCCATTGCCTATAGAGAATGAACTTTTAACAGTAGTTTCATTAGTCCCTTTTCTTACCAGGGAACTTTTGCTCAACTGATCTATGGACAAAAAATAACTGTTAAAAAAAGCCAACTCTATTTTATCTGACAGATAAAATCATAGGCAATATCTTTGTATTATCTAAATTTGAATCAGTAAAATATTTGGCATTTCATAGCTTTAAGCTCAGGGTAAATGTTTTCAGCAGAATCAGTCTTTTAAGAAAAGGCCGCCATGAACTTCATCCTGCCCTCCCAGAAACCATGCTTATGTCAACTCTGAAACAGCACAGAGGAACCCAAATTCTCACTCTGCTCAGTAACAGGGCCCTGGCCAGTTGGAGCACAGGGAGTGAGTGATCTTTGATTTTGGAGACTCGGGACGTGATCCCTTCTTTCCCAGAGGTTTATTTCAGCTTATAGGATGGTGAACCATCAGCAGTAAGGTGCAACACCTCTCAGGAGTATTTGAAGGCCTTGTATGCACTAATAAGTGCTTGGAGCTTTTCCTTGAAACCTTAAGGAGCCTCATTTCTCTCATTTACCAGTTAAAGGAACTGCATTAGTAAAATGTTTGAAAAGCCATTAGGTCTAAGCATATGAAGCAAAGGAAGTGTTATGGTGTTATTGGTTTAGAATCCCCCAGCTGTTTCCCATACATTTTCCATGGGCCTTGTAGTTGTTTTTAGTTTTCTATAATTATATTTTAATTTTGCATCTGCAGTTTTCTATGTTCCTACAATTAGTCTTAATAATTAAATCTGTGAACTCTGTGACTTTTACCCACCCTTTACTTCTTGCCTTTCCAGGCTATGTTATAAAATTCATAAACCTTGTAAATTAGAAACAGATTCCTATGTTTTGCACTTGAGCTGAAGACTTTAAGTACGACAATTCAATTAATATGAAACATGTTCAATATTTTATTTTACCTTAATGAGTGCCACGTTCCTCCCTCTCTCCCTTGCTCTCTTTCAGCCAAGTGTAACAAGAACATTGTTTTCTTCTTTTCAGTTTAAATACGGGAAGCCATTATTTCTGCTCACACATGAATATTATATCACAAACACCCCTCTAGTGCACTGCCATTTGTTTATGAGGAAAGAAAATAATGTAAGACTCATAAATATAACTCTATTTCAAACTCTTGAGGTTTTGCTGACAGTGGATTAATGCCCTGCGCACTCTTTCCTCTCTCCTCTAATTTTGAAATAAGTTAGCCAAGACTCCATTTTTTTTCATGCAGGAAAAGCCAATTCTTTATTCACATAACTCATTTTATACAGTTTTCACAGACCTCGTGTGTAACACTCATTGGCTGGTAAATTTCTTACTACCCCATTTTATTGGTCAGAAGGTGGTTTGTGTGTACATACTGAGGTTTAGGCTGTTTACATTTTTCTTTTGTGGGTTCTCATGGAACCTAATGTTTATGCAGGTGCCCTTGTTTTTTTCTCTGAGAATAGATTGTTGTGCTAACAAACTTTTCCTACTCCAGATTGTTTCATAGGAGAACTTGAATATCTGCACTTAGCTAAAAAAGTAGGCCTAATCCATATTTTATAAGAACTTCCTTTTATACCATCTTTTACTTGTCTGCAACACTCTAAGGCCTGATCTTAATCCCAATTTGGACAACAAGCAAAACAAAGCAAAAAAAAAAAAGTGTGAATTGTTCCAGATGAGTTCCCACGTTTGTAACCTTCATAAAGCTGCCAATCAATTAAAATAGCCAAAGCTTCATCTTTCTGCAGCTCTGAGCTGCTTTGTGTTGGGAAATGGGAAATCAACTTGTTTTTCCTCTGGCATCTTCCTCATCCAGTTCACTTCTTTGCTAAGAGACTCCTACAGGGCTTTAACCAGAGGAATTCCCCTGTTCATGTGAATGTTAAATCCACTTGACCAGTGTTGAAGCAAGCATATCCAGAACCTGGAAAAACACATTTTGAGTGAGCTTTTGAGAAACAAGCAAACAAAAAAAAATAAAAAGCTTTTCTTCTGTTTCTTCCACTTTATTTTTCTGGCCGCTGACTTAAGCCAGGTCCTGCTCAGCTGAAGGGCTTTGCAGGGTGTCAGGATGTCCTGGGGGACAGCAGTGTGCTTGAGTGCCCCTTACCCTCCCTATGATAGGGGGTACAACTCCTGGGCCGTGGTGTTTATGATTGCAGTGATGAATTTTCTATTTTTATAACCAAGTTGTTTAATGAATATTTCATTTTATGCAAAGCACTTGTCCTGCTGAAAGCAAAAGTAACTGTTCCATATTTTTTAGCTTTGGTTGCTAAAAGATAAGTTCACTTGTTTCAAATACTTGAGACAGGGATGCTAATTTATGCCAGTCTTTTAGCTGTGGGATTGATCTGCAAACTTATTTCTTTAGAAAACTTTACCTTGCCTTTAGATGTCAGAAATGTTTCCATGCTTCCCTTTCACATAATTCTGCATTTTAATGAGTCACTTCAGCAATTATTGTGGGGTTTCAACATCACTTTTGTATATAAAGAAGTTAGAAACTTCTTTATATGAGGAGTGTTAGAAATACTCTGTGTGGTTCTTTTTTGAATTTAATTAGCTAAAATATATTTGTCATATTTTTGTCTCTGTATGTTTATTTTTTAAGAGTGTTTGTGTGTTTCTGTGATCTACTCACACATCAATTAAAGGAATTAATTAATGGATTAATGCAGTAAGGTACAAGAAATCAAAATCAGTATAAAAACTAATAGTTTTCACGAAGTATACTGAAATCTGTCATGATGTGGTGGTGAGTAATCTACTTTGACAGCCAAATTGAATATGGGTTATCAATAGAGACATGTAAGAGAGACTCAAGCAGAGGCTCCCACAAACTCCATCTGTGGAAGAAATTAGTTGGTGCTGGATCCTAAAAACAAATTTGGTCTCATATGCCACAGTGGTTCTTGATTGTATGGGATGTAATATTAAAGAATGGAAATTTGACTGTAACTGGTTTCCAGTTACATGTCAAGACCTTCTTTCAGCTATTCTCCTTCAAACACCAGTCACCAGCTCTGTGGCTTTGGATCCCCTGTGTCTGCAGGGCCCCCCAGTCTGAAGGTATCCAAAGGGAAAAACCAACTGTATTTCATGGTTCACTTGGAATCAGTATCCATTTGTACTTTTTCACATTGTACTTGCTCTTCCATTTTTTAACTGAAGGATACATCCAGATGTACAAAGACAAGAGAGACAGGAAACATAAATAAAGGACATGTACTTATTTGAGCCCTGAAGGCACCAGAGGGCTTTTCCATAGATGTGCAGTTAATAAAAATAGAGTTCCTCATGTCCCATCCACATTTTGTGATCAAAGTCTGGAGTTTAGATTGTCCATACATAATAAAAATGTGGCTTCCAAACTTCCTTACCTGATGGAGAGAGAGAATCCTATTACAAAGCTCTACTTTATGTTGGAAATTCCTGTGGCACCTCTCAGAATGATATTTTTCAGGGTTTTACACATCATAGTTTGATGATACTCTGTTTCCTTTATGTACCATGAATAATTTCAGAGCAAATATGCTCCAAAGTCAGATGAGACCTTGATGATAAAAACCTTGAAAGACTTCTCTGAACTCTGCCAATCTGAACAGGCACTGATAGGAACAGGTAAAATGTTTATGAAGGACTCACATTTGCAGTGCAGTCTGGTACTGAATAAATCATTGCAGTTATTTTTTTAATAGTACAAACAGCAGAGTTCTGCATTCCACCCCAAACCGAGTTGTCTCTTTGTCTCTCGTGGGAGTTACAAACCAAAACTGCAAAGATACAAAGACATTAGTTAAAGGGTGCAAATGTGATGTGCTGAGGAAGGTCAGTGTTCCCATGTTAAGGGGTTTATTTGGGGGGTAGGAGGATGGTTTGAGGGTGAATTTTTTTTCCAGACTCCATATTAACAGATATAAACCCTGTTTCTTTTTCTTTGGGATTCAAAGTTTTTGTTTTGCCAGTGTCAGATTCTGATTCACATTCCCTAAGGGAAAGAGAAGAAAGATAAGGGTACACTGAGAGTAAAGAACATGACTTCTATTCTTGTCTAGTGCTGACAGTGGGGGTCCTTTTTAATTTATTTGTTTAAAAGTTCTATCTGCATATATTAGCTAGGATGTCTGAAGTGATACACCTTTTTTCCTCTTATCTCAGCTTTTAAATTCTCTTCTTGCACTCTCAATGCTTAAATTGTAATTTAGGTTAATTATTGAAGGGAAAAGAGGGATCCAAAGCCTTTTATTAAGTATGTTTTATGATTTCTGCTACATTTACCAAAGACAGTCCTATAAACATTCCCATTTTGGCAGCGAACAAGTCCTTTTAAGTTGTCTTCTGCTGGAAGTATTTCTGTTGAATCCTGAATAGGATCAATAAATGTATTTTTAATGCACAGGAGGTTACTTTTTATTTAAGCAGCAGATTCTTAAAATATTTAACATCCATTCCATTCTCTGGTGAAATGTTCTTCTGTTTCTTAGCAGTACATTTTGACCTTGGTATTATTGCAGACAGTATTTCTGTTTTGTCTCATGGCAAGAGCATTCTAAAAAGAGATGGCTGCTTATTAAACCTATCAGTTGTGGAAACATAAAAACATAATGCTAATATACAGCTGGTTCTGCAGGTCAGATCTTTACAGGGGAGACCTTAGAGAATAGCTAATATCAACAACGCTGCTTTGAATTGCATCAGCTCAGTGTCTGACCCATCCTCTCAAATGAAATCGCACAGCACTTGCAAAAAACCTCTCTGAAGATTTCCCTGAAGGCTCCCAGTGAAGACCTCATGGGTGGGCTGCTTAAGCTCTTGTTCTGCAAACCCTCACTTGTGCTAATAATCCCATTGAAGCAGATTATTTTTATTATGGGGTTTAAGCCTGGATGTATGATCACACAAATGGAGCAGCTGGGATTATGCTCTTCAGTCTGAAGAACGAAGAATTATCACAGTATAAAGTCCATAATAAAAGCTCCTCTAATCTTTCCTGCAGCCTTTCAGTGAAGGTTTTATTTAGCAGGATGTGATGGATTTTACTCTGTTCAGCATCTGGCTCTTTGCTGATGAGCATAAAGAATCTGATTTCATTTGTTATTAGAGCTGTATGTAAAGAACTCTGCTGTTTCCTCCATTCCTTTCCTGCCATCTACTAGTTCACACAGTCAGTTGAGATTCACATATTCAGTTGACCAAAAACTGTGAGTTGTTTGTTTGTTTGTTTTGTTTTTTAAGGTATCTAGAAATAATAAGTAGAAAAGGGAGCAAATTTACTGCTCTTAAATTCAGCAAAACAGTTGTTAAGTTCCAAACTTTAAAGATGATCAGAAGTTTTTAGCCAGAGGGTCTGATGAATTTCAGAAACTGCTTCTTCCTCATGAAAAAGTCTGCAAAGGTTTGGGGAAAAAAAAAAAAAAGTCTGAACTCTGAACATACTCTGAACATTTCTACTGTATCCATACAACCTGACCTTCAAAAAATTGTGTTATGCCAAAAATTATACTTCCAAAATTGTCTTGTTAGGAGTTTCTCTGCAAGAAGCTACAATGGACTTTTTCCTAGTGTCATAACAAATGGAACTAACAAGACACCACAATTCTCCTGGGACTTGACCCAAGACCTGCCTAATTGAATTTTTCATAGACTTGAGGAGGAAACACTGAATTGCCTAAACTCCCTGTGTAGGCTGGTCAAAGGACTTCACACTTTTAACTCTCTCCTGGAGCCAGTGAGGTGCATTTGCAGTAAAACACAACTTTTGTGGAGAGGCTGCAGCTATTCCTCTCTTTGCTTCTTTCTCTGTGTTGTTTTAGTTTTCAGCTTCAGTATTCATGGCAGATGTGGACTAGGTGCTATTGTACTGCTGTTTAACACTTATCCAAAGCCCAAGGCTAAACTATCTACAGCAATCAACATGTACTTGAGTGAATTCCTTATTTATTCCTGGTGTAATGGGTAATATTAGCTACAGTGGGACTTTCATACAACTGGGGCCTTTGGACCTCAGAACTATAATGATTTTTACACACCTTTGGTCTGTCTTAGATAAGTATAATAGCAGAGTTCCAATATTTCAAGTGTCACTTGAGAAAACAATGTGAGAGGAGGGGTTTTCCCCTCTTTTTAGTGTTATTGTTGTCTGCCATTCTTAAAGCTTAAGCAAAGCAATCTTAAATCTCTTTCATGCTCTGATATTTCTGAAAAGTAATCTCTGGATTTTTTTTTAGCACTACAATAAGCTGTACATCACTTTTCCTGATGATAAGGATGACTATGACAGTGTGTTGTAGTAAAAAAGAAATTACACATGTCACAGCTGGATTTACAGAGAGACAGATATTGTTGTACTTTAGTCTGTTTGAGTGGATACTAAGTTATGAGCCTGAAGGTCAATTGATCCCAGAAAAGGATTGTGAAGTCTGAATGCTGGAAGGATCTCTTCCAGTCTCAGATCTCTGCTGTTAGCCTGTGGTGTGAGGGGTAACAGGTGCTCTGAAATAACTTTAAGAATTTCTTCTGGGCCTTTCCTGCTGTGTCATGTATCCACCAGCCCCAGTGCTGCCCTGTCTGCCAGTGTTTATTGCCAGAATCAGAGAATTCCTTCATCTCCTCCATAATGGATATATTGGGTAAGGTGTACTCCTGTGACAGATCCAGACTGAGGAATTGTGCTGAGCAAAGTGAATTTCATTTAATCTGAACATTGAGATGCCTGAATGTGTACCAGGAAATCTCCTCTGCCTCTTGGTTCTTAACCTGTTTTTAAAAAGCAGGTTGTGAGAAAATGGTGAGCTCCTTTTCAGCAGCTTAGGCTGTAATCTCAGACATCCCTGTCTTTTCCATGGGAGAAATGTCTCCCCTGGCCCCCTTGTTTCTGGTATGGTATGCAATGGGATTTACCAATCCCAAGTTATTTAGGGTATGGAAAGAAAGGTAAAGTTAATATAGTCCTTAGTTAAATCTTAGCTCCACACACACCAAAAATGTTCACGTTTTGCTTCCTGTTATACTTATTAACTTTCTCTTATTTTAATTTTTTATTTCCCCATCTTATCATTTTTGAAAAGAAAAGTATTTAATCACAAATTAAGGAGGAAAGTGCAGATTCTCTCTGATTTCTAAGGTTTACTTCACAATCTTTTACACTCAATATTGTCATTTTATGTATCCTGATGGAGGGAGCCTGGTCTGTCAAGATTTCAGAGCCTTCTCCAGGTTAAACTCAAGATGTAGGATCACTATTCTGCTGTATCCAACTTTTCTTTAATAGCCATTATTTCCCAATGCTTTCTTTCTTAGGAAATTCAAATAAGCTCAGAGTTTCAGCAATTAGTCAGTAGAACCAAGTGCCTAAAATTAGCTATATCCACTTATGTGGTTTTTTTATTTTTTTGGCTCACGCTCTGACTTTTCCAAAGTTGTTATATAGAAAGCATAGGAGAAGGAAAATGGAAAAAAATCTCATATTGAAAGGAGTTTTTCGCTGTTCGTCAAAGAAGAAACTCTCCAGATTGTGTCTACTTGTCTTTCCAGAAAACCTGGGTTTGCCTCAAAGTTCTCTGGTAATTTATAGATTAATAGCAGTGCTCTTGGTCTTCAAGGCATTTTCATACACCAGTGCAGGCAGGATGAAACTTTGCAGACGGCCGACAAGCAAGAAAATGAATCTTTAAAAAATATATTTTTTAATTCAGTGGCAGTTTAATAGACCCAGAGGGGAGGTAGTTCTTTTGTTAGATGCTTCTTTCCCTGCAACACAATTAAAACTATTCCTTAAAAATAAAATTTTCCCACATTAAAAACCCCAAATCTATGCAGTTGGAATACCTAGATTCCTTTCAGCTGACCTGAACTATTTAATCAGACAAAGATAAGTTATTGCTATTTAGGAAATTTTAAGGCCCATTACTACAATTCAATTTAAACAAATTTCAAACTGAAGTAGTCTTTTCTCAAGCCATGTATTGAAACAGGTTCTGAAAATGGAATATACCTCTCTAAAATGTTTGAAGTATCTGATTCAGACACTAACAGACATGACTTGAATTCATTAAAAAATTCAGTGATATTAAAAGAGTTTTCAAAGAAGTAAATGATTTTTTGCTGAAACATTCTCACAGTTCTCTTGACCTGCTTAAATTGCCAAGATCTGTGTTGTGAGAGGTGCTTGTGCTGAGCAGGGGCAGTGAATCTTGGCTGGTTCCTGGAGGAGTAACGTGATGTAAATAATAATGGGTGTAGCTGCTTTAATTCCATTACACAGAATTCCTGTCGAGGGTATTGCATTCCAAGGAGTACTGCCCCTTCCATGCCTGCAGCTCCTCACTGGCACAGGGAGCTGGCATTGCTGTCCCACTGTCATTTCAGATATAATGAATTATGCAACCAAGTTAGGAAAAGCAGTTCCTGGAGGGATGCTACGGGTGTACCTCCTCCTCTGCCTGCAGCACCCAGCAATTGCCCTAATTGCTCTCTCCTTAAAAGGCAAAAGAATTCAGTGCCATAATGAGCCTTTCTGCAGACTGACACCTCTGACAGAGCCATGCCTCTCTCCTCCTGATTTCCTGTTCATTACTGTGCCCCATTTGAAGGACAGATGTGCTACTTAATTACTGGAAGTGGCACAAGCAGGTCGGTCAGTGTTGCTGCTCACAGTGCCACTCTGAGACAGGGCTGCCTCCCCAGGCAGGGCTCTGTCACCTCTGCCATGATGAAATGCTGAGATTTCTGCTTTCTTTTTCAAACTGTACAAGATATTTTAAAAGAACCTAATTCTGCATTTGGCGTTGTTGCTGAGTGCTTTATAATTAAATTCATTTGCCTTTAAAGTCTGATTATCTAAGTTAAATACAATTTGCTAATGCCTCAGAGCTTTAAAATGTCTTTTCCCTCTTTCCAGGCTCTCTCAGATACATGCTAAAGATAATTTTTATGTATAGTTTTGCTAGGTGATACAGGCCAGAAATTGTACACACATCAGCTCTGTTGTGAAGTGTCTTTTAAAGGTTTCCAGGTACTAATGAGCTGAGCTTCTGAGGCAGTGAAGTATTATCCTTGTAATCTTACAAGAGCTCTTAGCCTACTCTCTCAGCATTTATCTGTGCTGCTGTTGTTCAATATTTATGCCAAAGCCTGGTGTACATTGATTGTGTCTGGATCTGCCTCAAAGCTTCAGCAGATTTAGTCCGGACATCCACCAGTGCCAAGGGTAAGGGAACCAAAACACAAGGACTCAGATTGGTTTTACTTTTATGGCAGAAGGTGCACTCTCATCCTCAGAGGCTGCATCCACGAGGTGGCTGCTCAGATGTCCTGCTTCCCAGCATCCCTTTGCACACACACACCATTTCTCCAATCCTGGACAAGCTCAAAAACAGGTTGGATGGGGTTTTGAGCAACCTGGTCTAGTGCAAGTTGTCCCTGCCTGTTGGATTATCCTTCTCTTGACCCAGAGATGGGGCCCCTGAGAGGTGTTTTAAAGACTTTTATTCCATTTTCAATCTCATGAGAAGGGTGGGATGGCACAGATGTTATAACTCATGCCATCACAACCAGAAGCCAAACTATTTCCTATTTACAACTCATTATAAGCATTTTTTGCCCTGTCAGCTTTGGCCACACAATGCTGTTAATGCCTTAAAGCCAATCATCTAAAATTACCCCTCGTGGGTCCTACCACAATACATCTTTCACAGTTCTGTTTCTCCAGACTATCTAATCTATTTGCAAGGCCATCCTTTGAAACTTGTTTCTAGTTCCATTTCTCTCTCAACAACGTCTGTCCTATTCCATGGCCTTTCTAAGTCAGTACATTTTATCTCAGAGTGTGCATACAGATGCATGACTATGTGAGCCTTCTGCCAGGCTTTGAGAATTCTCTACAAATCCATTTTCCACTTCTGCCCATGGCAGGGGCTTGGAACAAGGTGGTCTTTAAGTCCCTTCCAACCCAAACCTTTCTGATTCCATGTCCTTTTCACACTGGATATATTATTCTCATATGCATGGGCACAGCATAAAAACTTAAGAGATTTTGATAACTCTAAGTTTTAATAACTGATCTGCTAAGTTTTAAAAAATAAAGGCAAGCAATATTTAGAAAGCCAAACAGTTACCAACAAGACAAAGAAGCTGTAGTGCTTTGTGTTTCTTGAGCTGTGTCTGAGTTTAAAGGAGTTTTCCAGAGCCATATTCAAAGGGTCATTATTCCCTGGGCATATGTAATTTTGTTTCTCCTGAAGATAAATAAATGTAAATCTCTGTCTACTAAAAGAAACTCCATGCTGAAAGAAGGGAGAAGAAAACCAGCATTTAAAAGTTAGGGTGTTTTTTGTTAAATGCTGTATTCCATGGCTGTTTTCTCACTGGGCAGTGCCAGCAGATGTCAGTGCCAGCCCCACTGGTGTCCATTGTGCTCGGGCTGCATTGAGGAAATTGCTTTCCCTTACAAAAGAAACTCTCTGTCAAGTTGATGTTAAGTTAAACAATGGATGCAGGTGAAGCTTTTGAGCCACCACTTTAAATTCTGCCTCAATGCCAAGAATACTGTCAAGTGTTTGAAAGAGACACTCCAAAAATAAGTATAATCACCTTAAACACACACAGAACACCTTTTCAGGCAGCATTCTTAAGAATCATGGCAGGAAACTTCTCTTTCTTCAATTGATCATAAATACATCTGCCACAAATGTGAATGTGCTTCTCTCACATGTGATGGGGAAGGTGCCTTTTAGCCCATGCTGTGGGTGAAACTGGTTCCACTTCAAAATCTTGTTTTGGTGTCCAGTCTTGGGATCTCAAATTCAAGCTCGAATTTCATGAATTCTCTCTAAAATGGGGACAACATTTCAGGTTTGAATAATTACACATTGTGAGCATGTATGGTTGTGGTTGAAGTTTGGATTTTATAGTTTTGGAGGTCTTTTTCAACCTTAATGATTCTGTGATTTTATATTAGTCACCTTATACATCTGAAAATATTATTTGGATATTAGTCCTAATTGTGGAAGGCTTAAAATTTGAATAGTATGTTTTAAAAAATCACACCAGGATTAGTTAATCTTCTGTATTGATTGTTTTGATATCAGTTTATTAATATGACTAGCTACTGCACACTGCTGCAAAGTAAATAAACCTTTGAGCAGATATCTGCTCTACCTCTGCAACTCCATTGATTATTTTTTATTTATGTTCCTGCCAGCTGCTTTCTGTTAGTCTGAGACTTATCTGATCAGGGCTGCAAAAATGTGCCTTTAGTGTTGTCCTTATCCTGGTCTGTCTTTCCAAATCCTTTCCTATCAGAGATATCTGCTTTGCTGGATGTTATTCCTGCTGGCAAGATTTGTTCCCATGCCAGATCCAGCTGGATTTCTATAGATTCTACTCAGTTCATGCTTTCTTCTGAGTGTGGAAGCTTCCCACTGGTTAAAATTAATGTTATTTCCATTTGGATCATTAAACTGTCATTGCAGTTAGCCTTTTTACTCTATTTTTATTGCATGTACTCATAAATCACACAGATTATAAGAGTCTTGAAATCTTGCAGTGTCTTCTCTTTCCCTTTGTTGAATGAAACAGAATATTTTCAAATGTTGAGTTTTACCTGAATTCACCTTCCACACTGTTCAACTTTCCTCTGAGCCCTTACAGCGATTTCTTTCCATGCCCAAACCAATGGACCTTCAAAAGGTAGAGAGGGTCTCCAGCACTCCCTCAATTGTGTAGGTGTCAAAATCTGCCTTCAGGGAGCTTGGCTGTTCCCCAACAAACTTGTTTTAGCAAATTCAACTGTGCAATAACTTCCAGGCAGAGAAATGAGGCCAGTTCTTTATAAATCTTTATTGTTTGTTTGTTGGTGTTTGTATGAGTTATGCCATAAAATAACTGGTGACCTGCCATGTCAGGTCTGGGGTGCTCCAGTAGATAATCCAATATATTCTCATCGCTGTTGGCATATTTTCTCTGACTATCAAGTTATGATTCATTTCTATTTATGCATACAGTCTCAACATCAGAATGCCATTAAATGACTTTATGCATTTAAGAACTTATGTTGTAATAGAAATGCTAAAAATAAATTACCAAACTTAGACAGTTTAAACTGTTTGGAGTTCCTGGAAAGTGTGTTTAAAACTGTGGAAACTGGGCTGGTAAAGGAAAGCTACTTGCACAAGGTTGCTTGTGACTAGAGGCTCATTTTAGATTCATCCCTCCAGCTTTGATTTACATACGAGCTTTTCTTACCTTGGCTGTTGTGACTTTCACTTCTTCCCCAGTCCAAGGCATCTGAGATGCTGAGTGAGGAACCACTGCAGTTAACTGTGCTGTAGATGAAGGCAAAATGGTAATTACACTGGTAATGATAAAGATTTGTCTTTACAAAAACCCCCAAAGCCTCAAAGGATGGTCTTCAGCCTCAGTGTAGAGTGAATGTGGATTAATTAAATATCAGCAGGGAGGTTTGCCCTGTAAATTTGATCTGGTGGCCAAGGAGTGACTTCACTTGTTGATACACTCATTTTCACAACAAATAAATTATTGCACTGAATGGTAATAAATGCAACAGAGCAGAGAGGTGGAAGAAATACCCATTGGTACAGTCGTGCTGTGCTCCACCATACCTGTAGCTCCCTGTTAGTCAAGCTGCCACCATAGACCTGAGAAATGGTTTTAACAGCTGCCAGTGCACCAAACAGAATCCTCTGAATATCATTGTTCCATTTCCACCTCTAGGATTCAGAAATGTGGGGATTTATAGTGACACCTCTGCAGCTGCACAAGATCTTGGTTTGTAATGGTTTGAGGGCAGCATGATAGTAAATATTCCATGTGAACGTAAAAACACTGCTTCAAAACTAACCTACTGATAGCTTGGGTTTCTTTTATTATTCAGTATTGCAAGGCTGTTCAAAAGAACCAAACCTAACCTTAGTACTGGGTAATTTGTGTTGGCAGTCAAAACAGTCGCAGCCAAAGAGTTCTCTGTAGAATGATGAAAAAGTAATGGAACTTCAAGCATCCTGCTGATATGTTCCCTCTTTGGAAATTCTCAGGTTTCTTCTGACACTGTAGGACATTAAAAGGCACAAAAAACGATACCTCCCATCATGTGCTATTTCTAATTGGCTCATCTACTTGAGAATCACTTTCTGGGCTGTGATAGTTTGATGAAGAGCAGTAAATATCTGGTATTTGATACACACTAGACTGAATTTTACATATTGCATTGCAAAGAGGCCCATTTTAATGACCCTTTTTGATCTTTTCTATGTTTTCTCAAAACTAGTGTGGTCATAAGCAGAATAAAATCCATTAAAACCTACAATTTAGAGGTGCAAGGTAATACCACACTGTGATGTTTCTCTTTGTTAAATGACTCCTGTAAAGTTGCAGACATCAAACAAAGATGCTGGCTCTAGTGGTAAAATAGTTTAAAAAGATGGAGGAGTACTTCAGTAGTGCTCTTGGGGCAGAGTAGCTCTGACTGCTGCTTCCAGCAGGACACCTGTGCTTTATTCAGGAAGAATTTGACATCTAAGAGGAAGGGGATTTGTTTGTTTGTTCTCATCCAGGAATGAAGTGTAAACTAAGATTCTGAGAGCATACATCAGTGCCAGTGTCCAAGTTCCCTTTCACTGAAGGTGTGAGCATTAAACAGACTGTGTCGGTTCATGTTTCTCCCAAAGCTTTAATGTGAGGCTTCTCTTTTGTCATAGAGGGAAAATCAAGTCTCTCTTTTTCTTGTTTTTTCCCTATTTTTTTTTTGCTGTGCTCCAAAGTCAACCTGGCATGATGTTTAGGCAAAAATCTAGGAAAATTATTTTGGCAAATATGTCTTGCTCCTAATGCAGCCAGCACATCCCTCACTATGCCAGAGTCTCTATTACTGGATGTTGAGGATAACTCAGTGTGATATGGTAGGGCACTGATTGTTTGAGAAACATCCAGGACAGGGACAGGGCAAGTCAGTAGGACCTGAATGAAATCTGAATTATTTAAATGTGCAGATGGAGGTTTCTCAGCCAAAGCTCTGATTTACTAATGCCATTACTAGATCTATTTCCAAATATAATATTAGTAATGCAGCTGGGAGATACTGGTATTGCAAGGACTGGGAATGGATGCACAAGGAAAAGGAATTAATCTCATAAGAGGTTTCTTTCTGAACTGTAGGTTTGGGGGTTATTATTAGATGTGGTGGCCAAAGGGAATAATGCTCTTTTTTACCTCAGATTTACTACAGGAAAGATCAGTTCCCCCTGCTGCAAACACCACCTTTAACTCACCAATGTCAGTTCAGTGCCCCCAAAGAGACACTGTGTGGTATATGCATGTTAAAGTGGGCTATTCTGAGGGATTTTATTCTGCTTTAGAAACATGTTCTGTAAACATTAATTATAAATCTGCATTGATTTGATTGTGTTAATTCATGTGAGACTATTCTAAGTGTAAGGTAGGTGAACTCTAACTCCTCATCAGGATAATTTTTGACCTCTGACTTTGAGTGTTGTCAAGTTTAACATAAATTTGCAACCAGAAGCTTAAGCCTCTTATGTTTCACTGAGATTTTGCAACCCTCCTCCCCACCCCTGTGTTATTAACAACCTGCTAATGAACTGACAGCTACTGCACTTATGTAAATGACAAGGTTGTTGAACTGAGAGCTAGCCTGCCTCAAAAAAAAAAAAAAATCAAAAATCAGAAATTAGCCTTTCCAGTCTGATAACTTATTGCTCTCCTCATCTGGTTGATAGAGAATATGCATCTGTATCTATGGTATCTATATGTACATGTATATGGTATCTATCTATATGTATCTATATAATCATTCATGATCAAGCATGTCATAATTATGACCTTTTAAGTCTTTTGTATTTCTCAAATGTAGAAAGAACTTAGACTAAATTGGCATAGACTCTGTAAAGCTGCATGCCAATCCTTACTTTTCCAGGCTTTATTCTTGCCTAGGATATGCTCTTTATCTATACAAATATATATGCACATACATATGTACATGTTGTCATTTGTAGGAGAATCAGTTGTAAAGGTCAAAATTAAGTTTTGGAAAAGTCTGTTGAACCTTCTGTATCTATTTTTAGTACCTCACAGCCATTAAAATGTGCACTAGTTGTAACCTAGGGAACAGAACCAAAAAGAAAAAGACTGACACATTAAAAAACATGACCTCAAAATGCATCATATAAAGATAAATATGAATTGTGGCTGCTGAGCTTAATGATGAGAAAATGTCAGGGGATGTGATAATATCCTCCAAGGACTTAGAAGGTGATCAGAAAAAGGAAGGAGATGACTCATCTGCAGCAGCAACAGACCCAAATTCATGCTTGTAAAATTTTCTTAAACATGGGGAAAAACTCCAATAATAAGAATATTGAAGCATTGTAGTGTAGGAAGGTTCTGGAGTGCCCAGTGTTGGAGGTCTTCAAAAGCCATTCATACACCACATATAAGATGTGACAGAGTTGTACCTGAACCCTCTGGTGGTCTGGAATAGATGAGATAAACTTAAGCACTTTGTGTGGTACTGTGTTATGAAGATTTATTACTCAATGAGGATTTCTGTTATATTAGGTAATGGTTTCTAAAGTTTATTAGGACTAGTGGATGGAAAATATTACTGCAACTTCCAAATGGGACTTGAACACTCAGGCTTTTATGTCTCCTTTCTCTTTCCCATCAATATTAGCTGATACACATATTTTTTTGTGCATTTTACTTGTTTGTTCATATAGATTTCTATTCCATCAGTCTCTCTTGTCCCTACCAGTAAGATATTTCCCTGTGGAACAGAACAGCCCACTGTTTTTGATATCAGAGCATATTGTCCTTATTGTTGCAAGACTTTGTTAACTTTTGTGCTACACTGGGAACTATCAATAGAAATGCAAGAAAAGAAAATTAGAAATTGTCTTCTCAGGCCCTCAGAGGTAGTATTCTTTATTGTGGGTGTCTTCATTCCCCTCCTTTGTGATGTCTGTCTCAGCTGCCCATGGAGATGGAGTGGCCCTGGGGATGCCCAAGACCCTCTGTCACCAGTTCTTTGTCACCTGAACTCTATGGAAGCTTCTCTCAGACCCACAGCACCAGAGTCCCTAATTATGAGATCAAACAGGATGAGCTGAAGAGAGCTTTGTCCTTTGTCACAATACTGCCTGATAATTCTGTCTCAACCCCCTGCAAGCCTCGAGTCTCTTTTTCCTGCTAATCATGCCCCTAGTAAGGGAATAAGAACAATGACAGGGAATTAATGGTGACAAGCAGCAGCCATGTGTTACTGAGAATGGAGCATTTGTCTCCAGTTTATCTCTACCACCAGGGCACACGTTTGTGTATTTGTAACATCTCATTGCCAGACAATTTGAACTATTTATATTCAGTCAGAGTATCTGTGACTTGAGTTTGTTATTAATCATTTCACTCAACTAGAATCTGCTATTTGTCCTTTTTTGATATATAATGAGATCAGCATTTATTTTTCATCACTCATCTCTCTTTTATCTTAGCTTAAATTTAGTTTGTTTTGCTATTTTTATTGTTTTCATTGTATTTCTTGTTCTTATTTTTCTTTTCCATTTATAAATACCCCTTTCTCATTTCTCATTGTTAATGATATATAAGCTAAATTAAAATAGAACAAGTTTTGATACATAATATTTGATCTCTATTTCTATTGTGCAAAGGACTGAGGTTTGATTTCAATTACCTTAATGGAAGCTTCTATTCACATTTTATTTAAATAATGTCTTAATTTAATTTTATATAAAAATTATCCCTTTTCTATAATGCTTTTTTTCCTCTTTGTATATTCATTTTAATTTTGATTCCCATGTAGCTTACATATATTTAACTTGAATGATTCTGAATCAAAACTCTTTTTTTTTTTTTTTTTTAAACTTTTTTGTATTGGGCACATGGCTTCTCACAGAAAACATGTCCAAATGTTAATTTTTTTTTTTTACCAGTATATAGTACTATTTTCTAACCAAAGCCTTTTGCACATCTGAGGTGAGATTCAGAACTCATTAATGTCTGACCTGACATCAGGGACTTTAAATTCAGCTAGTAGCAGAAAGGATTATTTCAAGATCTTGCCATGATGTCTCCTGTCAGCTACACCACTAAAATCTGCTTCTTGTTCTACAAAGAACAGAGAAATGTTATTTTCATCTTCTCTGCTCAAAGCAAGGAATTGGAGCTGAGTTCAGCTGTGCTTATAAAATTTATTTTAGAACTCACAAAGAGTTTCCCATTAAAGATTGTAACAATTTTGGCAGAAAATCAACTAGTGGAATTCTACTCTGTGACTGACAGAGACACCACTGAAAAATTATTTTGTGTCAAATGATGCTATCAGGTTTCTGAGGAGTTTCTGACTTTGTTTTTTGATTTTGCTTGTTTGTTTTTGTTCCTTTGGTTTAATTTTTTTTTTTTGTGCTGAGTCCTAAAATCATTGTATATTTTGTTGAAGATTGGAATAGCAAGGATTAAAGTTTGACTTTTGGCATGTGCTGCCCATTCTGTACATTTTATCCTGGAAAGATTGGACCAAGTTCCACCCAAGTGAGCAGTAGTTACAATATGGAAATGAAGTTATGGAAGGGGATGAAGGAGAGGGACTGGGTTCAATGAGATATCTAGAAACATGCTCACTTGGATGTGTCACTTTTTATTATCATAACTTCTGGCTGTATGCTCAGCACAGCACCAAGCACTTTCTAAACTGCAAACTTCCTTTGTAGATGATATTAAAATATGCTTTTCCATGGGAAGCTGTTTTAAATTTAAGAGAGAAAGAGAACTGAGGTGAGACTTGAAGATGTGAATCAGCTTATATTATTTCAGAGGCTGTAAATATAAAAAGCTGCCTTATGTCTGTGGAGAGGTAACAAAAAAAGGTAATAAGTGCGGGAGGAAATGGCAGGAAAAAAGGTTGGAAATGTTTTAGACAATATGTAGAAAAATAAATGGCAAAGATTGGAAGTGGTGAAATGCCATGAGAAGATGTAATCTGCTCCTAAGGCTCTGCATCCAAGCTTTCCAGTTTGTGAACTCTAGTCCTGATCTCACTCCAAAGAATAAAAGTACAGCCCAGGCCTGTCCATCTGATTATTTCAGATTTCAGATGACTCCATGAAGAAGTGATGGCAGGATGAGGGACACAGAAAAATTTTATAACTTCTTACTAAGAAAAATTTTATAACTTCTTATTTATTCTCTTGTTCCTATGCGAATGGTGTAGATTCCCATTATTTATTCTGTAAAACAGAGTGCATAATGGCCAAGTTCTGCTTGTCTTTATTTTGGCTGAATTTTATGCAGATCACTGACTTAGTCTTACCTCTATTTAGTCATCAATTTTCATGAAATCTGTAAAAGCCAGTTACATTTGGCACCTTATTTTTACCTGTATCCGCTCTATGATTTACAAGTAGATTCAGAGTTGTTTGGAAGGGCAAGGACTGGCAAACAGAGAGGTAGATGAGCACACATCATAATCACAGAAATTATATTTCCTTAGGAAATCAAGCTGGGTAAGAACTTGCTGGAAATGCGGATATCTTGTTTTTGGGCATGCATCTACATGGGTTTATGTGAGTCAGTGTTTTAATGAATTTTTTCACAGTTGTAAGGTACAACTTCTAATTTCTTTTTGCTGAGTCTGTAGCTGATTTTCTGCACTACCCAGCCACATTTCCACAGTGTTTGGAAAGCTGCAGCTAAGCTACATGAACATTAGATCATTAAGAGCAATATGAGTTTTCCACGGTTAATGTGTACCAATGACTGTTAAAAGAGGCAAAACAAAAATTGCCGTTAAAAGAGCGCAAAGGTTACAAAGTCAAATGTGTAAAAGTTGGGAAGCGTTACACTGATAGCTCTGTGCAAGTTTAATTTGGCTTCCTTGAGTGCATGCATTATGATACAGTCTTTAATTACCTGATCACACACTGTTTTCTCTGTGGGGCTCCTGCCTCATTCCGTGCACGGGATGAATGTGTCTCATGAAATGAGTAGCTATTCAGTGTTTCCTTTTATTCTCATTATTCAATGCGCATCACCATGACTTATTTACTGATCTTCTAATTCGCTTTGTAAATTCAGACTTTTTTATTTCCTCTCAGCCTTTTCAGTGCTGTGCTTCGTTAAAGAACCCATGTGCTTCCCATATATCAGTGCCTTTATCTTCTCATGGCAGCTGCAAGGTGGCACAAAGTTGGTACAGTTTTTGAGGGGAAATGGAGGCTTCTAATTGTACCAGTATTCATTAATTTTTGAGGATCTGCTTTAAGACTTAAAATCTGTATTTCTCTTTTAAGTTTTATATCAATGAGATCTGTTCTTCCTGTTGGGTAATCCTCAATATTTTCATTTTGTATGAGACCTCATAGCAAGGAGTAAATTAGCAACCCATTTTTCACTAAGGATTTAATCACCAGAAATTAAATATCAAAAAACATTTTGGTCTGAGAATTTAGGCTTGCCCTCTTCCCTCTTAATAGTGAAATCAATAGGCTCAATATTTGTACATACCAACACCCAGGTGTGATTTGGCGGCCGCATCAGCAGTGCCAGTAGAGGGTCTTGTGCTGTCAGTTTGTCCAAAAGGTGAATTGAAAGGCAGAATTTGCCCTATAATCCCTGTTTGCGTCCTTGTAGGTCCCTTATTCCAACAGGGAACTCTGTCTGGTCTGGTAAACAGCACCTCTTGGCATGATCTTGGCACACTTGCTCCCCTTTAAACAGTTCTACCTTACCCTTCCTGAGATTCCAAAATTCTAGCTGCACATTATCCCTTTCATTGCAACATTAGTTGGATTAGTTTTATATTGCAAATAATGTTTTGTGTACAGACAGTGTCATAAGTATCATTCATCTCAATTTCAGCTGGCATGCATTCCTTTTACTTTGTAAATGCCTACAGGAAATATGACTCCAGTGGGTATTTATAGGAAAAGAATTTACAACCGAGTTAAATCAGAACATATAAACTCTTTTTCACCTGAAGAGAATTTAGAGAGTGGTCATTAGCACAATATGCATGTTATTTTATGTATTTAGTGTTTTTAATATACTGTGTAATTCAAATCTGCAGTGAAGTGCCCATGATTTTAAATGTCAGAAATAACAAAGTGCAGGAGCTTTAGTGACTGCACATGCATGCAGAAATGGAGATATGCAAGTTTTGTCTCTGACAATCTCAGCATTGAAATTATTCCGTTCAGTCTTCTCATCGAGCGAGTTGATTTAATGCACTTTTTTAAACTACATTTATCACTGTCTCCATTTTTGTATCACTGTGAAATTGACTTATTTTGGCGCATCCCATGATACCTGATTAACCCTCCTAAAGCACCGTGGGTGGAGATATTCAGGGGAAGTTTTCTGTGTGATTTCCCAAGCTGCTCTCTGCTCCAGAGAAACATGTTTTGTGCTGGATGCATCCTAAGCGAGGCAGCCCTGGTTTTCCTTCTGTTCTCTGCTTCTGCTTGCTCAATACCCTGGAACACAGGAGAGTCCCAGGAACAATTTTCTTTGTTGAAAGCAAGAGAGGTAACCCCTGGTCTAGTGAAAGCTGTCCCTGCCCATGGAAAGGGAGATGGAATGAGAGAATCTTTAAAATCTCTTCCAACACAAACCATTCTGTGAGTCTATGAGTTAAAAACCTTTATTTTGCAAAAAAAAAAGGTGTGATCCTTGCATTCACAAGTGGTTTTAATTCATGAATCTGTCAAATCACTTAGATTCTGCAGTCTAGATTTAAGGTATTAAACCTTAGAGAGTCCTTTCCCTGGAGCTTCACTGGAGGATATGTCACCAAATTTGTGTGGAAGTCATTGGACTGAAAAGTAATTTCAATGTTATCTGTTTTCCATCTGCAGAGTGAAATAATTTAGTGTTATTTTTAGGAAGATGTTTCCCTTGTGACAGCAATTTATGATATTTTGAAATTGTTTCCAAAGCTTTTTTTGTTTGTTTTTGGTTTGGTTTTTTGGAAAAAAAAAACAAAAAACAAACCAAAAAAAACCCAAACAAACAAACAAAAAAATAAAAAACAACCAAAAAAAACCACCTTTAAATTCTCTAGAGCTACAGAAAACCTTCAGACCTGGAAAAATCAAAGTATGTACATGTACAAGTGATGTGCCAAGTAACTTTTTCATGTTTTGTCTTTTTCCATTTTCTCTACATTTCTTTTAGAGTACAGCGCCTAAAATGTTTCTGACTATTTTAAAAAATCAGACAAAACCAAGACAGTTCATTAAGAATATGAATTAAAAGTGGGAATTTGGAGGATTTTTGGAAAGTGTACTTTAGACACAGTTTTCTTAAAAAATTAATAGTGGTCTTAATTTTTAGTAGATCTGAATTTCTCTGGAAAAGGTCACCTGAAAAATTCCCGTTCATCTCTCAAATGCACTCTTGTCTCACAGAGATTGCAGTATGATTTATTTAACATTTATGAGCCTTTTTGGAGATGTAAAATGTAGGAAGAATGTAAAGCAGTGGTGAAGAGGGGAGTGACTACGACGCTGTAGCAGTAGAGAAAAGGAAGTGAACATTGCTGTTCTTCCTTCAGTCAGTGTTTATATAGCAGCCCATCAGTGAGTGAATCACCACTGTGGAGAACAGAGGTGAGAAAAGCTCCTGCTGAGATGTTCTCCATGCTATAAATTATCAGCAGAGTCAACAAGACCAGGTTCTTTGTCAGGCAATAAACAAGAAACCTTATAAAGGATAAATGACTTGTCCAGAGAGAACTCCAGGGACATTAAACCTGAAGGATCAACTTTGAAATTAGCTCCTGTGCATTTGTGAAGTACCCAGAATCACTGTGTAATATCACTGCTGGGACTGCTGTGAGGCAAAGAAGGAAAAGCTGAATTTTGCTGTGACCTCTGCTCGAGCTGCCACCCAGGTTACACAAAAATTAAATAACAGAAAAAGACAGAGACCCAGTGATCCTTTCTGGCTCCTCTATTTCACTCAGGAACTGCAAAATTTGGGCAGTAACAGTGAATCTCCGGCACTGTCTGCACAGACTACACAGCATAAACTCCAAAAACTCAACTCCAAAAGCTCATTCTAATTTAGAGGATGGAACAAATGACAAATAGTTTTCTTTCCTGGTAGGAAAGGAAACACAGGAAAATAAAGGTTTCTTTTTCAGCTGCTTTCCTAATTTTCTTTCTTTTCCAAGTGCTGGATGAAAAGCAGGTGGTGGCCTCCTTTTCCAGTGCCACTAAAACTTGCACCTCTCCAGATCCTGACTAACTGGTCACAGTCCCAAGGAACTTTCTGCAGCTGCCCCAGCTCTGGGCAGAGGTTTGGACTGGGCAGTCTCTTCAGCAATGCTCTCATTTGATGTTCTGCCTTTAGAAGTAGCTTATACCATTCCTGGGAAAAACCAAACTGATTATTTCTTCTGAATTTCATGAATTCTTAATCTTAATCTTTACTTAATCGACTCCTTAAATCTTTCCTGATACCCTCAGAAATTACATGTCTGTCATGTTCTTTGATAATTAGTTACTAGCACAACAAAACATCTGGTGTCTTCTGCATTATTTTTTTTTGTTGGTTAAATGAAGTGGATCTAATGCTGAAACAGGAAAATGCATCTCAGTAAATAAAGCATTACAAGCACCTTGCAGGCACTGTCAACTGCTCGATGCTGCTGAATTTCCTGAGCAGACCTGGACAGAATGAAGCTGGGATAATGGATTGGAGCACCACAACAGCCACAGAGAATACAAGGGGCCAGCTGCATATTGAAAGGAGACTGAAATTTATTGACGTCCCTGTACTTAAGTGCAAAAGACAGAGGCCACTGCAAAAGTGATTGAAACAGCAGCCTCCTCTGCACTACCCTTGTGAACATCAAATTTGAATTTTTGCACTGCATTGCCACATATTACCTCCTTCACGGTTTGTATTTGCTGAAGTTTGCTTTCTCTCAAGGAGCAAAGCTCCTCTGTAAGCAGGTCTGATTTCAGAGCTTTCTTTGGAAGAACAACCTCTTGGAAAAATGATTTTCTGAGCCAAGTGCAGAGATGACACCAGCTGTGATATTGTACCAAATGGACATAAGTGATCATAAAGTGTTGGTACTTGTATGTCCAGGAGATTATGTTGCAAGACTTTTCTGTGTGGAATGAATAACAGGAAAGCACAGAGTAGCTGAAACTATCTACAAGATGATTTCTTTGACTGGAAGGTTGGAGATAACAGAAAATTTACAGTGAGGATGCACCTTGTTATGAATGTGTTATCATCATTGCTTTGTAAAGCAGCAGCAGCAGCATCTCTCTCTAAAGGCTGCCTTAATCTCTGGCTGACCTCTGAAGCTATAAAGACAGGTGTTGTGTCATTTAGTGCAGGAGATCTCTTATCTCTACAGCAGCACCTTCTCAGAGAAGAGTCAGCTTCCTATTGTTTGTATTCCACTATGGAAAACTTTGTGTAAAACAGAAAGGAAACTGATCACTGCAGTGTCTGCTGTTGTTGGGCTACTGTTCATTCCCTCTATTTAGTGTAATCATTTTAGAGCATACTTACATATGGCAAAATTCACAGCTTTTATTCAGTTTTTATTGTCTGCAACATAAAAATATAATCCTTTCTTTAAATGTAGCTTAAAGTTATATTTATCAATGCAAAATATGTGCTCTTGAGCTGACCTTATCTACAGGCAAATGTCTGTGAGATATAAAAGTCTTCGTGTTTGTTAAGTAAATTACAAATGGGCTGAGCAGAATCTCCCATATCAATTTGGGTGTACTCCTCTTTCCATATGGTCCATTAAGCACGAGTCCCTGGAGCTTTACTCTTTAAGAGTGTCTATTTTATCAGATACAATTTCCCCATGAGTGACTTTTGTGCTGAAGGAAACATCGTGTGTATAAACAAGACGTTTATATACTGCAGTGAGCCTTGAGCAAGGTAACATGCTTCACATAATTACAAATGTGGGAAAATGGATCAGTTAGATCCTGAAGGGCAGTTTCTTAGGTTTGTGTTGGGCTGCCAGATGTGCTTTGAGGGTACTCAGTCAGAGTAGAGCTGAAGAGGTTGGGATTAGTCTTCAGGTCCTCTCTTTCTCTAGTAATGGAGGCACCAAGGTCATAACTTTGTAAACAAAACCATGACTATTCTCTCTGCAAACCCTGCTTTGCAAACTGTTACCAAAATACTGTGTGAGATCCATTGGTTTTATATAACCATTATTTTTATGTAATCACCATTTTTTTGGCTAATTACATTGAACCAAACCAGATGTAATTTCTTGTAAAATGTTTCTTGCTAATCCAAACTGCAAACTATTGGTTACATCCAGGAATTTAAAGACCAGTTATCAGCTTCACGTTCTTGGCTCCAGATTTTATTTCAAGGGTCTTTAAGTCTTGGATGGTAAAATGTGTCTTATGAAGATCAAATTCCCTTCATTTGATCTTTACCAAGGACTGAGATTTTAGCATTGAACACTAAAAGTGCTTATTTAGATGAGCACTTGTCAAATTCAGGTTATGACAGTTTGACACTCCAAAAAAGGAGTCTGAGTAAGGGGCAAATATTTGTCAATATGAAGAAGTTCAAGTTTCTTCAATAGGAGAGGTCTTGTTTCAAAATCAGGAGAGATTACAACAGATAAAAGTAACAATACCTGATATCCTGTGAGCCTGTGACCGTGACTCATCTTTCCACAGGAGCCTGAATACACAGTTTTAATATTTATAATTAGATGTGTGATGCAAATTTAAAAAAAAAAAAATTGCAGAATAATAGATCATAATCTGAGGGAAAATTTTAGCAGAATTACCTTTTCTTTTCACAATTCAATGTTAAGTTTCCTATTGCAAACACATGATTTGTCCAGCAGTAGAGGAACAGTAGACCAAAATTAACATAATTTGTCATAATTTTCCTACTGGGTGTCTTGATGGGTTTAATTTCATTTTGGATTATTACCAGGTTTTTTAATAAGCTTTATGGAACCATATTAAATAGTGCCTTTGGGGAAGTTAGAAGAGAAAATATTTTTGTGAGAGAAGTTTTGTATGAAATATTCTCAAATAGAAATAATGATTTTTTTTCTTCCACTCTCTCGGCCTCTTTCCCTTGGCCTGACTGCTGCTTTACACGTTATATGGTGAAACAAAATGATCTCTTCTTTTTTCTTTTCTTTCTTTAATTCTTGAAAATGAGCATGTTTTGTTAAAAGAGACCTGAGGAACATCATGCAGAGAAATCTACTTTGGAAATTCAACGAAATACAGCTGAGTTTTTCCATTTCTCTGAACTGAGTTTGCATGCTTTAAATGATTTACTGTTCATTAGTTCAGGTTAGAAAAAAACTTTTACTCTGCTACTGTGAACTGCAGAATTCAATAAAAGAAAGGAAAATGTTTCACTTGCAGAGATGCTGAAAGGACAATTATGGTTCTTCTGAGTTTACATTGGGATATGGCAGCAAGCTGCTTTCTTTTTAAATCTTTAGTAATTTAAGAGCGTGGGTCTCATAGAAACATAATGGACTTGCAGTCTGAAGTCACTCTAAATGGGAATTTCAAACATCCCACTGACTGTTTGTGTTAGGCAAAATTGTTCCAGTCTTTGTTGGACCAGACAGGGGCGTAATAGGAAATAAGCCTGACTGTTACATTTCTGCTTGGCATCCTTTTAGTGGGGGCAAAAAGAGAATCTGAATTTCTTTCAGCTAATGCTGGAGTGATCTCCTTTAGACAGAGCTGATTCCGGCAGCTCAATCCAGCCCCGGAATAAAAGGAATTTATATATAGTCTTTCTTGAGCTCCATTTAGCAAAGTAAATATTATCACTGCTCTGTGGTAATGAGGGGATTTTTTCAGGTGGGGTGGCAAAAACGACACAGAAACAATGGGGAGAACAGCACCACATCTCTCCTGCCATAAGAGCAGGGGACAGGCACCTGTTGATAAGATTTGGGAGCAGAGCAGCTGTCATGTATGTGTCTTTTGTTAAATGCCCAGCAAGGAAACCCATTCCACACTGATTATTAGTCACGAGTGGAAACCCTGCTTTTCCAATGTCAGCAAACTCCTCAGTAGGCAGGATCATTTTTAGGGCATCTTAACTTTTAATTAGGGTGTTGGCTTCTGTTGGATTTTGTTATGGCACAAGCCCCTGTTCCCTAAACCATCAGTGCTTCTAGGCCAGCTCTCCTGCAGACAGAAATGGACTCAGCTTCTATTCAATGTCGTTGGAACTGCCTCTTGGTTCCTCTTCTTCTCCTGAGTATTTCTGCTACTATTTTTTATGCAATATTTAAGGCAAGTGCTTGTGCTCCCAGGACAGCAGCTGCCAGCTTTATTAAGTAATTGGAGTGCAGGAGTCATGCTTACAGCTCAGCCTCTGCTGACGGGAATTCAGCAGGGAGAGATGAACTTTATTCCAAAGTACAGCGCAGCCCTTCTCCAGAGGGGCCAATGAATGTGAGAGAAATATATGAACAGGCAAGTCCCCCTGCAACAGCCATCACTTATTAATCTTCAAAAGATAAGAGCACTACCTTATGAGTCTGCCTCAAGTTTCTAAATACAGATTTTGCAACTGCTTTGGTTATATCAGCTTCATTTTCTTACTTTACAATTTCCTGGATAATCTGAAAAAGAAAGTGGAAGGAATTCCTTTCATGCCAATCACAATTATTTCCTCCAACTATCTGGTTTTTTGGGTTTTTTTCCTTCTTTCTTTCTTTTGCAGGTTTGTTTTGGTTTGCTTTTTTAATGCTGGTGATTTTGAAATTACATTGATATTTTACAGTAAAACGTTATAGCACTTTTTTGGAAAATATTAAAACTGTCCTGCTAATTGTGATGTTCTTCCTCCATAGTTCATCCTTTTTCTTTCTATTCCCAAATATTCCACTCATCAAATATAGTACAGACTTATTGAAAATTTTATTGTCCTGAAACTGTGACTTTTTTTTCTTTTAAAGACTGTTGTTGGAAATCAGCTTCTGTTGAACTCTCTTTATCACTCAAATATTGAATAGTCTGATCACAGGTGTGTGTATTAGTGAATAGCATCATTAAACCTCTTCTGTGTCACTTTATCTCCAAACATGTACAGTTTTTTTCATTATTCCTTGGCCACTTGCTGTATTGTGATTAATCCTTTGTGGTCATACATACACTTCATACACTTTGTAGACATGAGAGAAGTATACAGGGAAAAGAAAATTCCTAGTACTGTAACTGGAATGAAAAGCCAGACAGGAGCATGCCAACAACACTTAATAAGGAGTTTTCTCAAGTAGTTGCCTGTTCTCCATGTTCTCTATCATGCCAAAGCGACGGGTGAAGGAGGACACGGAATGTCACAAAATGAATCTTTCTTGACTCACCATGCCTGTCTGACCAGCAGAGTCTCATTTTCAGAGCATAACAGCTGAGAACCACTCTGGTGCTGAAACTGTGCAGTGCTCCACAGCATCCTCCATCCTCTCCACTTCCTTTTTCCCCAGCAAGTTCTGCAAAGTTCCGGAGAAGTTTATCTGGTGCGTTGCCCTGGTGACGCTTCAGAGATCAGCGAGGCAGAGCTGTCACAGTGAGGGATTGCACAAGCTTTGCAAACCGATTAATGTGCCTGGAACACTGAAAATATTAAACTACAGTCCTCAGTTAATCACAGAGCCAGGGGACAAAGGCAGGAACAAGACTAATGTGGTTCAAGCAGCCCCCATGGTGAGCGACGCTGCGATGTGCTCAGAGTGGTCTGTGGCCAAGGTCACTGCTTCCACCCACCCCTTGTCCCTCCAGCTATTTGGGATATCAGCTTTCTCCTGACTCTAAGATGTAATGTTAACATAAAAACAAGCATCTCTGCAAGACAGGTTTTCTCCTGTTGCTCACCTGACTGTGAAAACCGTGTGCTGACAATTGAATTTTTCGAAGCAAAAGTGAATGATGTATTTGTTCGTGTTTGCATGATACATTTTTCCCTCAGGGACCTCATGTTCAACTCATCCATTATTTAAAATTCCTGCCAAAAAATCAATGGATTCTCCAAGCATAGAAATACTGCTGGAGCATCTCTACATCTGCATATATAATTGCTGCTGTTCATGCTCCAAGCCTCATGAAGAGCCTCTTTGCTCTGATGATTTCTAGTGGAGCTCATACAAGAAATTTGCTGTCTTGTCATCCCATCAGTACTCTGGAATATCAACAAATATTGAGATGTTATGAAATACTCAGTGGTAAAAGTACTAATTCCAGCTCAGGCTGGTGTGGTTGAGGAGCATGGCCTCACACAGTTTTTGAGATGGGCCTCCACCTTTCTCCACCTCTGAACCTCCAGGTAGACAGGAGTTACACAGGTAAATTGGTTCAAGTTCCTGGGAACATTCACCTGAGTAAGAATTATCTTGCATGTGGAAAATCAATACAGGTGAAATATTAACTCTTGTTTATTAATGGTTCTTTTCCCATTCTGCTGAAGACTAAATTATCTTAGCTAAACGACCTCAATTCAAGAAACTGTTTATGACAGTTCTTCACCATTTAACCAAAATATGAATTGATTTCTTTTTTTAGTTAGGAAAAGAGAAGCAACAGTGTAATCAACCTACTATTTTGTTTGATTCTCTGTGATTTCCTACCATAATATTGCATTTGGGCTATATTATTTCCTAGATGTTTCACATCTTTACAATTTTTACAATTACTTTAAATGCCCTTTTTGTGTAAAGGAGTGCTTGTACTGTAGATTGATATCTATCAGGATGTCCAGTCTACAATGAAAGGGTAGAGCAATAACAGTACAAGAGTATGGCAACCAGATTTCCAGCCAAGTATGAAATCAGGAAAAGGTGATATGGGGCAGCTCACAGCAGCTCAACAAGGAACAGGAGAAAACAAAACCAGGGAGGTTTTCTAGCTGCTTCTGAACTCTCAGAAAATGAGTATGAGCCCTGTGTTAACTCATGTTAGCTCACTTGTGCACATCCTGCAGTCTCCAAGGTCTGTCTGAAGTTTTTGATAAAAGTGAGGCAGGAGACTGTAATTGAATACATCTGTTTCTCCTACACTGAGATTCTAACCCTGTGTCACTCTCCTTTGCACCAAAGGAGACAAATAAGACAATATTTCCCAAAGTATGAGAAGAGTGTGAACTATGAAGTGTCAGAGACACCAAGGGCTGCTGAAGGATTCAGAATATTCAGACATGATGAAGCAGGAGGTTTGTGTAGAAAATGAGGACAGAAGAGGATAATAAAGTGAAAAGAGTCTTGAAATGTTCTAGTTTTACAGTCAGGAAAGATGATGCACCCTCATTAAGATATGGTGTTTGGAACTTGTAATGGTCAGCTAGAAACAGGGAGGAGAAAAATCCTACTTATGTTGGTGTTGATGAATATTTTCTTCAATAAATTTGTGCAGAGAATATCAGAGGGTGTTATTTGCTTTTTGTATGTAAAATATCATTTTAATAAAAAACCTGAATAAAATTTTAGGTTCTCCATTTACAATTTAAGATTAGAAAGTGTCAAAATATCAGATTATTAAGCACTCACTATTTTTATACCAGCTTTGTGAAGAAAGGACACAAAGACAGAAGGGAGTTCTAGGATACTCCAGCTCTTTCCTGCAATTTAAACTTAAGAGTTATGCCTTTAAATTAGCCAGACCCATTTCCTCCAGTCCTCTAAATGAGATGTTGCAGCTCTCATTATCCTAAAGCTGAAATGATAATGGTAAATTCATAAGTAATCGTAATGAACTATTTTCATTAATTTTCAAATGAAATAATAGTAAATAGTAAATATATCAGAGAATATAAAAACATCCTGTTCTACCTCCAGCAGCAGAGGCTGGGTTTGGAAGGGTGTAAGAAGTGCATATTTCCAATATGTACACCTTGCAGTCTTCCAACTACACTTGTATTTCTCATTCTGCTGCTGGTCAATGTGTGTAGTTACACATGTAAATGTCAGCCACTTGTAATGTATGCTTCAAAAATAATTCACTATAATTTACTTAATGGAGCTGTATGTTGAGTCAGCACTTCAAACCATTGTTAGTCCAAGCTCATATATATATATTTCACTGTCAATGAAAAGTATATTTGGAGCTGAATATTCCACTGATGTTAAGTCCTGCTGATTTAATGTCAGCTGAGAATCTAACTCGTGCTTCATATTTTTCATTGCTAAACCTTTTGGACTCAAAGACAGTTCTGCTGGTGCATTTTTAAATACATTTTTAACAGACGATTTGGAACCAACTGCTTAAAATGTATTTGTTTTGGAGTTCTGAATCACAGAATCACAGAATAAGCTGGGTTGGAAGGGAACCACAAGGATCATGGAGCCCAGCTCCAGCTCTGCCCAGAACACCCCAAGGGTGATACCATGTGCCAAGAGTATTGTCCAAATGTTTCTTGAGCTCTGTGAGGCTGTAACCCTTTGCACCTGACCCGTGAGGCAGTGGCTCACCCATCCCGTGATGTGTTTATCCAGCTGTGTGCTGGACATTTTGACCAGAAGGGCACTATGAGAGACATTATTGAGAGATTTACTGAAATGCAAAAGGCTTCCTCATGTTTTGGTGCTCTGTCCCACCACTCATCATCGGTCAGCCTGGTTTTGTCCCTTTCCACCTTCCAAACTCGTGCAAAGCTCTGTGACAAGTAGTATCTGTTGGGTGTACTTAAAGTTTTTGAGATTAAGGAAACTTAAATTCTCTCTAAAGCAAATAAAAGTGGGTTTGTGATTTCCCTCTGGTGACATTCCAGCAGGTTGTCCCAGTGTGATAACTCCCCACAGGTTGGATAACATCGCTCAGCCGCGTGTGTGACACAGGGCACGGACACGAGGCACAGAGGGCAGGCACTGTACCCAGGGGCAGCACAAAGATCAGAGCAAGCCTAAAAATTGTCCTCAGAGAGGAGAGCAGTGACATTAATTAAATCAATGAAAAGTAGCAGGGGTATTCAGTATTTGTATTAAAAGTGAGGTTTTCATGTAAGCTGAGAATACTCTTTAAATTAGGATGCTGAAATAAAGTAATTAGGTTTTGAGATAATGATACCTTGATCAGAGACTGCTGGTACCACTTCATGCAAAGATGCTCTTGTTCTATTACATAAAATTAGAGGTTTAAAACAACAAAGAATAGGTATGTTTACTACTTTGTATAACAAATTTATTTTTGTTTTTAACTTGAATTATCTGACAGCCACTGGAGTGGATGAGCACTGTCTGTGACTTTTTATTAATTTTTCTACACATACAGAATATCAGTTTTCTCAGTTTTTATTTGTATAAATCTGGTTTAGCTTCAGAGGAGCTCTTCCAGATGTGCTCCATGCTAATACATAAAGTTTGTGACATTTGCCTATGTAAAATTGCAAGTCTTTCACAATTAATTCCTCCTGCTAAATGATGTGGCCAATCAGCAAACTGCAAGCAGCTGGGATGTAATTTTGAGGGCTGAGTTATCAAATTATCAACACATTAAAGTCATTATCAGTTCAGTTTAAAGTAATCTGCCAAAAAGACATGCAGCTGCCTTGGAGGAATGAAGAAGCATATTAAAACTGGCATGCAAACCCATCAGCAAAACGGGTGATAATCAATCTTGAAGGAGTTTAACAAATGGCTACAACATGAAATGGATGCTGTCATGAGCTGTAAACTTCTTAGTGATGACTGTAGAAGGATAAGAAAAAGGAAGTTTGAAACACAATTATGATCTAGGAATTTAAGAAAGAATCAGGCGGCGAAGAAATAGCTTGCATACATTTTGTGTTGGCCAGTACTTCTAATGAATAACTTAGTGGAAAAATATTATTCAGAAATACAAAATATGCTGGCCAGTCTCTAAGAGAATGTTAGGGTGAAAAGAAGTAACTCTTCAGCTCTCTCAAGATACCTCTATCTTCATTTTCTAATCCAAATTGTTCGTTTTCATAATTTTTCATATATTGTAGTTTTCACCTTTGTAAATCTTTTGGGTGCCCCAAAACCAGAGCCTCAAACAGAGAAATGTAGTTTGATATTAAACTCCATCAAAACAAAACCAGCCAAAAAAATTTTCAGCTCACTTCAAAGAAACATTTTTCAATGAAACAAGAAAGATGAGGCCAAGCCAACCTGAAACTGGCAGGCTGCAACTCTGGGTTCCTGATGGTAACAGGGAACACTTCAGTGGTAAAAAATTCGACTTGCCAAGAAGTTGGTGATGTAGAAACTGCATTTTCAATTGAAAACAAAACAAGCCCCAAACAACAAAACCTGTAAGTTTTGTTGCAGCATTTCTCACAGTAGGACTGTGAGAAAGTGCTGTGAAATTGTTAACCCATATGAAAGACACAAAACAAAGGGTGTGGCAGTCTCCCTCAAAAGTCCCCAGGGTGCAGCAAACCTCCAGCAGCACCACCTGAATTTCTGAATTTCTTGAGGACATTCACTTTTGTGGTCATATTCTTCATCTTGAGGGTTGGTAGGATGTCATAATGATTAATTGCCTTTTTGGCCTTAACACTTTATATTTCTTAATTCTTTTTGATTCTCTGTGTTGAAACCTTTGTTGTTTTAATTAAATTCAGCTTGGAAGGCCATTAATAAGAATGACTGGGTACATTCTAGCAATCTGTTTTTTGTAGATGGTCTCTGATTTATGTTTTTCTTAGTATCATGTAACTCCTCTGTTGTTCTAAATTCTCTTACTATTATCATCTCACTATGACTTTGTTATTATTTTAATTAGTATCAGGAGCAAGTAGTTAAACATAAGAAAAAAACCCCAACCTAACAGATCAAGTGTTTGAAACCTTTATGAGAAATGGGATGTAAAACAAGGTATAAATAACTAAAACATATATCAGAACTGAGCTTTTTTGAATCTCATATCTCACCTTAGCTCCAGTGAAGCCATTGGAGTTACTGAGTTAAGACTGTTGCAGACGTAATGATTAATACTGAATGGTTTTTTTTGAAATATATAATGAGGGTTTTTTTTAAAAGTAACAGTGTCTCCATCTACCTTCATCTGTTACTTCTTTCAAAAAAGAAATAGATGAGACTGTTAGATTTATTTGAACATTTTTTAAAAGATTTATCAGTAAAAAACCACCAGTTGTTTAATTATCTTTCCTCCTGAGGTAAATATAGATAAAGTATTTAGTAAAAACCTTGTCCTTAATGACAATTTTGCATATAAAAAGTAATAAGATATGTATTCTAAGTTTTTAAAATTTCATTGCAATCAGGGAATGAAAAGCCTTAATACCCTCAAATGCAAACTCCAAACTTTGAGAATGAAACATTTAATTCAAATTCAAATAATTCTTATTTTTCTTATTCTATTACATTAAAATGTAATATTTCTAAATCATCAATCTGAGGAAAAATAAGAGGATTGCTATACACTTGTGCACATAACAGTATAGAAAAATCCAGTTACACTGACATTTTCCCACATTTTAAAATTTCCTTTAACATGTTTTATCTTCATGTAGTCAGGTGCTATAGGACATAAGAAAACCCCCCAAAAATGGGTAAAAAATGGGTAGAGACAGAAAAAATCAGAATGGATTTTGAGGTTTTTCCCTAAATTTGTTTATGTACTTTAAAATACCCCAAACTAGCCTGAATTCTTACAGCTGAAGAAAAGCTAAAGGAATTCTTCACAGGTTTATACTGGTTTGTACCAAAGCAGGTTGCAGCATAAAAATGCAGCAAGATCACAGCCTTGCTGAATGTTTTACTTATTTCCATGCACAGGGAATGTCACAGCTTGGAGATATTCCAAATGCTGATTCCTTTATGCAATACTGGTGAAGGTAGAGATGAAAGAAGTCATTGCAGCCATGGGATTTCTATCAGAAACTGAATCTGACAGCAGGAGCAGAAGGAACAATGTTGGGAGTGAGCCCAGGTTGGAAGTGGACCAGGCAGAAGCTGCGGCTGGAGGAGAAATAAAGAATTCAGCAGAGGCTCAGGGACACTTCCAGCAAAATGAGAAGAGGCAGGGGCAGAGGGCAGCTGGACAGGAGGAAAACGCTGCAGTGCCAGCAATTAACACCAATGTGAGCTGTCCAGAGGGTGTGTAGAAAATAGATGGTGTTGTCTTATCCATGTGGGTAACATTTCCCTGTGTCTGTCTTTAAGAGGTTTGTTTTTAAGGCCCCGTCTCCTTGTGTGGTGAATTACCAATGTTAATGAATATTGATCTCATCTAAATTGCCCAGGGAGAGCAGTGCTGCTCTGGAGTAGCCTTCTGCTTTGCTTAGCAGTCTTAGGAAAAGATCTGTCGTGGGCAATAATGAACATTGCAGGGGAAACCAAAAGGAACAGGTGCCTAAAAAGCACAGAACATGTGCTTGATCAGAAATGGACAGTTTAAGTAGAAAACAAGCAGATAAACTCAAACACATGCAATAGCTGATAAAAGATAAGCAAACCCTATATGTTTTCCTCTTAACAGAGGAAGATATTTCTTTTTCTGGGAGAGCAGGTTGAGTTTTGTGTTAAAGCAATGATCATTTTATTATAGACTTTCCAGAAAAGTTCTCTAAAATCCCATAAAGCAGCAGCCAACCGTGGATGCACAATTGCACCAGTGTGAATTATTGAATTGCATCTGTCTCTCAGAAGCTGCAAACATTGACATTTTCTTGCCTTCCAGTTATAATTAAAGGACAAAGTGACATGTGGTATGGCACTGATCTAGTAGCTGGAAAGTCCTGCTCTGAGGAAAACTCCAAGGGTCTCTTTATTGCTGCAGATGAGGAGCACTCTGCCTAAAAGTAAGAACAACTTGATCTTTTCATTTAGCAATGATTCTTCCAAATTTCTCCCCATGATTTTCAGTTTGTTCACTCTAACACTCCCCATTTCCTTCAAGTGTCTCATCAGCACTTTCTGAAAGTCATTTAACTGAAGTTTCAAATTTCATCAATTTCAGAAAATTCATCACTTGCCGCATCCCTCAGATGTGCTTGTGTGTGAGTACAAATAGCTTGTGTACTACATACACATTATATTTTGTAATGTCATTTTCTACGTTTGCTGAGGACTGTGCAAATCTCTTAGCTCTTATTTTATACACATAACTTCCCATAGCTGGACTCATAAAATCATGCCATGGATGAATTACTTTATTTGATCTGAGTAACTGAAGGGACTGTTTATTACTGCATATTTTATTAAGGCATATTACCCAGACCAAAACAGCGAAGGGGTATTCGCTTTCTAACCTTCTAAATGTTTTCACAATGTTACCTTTCCCATCCTAAGTAATTGAAATGACTTAAGGCAGAACATGTTTCTTTGTGAGCTGAGTATTTCTGAGCCAACCTTGAATTCTGCAGCAGAATTCAAATATACCAGCAATGTAGTCATACTGGGTCATAATATCCAATTGGTAGAGAAAAAAAAGGTGAAAAGGTAGTAAGTAAAATAAAATATTTTTAGACTGTCCAGAGATTTGCGAGTGACCTCAGAATAAATGAATATTTGTCCAAAGGAGTGTTCATTCAGTTGCACAGAAACCATTCTGCTTCTTCCCTCTGTCTTGCCATAAAACTGGAAATGTAGCAGAGACACAGAAAGTCCCAGGTTTGTAGAGACCTGTCAAAATCCTTCGTAGACACATTTAATGTGTGCAGTTTGCAGCTGCCAGTAGCTTCTTACGTTTCTCTAGTGCACAGAAGCTCCCCAGGAAACCAGATTTCTGTGACCTGCTTTTGTAACCTCTCTGGCTGTACTTTGAGGTGATTTCTTTCACCATGTGGTGTCTCAAATCTGCATTTTCTAGATTAAAATTCTATTTTGCATAAATTGAACCTTTTTAATAGTGTTCCTAGGAAGGTTTTCAGCAAAGACAGGAACAGCAAGTACATGTGCTGGCACTCAAGAAATCATCAGAGGAAAAATCTAAAAGTGAGGTAACAATGGCTAAAAACCTAAGGCTATAATCACTTCTCCATTTGTACCTTACTGTTGATGATGCCATGGGGATTTATGAGTGCATCATGTTGAGAATACACCTCATAGAGCTTCTGTCTAAAAGTCAAGGTTTATTAATATGGAATAATTAAATGAATGCAAGAGGGAAATATCTGATTAGTGATATGAAACCAGAAATCACAGTCTGGCTCACAGAAAGTGTATGGGTGTGAGCAGATCCTATTGAAGGCAGAGGGTTCAGAGCATTCAATGGCATTTCACTGGAAGGAGAATAAATTAATACTCCCAGTTTCCTCAGTCTAAACATGTGCTATTATGAGAATATTTGTCCTTGACAAAATGCTACCTAAGTTATTTTTACTTGACAGATAACTGTTCTATCAGAAGCATGTTGTGTCTAGAAAGAAGCGCTTCTAAATCGAAGTATCAGTCACATGGACTTGATTTACTTTATTTCAATATCAATGTGCTCTCAGCTCAAGGACCAGCTGCCAGTTTGGTGCTTAGCCCTTGCAGACAGCAGGTGTGGATGTATGCACGTGGACAGGTGTGTGTGGAGGGGGTGTGCAGGTGTGTCTGCAATGCCATGGCCTGAACATGCCAGCTCCGCTCCTCACTGGTCTCAGCTCTGCTGGAAGACAAAAACACCTTGGTTCTGGTGTAAATCTGGCAAAGATTGTGGGTTGGATGTTTCTGAGACTGAGAATTGCTAAGCTCTTCCCAAGAGAGTTTTTCAATTGTTTTCTTTTTTCCAGATAACTTTGTGTAAATAACAAAAATTTTCTCATTGTATTTCTAAGTAAATAATTTTCCTTTCCCATACCAGACCTCTCTCCCAGATACTGTTTGATATTTTCAATTGCTTGACCAATGGAGAGAGGTGTCAATTCTATGGACCAATAATATGCCTTTTTAGCACAGCATGTTATAAAAAGGCTGAATGAATTGTAAATAAAGCCTTCTGAGTCTCTTCTGCCTTCTGACTGGAGTCAAGCATCTTTATTTCGTGTCCAATTGTGACAAAAGATACTTGCAGGGTTTCCAGAGGTGCACTGGGCCTTGCCCAGTCAGTACAGTGCCACAGAAGCACACCCCTGTGTGTGCACTGCCACACACACACCCGCTGGTACCACCAGCAGAACTCAGTTCCCACACTCGTTTGCATTCCTCCCACCTCACAATTACAATTTTTCAGGATGATCAGAATATTTGCTCCATCCTCTAGGGCCTGTTCTCCCCCCAGTTTTGATTTTAAATACAAGTGATGTGGCTGTCGTTGCTGTTGAGTAAAGAACAGTGAGCAGTAGGGCCCTGCAGCTCATATGGGCAGGGCAGTAGGGGGGTGTAAGGTACAAAAACCCAGTCTGGAGCATAATTTGGTCTGAAAGGAATAAACCCAAGAGGTGTTAATGGTACTTGGAATGGGGCAAACCACCAAGAAATGCAAGGAATTTGGTCCCTAGTGAATTGAAACCTGGGTCAGTTCCTCTCTCCTTCCAAATCTACTGTGCACATAAATGTATATGTGTGTGTGTATGTGTGCATATGCTTCTGAATAAAAGAACTTTATCAGGAAAGAAAGACAGAAGATATGGGAAGACCATATAACTATATATATTACATACTACTATAACTTTGAGCATACTTTTGGTCCAGGCTGCAGCAGTGGGCAGCTCTCCAACCCTGTTAGTCAAGGAACAATGTTGGCACACTTCTGTAAAGGTGGTTAAAACTTTGGCTGTCTTGATGGCCACTTGCTGCTATTATCAGCAAAGTTAACTGTAAATTAGGTCTTTGATTCCTCTTAAGTTATGAGCAGCAAAAGAGAAACATGCATAAAAATAATAATAATAAAAATAACATTTTATTTTGGAGCTGTTGCTAGATTTCTAGTTGTGCTGGCTGCAACAGATTGTTGAAATTTCTACTTATCTTCTGGGGTGGATACACTGGAAGACAGATACTTCTATGGCATTATAAATTCAAATAGCATTTTTATCATGTCCCTAATACCTATCCTCCTGTCTACTCCCATTGACTTATACTGACAGCAGATTTTTGTGCCAGATTGTCTTTTACAGGGTGACAGTGGTAACTAAAATTCATTTTAACATTACAATTTTGAAGAATCAATACTCCAATTAAATTAAAAGAGAAGCAGTTTATGACTTTTTCTGATTATAAACATGGGTAAAGCTCTGCTGAAATGAATTTATTGACATCATTTACATTAGGAGAGATTTTGGCCTTGATTTGCAATCCTGGAAAGAAATGTGACACTATATTGTTCTTCCTCCTTGCAGTGACAGAAGCTTTCACAATAAAAATCTGTTTTAATTTATGACTTGCCATAAAAGACAGTGCATGACAGGATTCTCTGGTACCACAGTCACTTGCCAGGGACAGAGCAACTATTCATTATGCCTTTTATTGTGCAGTCACTTATCATGTTTCTTACCCCACTGGTCTATCTCATTATTCTCCAGGAAAGCCATTTTAGGAACTGCCAGCAACTTACTTAAATTATAAATGGGTTTATGCCACTTTTGGTTTTGAGTAAGGAGACAGACTTTTGTGAATTAGGAACATGGGGTTGTGCTACTTGGTAATGTGATGTGACACTGTGGCTCATCCAAACAATAAAATATCCTTCTGAGTAGAAATTGGAAGTGGCATCTTTATATGTATTTGTTTCCTCAGATGAATTCATGCAGCCAGAAAGACATAACTAAATAATCTGGATCTAAAAAGTGTCTTCTAGCCTTTTCTTTTCCCTTCCCTTCCCTTCCCTTCCCTTCCCTTCCCTTCCCTTCCCTTCCCTTC
>VYXD01014815.1:132619-224153 GCA_013397195.1 Hylia prasina | reverse complement strand
TTCCCCTTCCCCTTTCCTCATAGAGTTCTCTTGGGTTGTTGAGTAACTAATAATGGCACTTAGAATAAGGGATGTGTTCAGCTCATTTACAGCTGGGGAAATATAAAATGGCTTTTCGTCTGCTGATAATTTTTAAAATGTGATTAAATATGGTTTTGAGGCTAAGAGAATGTTTAGTTTGGCACTAGCTACATTTCTTAGCTTGCATCATGAAAAATCTTGAAAGATTTGAAAGCCCAATATAATTTCAAAAGAAAAAAATAAAGTGCCTTTTAAATTGAGGGATTTTATATATATATATATCAAAATAATTCACTCAAGTTAAGACATATTTATCAAAAACTTTGTCTTAGATCTGCATTTTCCATTTTGGCAGAAAAATTTTCTTTTCTGCTCTCCTCCAAACTGATTACAAACTTCTATATTTATTAATCTCTGTATTTTGCGTGTCAATTCTGACAAATTTAGGACATCAAATTGTTGTTCCAATAATTGAATGCCATCTTTTAAATCTAACATCAGTTGTGCTAACAAATTGATTTAATGTATTACAGTGACGTCAGAATAATAAAGTCACCTTAAAATGCTGCTTTATATTTATAGCATGTGTTTTACTAAAAATAAGCTTATAATATTAAGAAATATAGAATATAAAGATATAATTCATCCTCTCCAACAGCAAAAAGCATTTGTGTTCATTCACAGTGAGGTTCAAGCAGAAACAATTCTGTTGCCATATTTTTTGAGGTTGAAGCTCTAGACTAGTTTCATATTAATTTCCTCCCAATGAAATCACAGTTGCATTATCATTTTGGAAATCTCTTTTGCTATCCATAGTAGTAGGAACTTGATTTCACTGTGAATGTCTGGTTCTGATTTTCCTTGTTCCTTGAAACCAGCGTTCACTCCAGCAGCATCAGGTGAGCCTTCATATTCTCCAGGAAAAGCTGTGATCTGAATTTGGATTGCACTTGTCCTTTGTCTCAGTGTAGGTCTCTTCCTCCTCAGGCTCCCCCATCCTGGCAGCAATTGTTCTCCCTGTGGGTGAATTTAATTTTTCCGTGGAACTCCAAAGGGGGACGGTAACAACAAAATCCCTCTCACTGACAGACCACGGTAACTCCTTCACTCAAGTGGCTCAGCAGCTGCCCCACTCCTCCGAGCCCTTCTTTTCTCCATGGAGAAAACCTGTCTCAGGGAGAAAGCTGACCTTGTTTCCTTGTCTCTGACTGTCTGCAGCAGCTCCCCTGAGATGTTTTGGCGTGATTTCTTCCTCAGGGAAAAGAAACCTCAAGCATCAATTGAGTAAAGGAACTGCTTAGTGATGCTCCCTCCCTCAGTAATCAGTATTTTCAAGCTGAAGAGGCTCTTACTGAAATAGATGAAAAGTTCCATCTCATCTGGACAAGGAGTGAAGTGTGTAAACCCATTTTAACTGTGTTCTGCAAAGGGAAAAGCAAAACTGAGCATTTTTCATACTGTTTGCTGTGTTTATAAAGTCCTTGAAAAATCCAAGTTGAAAATATTATTTCATTCTTGTGTTTCCTCTTTATGCGTGTCCAGGTTTGGCTGAGAGCTCTGATTGCACTATCTGTGGTTTTGCTGTTTATTGAAAAGAAATTCACCTTAATGTGAGCACTACAACTATGCTGAATTCTGTGTAATCTTGATAGTTTTAATATATTTCAGTGAAGACAATAATAATAATAATCATTTGAACTTGCTAACCTCGTCCATCTGAAATTTAGAAACATTAACTAATTAATATCACAATTCCCCCCCAGGTTAGAAGCTTCACAGCAATGGCTATGTTTTCTTGCTATCTCTACTGTTGGAGTCATTCACGGTGATTTTAAGACAGCTTCACACCAACTATTTAATAATGTGTGACATTACAAAGCAAATTGGACCAGAAAGTGGAGGATACTGAAACAGAGCTTATCCACGGGAGTGAACCCAACAAACTTGAACTGAATGCGCTCTAAAAGTCAATTAGTCAAACTTGACTAAACTCCTCCATGGAAGTTCTTATTCAAGGGTGCCATAATAACAACTGGAACAGGAGGGAATGAGCCTAGAAAATTTCCAGTGTAGCCAGTTCTGATTCACTTCCTGACTGATCATGCAGACAGTGTGGTGATGGAAATAACTGGAAAGTATGAAACATTTTAAGAAAAATGAAAATATCTAGCATAGTTCAAAATGAGATGTGAAAATTTTTAACATTTTTAAACAAAATTAAATTTTATTTAAGCACGCAGGGAAAAACTTTTTTATCAAGTGAGAGAATATGATATTGTTTCACTGTTGCAATGAAACTTCTAGAACATTCCAAAGGCTTTTTGATATTTTATTTTAAAAGGATGTATGTTCAAACATGTAAATGTCACTGAAGTTTCCAATTTGGTAAGAAAAAAATCTTTTTCTATAAGTTGATTTATTTTCTGCAAAAAATTTATGAGCAATTCTCAGTCAAAAGAGCTCACTGCGTTTAGAGTCAGGAAATATAGGTGGGAATAACACCTACAACATTTTTCATTTCTTTTATTCTCACAACTGAATAGTCCTAGTCTTATACTGTATCAATCTGAGGCACTGATCAACTATTATTATTATTATTAGTAGTAGTAGTAGTAGTATGAGTTAGCAAACCACTGGCAGAAAATTGTTGCAGGAAAAGAACCTGCCCATAGGAGAAGTCTGTTTGCAAAACCCATTGATTAGATTTTGGCTTTTTTCCTAATGCGTGCTTGTTTCAAAACTCTTTATAAACCTGTTATTATAAATTACATATACTGTTTCTATTTATGCACAAAGCCAATATTTGAGCTAGAAATTTGTCCTCTGGAAAGAATGACCCCAAATATTTGGTAATTAGATGAAATAACTAGTTTTGTAATTGAAAAATCTCAGCCCATTGGTCTCATTGGCACCTTTGCTGAGCTGTGTCCTATAAGCTGGCTGTGTCAATAATATTTCTTTGGCCAGTTTGCTGTGCAAAGCCTTTTAGCCAAACCCAGGCAATGCAGGAAAAAAAAATTGCTTTTAGCAGTCTTTGACGGATTTCCTTCAAGCAAGGTGATTCAGCTCAAAATTTGTGATTGGCTAGCCTAAAAATATGTACAATGCAAGAAATGTTCATCTTTACTGTGTTTGAAAGCAAGCTGTGTGAGGTTTCCTTGTGCTTTAAGAAATGAGGTATTGCACTATTCTAAAAGAGGAAAATATATTTGCTGCAGTCAGTAAAATAGCACAGCAGAAGGGGAATCCAGACAAAACCACTAATTTTCCTTTCCACAGGGAAATGATGGGGAAGATAGCTGGGAAATTCTGCTTAAGACTTCTAAGTACAGTATTTTCATAATTAATTGCTTCCTATCATTGCTTTTGGGTGCTTTCTGCACTTTTTTCCTGCTAGATGTAGAAAGACTCTGCTTCCAAAAGCTGCACAGAGATGATTTTACTTCCACAGGAATGCCTAAGCTACAAGCAAAGGCCAGTGTCACTGTGGCTGGAACAGAAAACCTTGTGGTGCAAAGGCAAGGAAAGCAGACTGGGCATAAAGAAGAGTGACTGACGTGGTGGGGATACGACATGAGCCTGCCATGGCAGCTGGGGCACGTCTGGGCAGTGTCCCCATGGGATTGCAGCCCCTCTGCTGCTCCTGTCCCCTCCTGCCCATTTAAAAAATCCCCTCCTTCCCCTCCTGTGGTGCCGAGGGTGATGTGCTGGGGGAGAAATGGTGGCTCAGAGCAGCAGCAGGCAGCAGCGATTAAGGGTGGCAGGGTTTTGCTCTGAGACAGGCACAGACATTTGCAGACAGGCTGGACTGCAGGCTAACATGGAACAGAACACTTGAGAGAGCTGTGAAATGATGTGTCTGCCAGGCTGGGGGGGACAGCAGGTTGTTCTTGTGTGAGAAAGACACATTTTGTGTGGGGTTGTCAAGAGGTGCCCAGAAAAAGCATCCTTCTGCTGGGAGCTCTCTGGACAGAAGAGAGTGGCACCACATACTGGAAGCTACAGCATGATCTTATTGCACTTTTTTTGTGTCTGACTGGGGAGATCTCAGAGTCTGATTGCAGCTTTCAAGTCCTCAGCCTAGGAGAAAAAATTTCAGTGTATTCACTCTTTTTAGCACAAAGCCCAGAGCTGTTTGCCTTGCTATTCCCTTAGCAATGTGGTGAGCAGCAGCGCTGCTCTCTGCATGGTGCACTGGGATCTCCCTAAAGCTCAGGAGCTCAGACCCACTGGGACAGTGCAGTCCTGCCCTCTACAAGCCCCTTCCTCTGCACCACAGGCTGCATTCTCTTCTCCACATGGTTCCAAGAAATCTGGGTGTAATCTGAGATATTTCCTGCACCAACTGCTTACAGTACGTGCCCTTTCCTTCCAGTGGAGAGCAGTCATGAAGAACTGCCTGGAGCTCAAAGGGCAGTGCATGAACTTGCTTTCCTTGAGATGTCCAATATAAAAAAGCCCAGGCAGTAAATCTTCTAATTTCACAGGGATCTGGTCGAAAAGGGGACAGGTTTTGGACAGTATCTTTAATCAATGACTACAGCATGCCTGATGGACTGCACTAGGAAGGTGTTGCTGTTGTCTTTCTTTTTTCCTCCCTAGCTGTCTGCTTTTGGCTCCTGCTGCAGTCTGCTGAGCAGGAGATCCACTGGACTGCCCTCATACATCCATTTTTATTTGAAGTCTCTGCACAAACCCACCCTCTGAACTCCATCAGCAAACTATGCCACCAAATAGAGAAGCTGAAAATATTAATAACTTCTCTGTGCCTCCTTAAGTGCCTGTGCTACCACTGGCAGCTGGAACTCTGCCTGCCTACAATATCAAATATCCACGTGGTGGTGGAAGACATGTTTTGAGGCAAGAGCTTGGGTTATGGCTCTGAAATCTTAGCATGACCTTCCTCTCTCCTCAGATTTATAGATTACAGCTCTGGTGAAGGCAATGTGGTTGCAATGCTAAAGACTCTCAAAAAGCTTTTAGCAGCTTGAATTCTGCAGCCAATTTATTCCTGACTTGAGACCTGAGTTAGTAGCAAAGGAAAAAAAAAAAATAATGGTTGATTGAGTGAGCATACTGGGCTGTACAAGTGACTTAATTTTCATCACTCTTCACTAATGGCAAAATTACATGTTGGAGGTACAAACAGCCTGGGGGAAAAGGAGTGTCTTTTTCTAATGTTGCTGTTAGAAAGTTATTCTGGAACTCTCTGCACATTGAAAACTGATTATATTTCGGCATGGTACCACAAGCTGTCCTGATTGCAAATTCATACATTTCCCCTACACAAAATAAATAAAGACTCCTACTTTCACAGTTGTTGAGAATCCAGGCATTTTGCCCACTCCTGCTCCACACTATGAAGCAAAATGCTTTGACTCTTTCAGCAGTGAAAGATGCCAGGCCAATCTGTGTGTTTCAGTGGGTTTTTTATCTGTTTTTCCTCCTGAGAAAGATTTGTTGGGAAATCACTGGAATAGAGTCCAGGAGACTGGATTTGAAATTTTAGCTGTGTCACAGACTTGTCAAGGAATTTTAAAAGAAATTGTGGTCTCTGTGTCTCTCTTCTCTCTCTTTGGTAGAGCTGCTGGAGGCTTCAGGACTAATTTTATTTTAAAATGCTGTCTTATTAATATAAATTTTGCAATGACAGCTGTTAGTAATTTTGACGTACTAACTAAATTTCCAGCCTTTTAAAACTGGAAAGAATGTGAGTTTTATAATTCTTTGGGAAATTCTGACAGCAGTCATATTTGCAAATTCTAAGGGACCAGGGAATGTCCCTGATCACTGGAAATCTACTGACTGTTAAAATTTTGCATTGAGGTTTTGCTTATGTCTTTGCAGTCTTAAAGAAGTCAGTGTTTGGTAGCTGGCTCATGCCAGAATGCATTAACAGCAGGCAGTTTGTGTGGGGTTACTCTGGTTCTGGAAGTTAAAAGTGATTAAGAGCATGGATGGAGTCTGTGAGAGCTGGCATCAATGGCAAGGAACAACTCTGGAGACATTTATTTACCAGTGAAAATGAAATTCTGGTTTTTCTCCACTGAAAATATATATTTTTTAAATACTTGATATACAATCAAAAAGAGCAGAATAGCAAATGTAATTTCAGCTAAATTGAAGGAGTTTCTGCTGGTCCAAATGGCGTTATTTTCAATTTTCTGCTCAAAAATTTGCAAGAATTTAAACTTTCAATTCCAATTTTTCCCCTTAAGTTAAAAAAAAAAATCAAAACTCAAAAAAGTGTTGGTGAAGTGATTGATTTTGGGTGATTTAAGCTGACGACTGAAATAACCCCACCACAAAACTTGCTGACAGTGCCAGCAAGTCTTCCATATCCCACCTTTCTTGTCTGAGCAATTATGTAACTCAAGCTTTATTTTCAATTTAGAAGTAATGAATTATTAAATTTATTTTAATAGATGTATTTTTTAAAGTTCAAGTTCTCTGAGTCCTTGAGCTGAGTTTTCTTGAATACTTCAGTGAAAACACTTCAGGCAGGCTGCCCACAGAGTTTTAAAGCAAGCTGAGGGCACCAATATGAATATGAAAATATTCTATTAATTTTTATGGATAAGAAATTATTAAAAATTCTCAAACATGAGCAATCAGACTGATAAATAGACATTTGGTTACTAAATTTAGATTCAATATTAAAAACAGGAAGCAAATATTTGGAATTATATATTCTCTCAGTAAAGAGAAAAGAGAATCACAATTGTTTAGTATTAAGCAACATACTTAACAGAACATTAATTAGAAAATTTACAAAGTCTTCTAAACATATTCTTGTCACATGATAACTTGTTTTTTCATGTGTCAGCTATATTCTGAGTAGCTCCTCTTCTCTACTGGTATATGTCTCCCAAGGCAAATGTAGGAAGCCTCTCCCTACATTTGGTTACTAAATAAATGGAGTTTTTTCAGCTAAATACAGTCTCTTTTAAAAGGCAAGCACAACATCCTGTCATGTTTTCTAATGTTTAATTTCTGAATTATCTTCAGGCCAAGATATGGGATGCACAGATTCTCTTTTCCAGGTCATCCCTCTGTATAATAACTCTTTATCAATTTTCCAGAGTTGTGCTCAGTCTCCTTGGAAGAGTTTCAGACAAGAAAAAACTATAGGGCAGAAGAGATCTCTTTCCTAGGAAGGTGTTTGGGGTGACAGTAGTAAAATGACTCATCTCACAGAACACCACACAACAGGATTTTGATCTTAAAGTGCTACTTTAAAATAAAAACATTCACAATGCATGAATACTGTAGTCCTAGAACCTTTAAATAATGGAGCCTTTACATCTGGCATTTGGGCAGTTGTCACAGAGGACAGTAATGAGCCCCTTATTTGACTTGAGTGGCTGAATAGTCGCTGCCCTCTCTCTGCCTATTAGCCTCCAAGTGAAGTATTTTTACTTTAGTTCATTTTCTGCTAAACTCCAATTTGAAGGGTTTTGGTTAAACTGTAATTCCCTGAATGTCAAAATACATCAGGACTAGGAGGAAAAAGAAGACATAAAGTGATGAAATAATTTCACTTGAAACCAACGAAGAGAAACATACAGTAAATGTTTTAGCTGCATTTCAGAAACTGCACAAACCCATGAGGGGCATCAGGGTTTGATGAAAATGTACACAATTAAAGGAAAGAGCCTGAGGCAGTGGTTGCCTAAGTACCACGAGGCTGCACGTTGAGATAGTTCAGAGGTTTGGGGCAAGATTTTCATCAAAAAAATGTCAGTTCATTGGGGCTGAAACTTTTCACATGAATGTATTGGTCTTGGTGAAATTTCCACCGGGAGAGGTGTCTAACCTCAAATACAGAATTTTTGTAAAAAGGAGAATGCATGAACTACCTCAAACATCTGAATATTGGAGAAAGTTTTACAGATTCATATAATCTAAATGCAACTGTAAACACTGTTAGAGCTGGGACAAATGCACATTTAATTGTCTTGTTTTGGTTACCTGAGTGCCAAGATATCTCATGTGGACTGAAGGATTTTGCTCTTAGAGGTTTTTCCTGGTAGCTGCACACAATGATTTGGAGGAGTGGAGTGGAAGTAGAAAGAACTGAAATCTGGGAGCAGGGAGCAACACTTGGATTTCAGCTGAAAGAAGACAGGAGTGGAACCAGAGTAGGGTCAGACCCAACCCAATAACAGAAGTACCAAAAGTGGAAATCACTGAATGTTTGTCATAGGAATGAACATGCCGCGTGATCTTTTTGAGTGATCTTGCAAGGGTTTCATCTTCACTTTAAATGACTTCTGAAATGAAAAAGAAACATGTAAAAAAGATTATGAAACTATATATTATTTAAAATAAGAAGTATTTTTTATGTGTCTGCTAACAGTCTTTAGGGCTTTCCATTTTGAAATTTTGCATATAAGAATCAAGGTAGTCTCTCTACTGGAAAACTTTTAATATACCTATAGAACAAAGTGTAGCAGTGGCTTCAGTGGCTTGTGCAGGAAATTCTTTTGTTGAGTAGAAAACCATCCTTCCACTTCAATCTTGGTTACTTTCAGTGTTACTGTGTGTAAGACACCAAGGCCCTGGGACTTTTATCTATGATTTCAAGTAAGATGGGGCATGTGGTACTGAAAATGAGATCTTTTGGAGGTCACTTGATCCCCAAAGACCCACAACTTCCTTGTAGCATTTGTTATTACATTTCTGTGTTCTTCCCACCTGACTCAACGATCCATCACCACAGGAGATTTAATGTATTTACACAGACTATATTTGTTGAGAGTTGTTTGCGGTTGTTGTACATCGTGTATTTCTGACCCCTTGGCTTTCCCAGCTCTGTGCTGTAGTGGCTCTGGGATCAAGTTGTGTTTGAGGAAAAAGCACCACACAGATAATCCAAGCTGCCTTCCATCATGTCAAGATAAGTCACCTGGGAGGGGAGATTCTATAGGGTTAGTTAGCCCTAATTGTGTCTCTCCCCTCCTCTTTTCAACCTCATCTCTCAATGGATGATATGCTTATAAGATAACAAATGTCATCTATATAATGATCAATGTCAGTAATGACCATGAAGTATCAAAGTTAATTAACTTTTGATGGTGACATTAACCTTTTTGTAAGCAATTTGCAGATTTTCAGCTTATACACACAGTTGATGCATTTGTGTAAATAAAAAATATCCTCTGCACTTCCAGTGTTCTATTTAGAAATCTGACAAGAGTAATCAGTTCTACCCCTCACCAGATTAACTTCAGTAGATTCATTCCTCTGTTGAGGAAAACAACCCATATCTTAAAATCAAATTGAAATATCCTCGTTAAACTCTGATGGCAAGGACAGAACTGATAGCTGGTAGAAAGAACCAGATGGATATTATCAGTGGTAGCTGGTACAAATGTAAAATAAAAAACTTGCTTGACTCTTCCTCTTGTGTTACTGAGGGAAATTTTAAACAACACTTATTAAACTTCTCTTAAAAGTACACAAGTATGTTTTGGGGTTTTTTTCTCATTCATCATCACATGTTGACGAGCCTGTAATGCACTTTTTACTCATCCTGTGGTTTGTACCTGGCTGGGCAGCAGCCCTTTGTTCTGTTATGGGTGATCTTTACTCAGAATTCCCAGATAATCATCTCTCACTGCCCAGCTGATTGCATTGATCTTGCAATCAGTCCTGTGGTTGTTCTGCTGCACAGCTGTAACAGGGGAGTGATGCATCCCTGGATTTTGGATCTGTGTGTATCCTTGGACGCATTTCCATGTGTGCCTATCATCTCCTTCATCCACCCACTCACATGACCAAAAGCATCTTTTATGTTTGATTAGATCAGGCAGAGAACTAATAAATTTTTTTGTAGTGTTCCCTATCTCTTCATTGCCTTTGGATGAGGTGTGCTTCCTCTTAGTGTTTATGCCAAGAGTCTTGTGAAGCACTGGACCTCACATTTGCTACTCAGATCCAGAATGTTCTCCCAGGGCTCTGCATTGACAGGCAGTCTGCATTCAGCTCTGAGCAAAGGGCAGCATATATTTGCTTTTCCCCAGAAGCAGAGCAGAGATCAAATTATAGCCACTTTTCAGTTTATTTGGTTGCTCCCTAGGGAAACCCAGCTGTGCTCCTGTTTCTGAGCAAACTCTGCCTTCTCCCTGCCCCTCCAAACAGGAGGCAGAGGTTCAGTCATTTACCTCTTGTGAGGATTTCTGCTCCTTTATTCCCCTATTATCTACACAGATGGATTCACAACTGGCCCTCAGCTGTCATACTCACTGAGTTATTTTTCAGACCTTAAAAATCCTGAGACACAGGATGAATTGAGAGGGATCTGTGGGAGTCACTGCAATTCTGTAGCTCAGTTTCCTCCAGCATCCATGGAGCAAATTCACTGCCCACCCTCAGGAGATAAAACACCTTTCTGGCACCAAGACCTTGCAGTTCCCATGGGACACAGAGCTGGTTCTGCAATGTGTGCTTTGAGAAGGGTTTTTGCTTTAATATCCATTTAATGAACAAACACCAACTTAAAGCCTCCCTTTCAGCCTGCTGCACACACTTAATTGTGGCTGGTGTCTTACATTTGCTTAGTTTGCTCATAATTTGCCCAAATCTTTTGCAGTTTACTGACATGGAAAGAGTAGAACTCGTCCTCTTCGAAGAGCAAGGCTGCTTTGTGTTACATGCAAATTCCTTGTTATTTAATTATTTAGTTAGTTCTTATTTCATTTTTATTATTGTGTGTGTGCTGGCTGTCATATGTCTAATCTTTTTATTTTTTAAATTTATTATTTAAAGAAAAGGAAACTGGAAAAAGAACTTCTGTTACTTTACTGGCTTTAAAACACGTTTGTATTTTGAAATGGTCCATGAAAGAGCATACCCACATGCTGTAATACAATTTCTTTTCCTCTACTCTTGATGTGAATGGGTTTCTCATACTGAGGTCTCTGCACATGGCAGGTCAGCTGTAGTTTGTTAGAAAATAAAATAATGAATAATTTCCTATAAGAAGGATGAAGAATCTATTCTGGATGAAGAATAGGCCAGACTGTTCTGGGCAAGCTATAAAAGTCCTTAAACTAAGTCCTTTCTTAGCTGAGCATCTTCTAAGCTGATATCTTAAACTAGAACCATGGCAATTAAAATTTGGTTAGCATAGTTTGTGTTTAAATCCATCAGGCTCTGAAGACCTGTCTGTGCTCAACTTCTGTTTCTTAGGTGCAAAAGCAGATCCATCTCCATGGGGTTTTCTTTGGTCACATCCAGTGTATTGGCAAAAGTCTGCATGTGGGCTACAATTGCCACCAGCAGATTGCAGAAAATTTTTTTTAAAAAAATATTCTGTCTTTTTTTCCTCCAAATTATTTAAGATTTAACAAGTTCTGTCAGATAGAAGTTGTTTACCCTAAATGTTTAAGCTCTGACAAGTACTATAAGGAGCAAAGCTGTCTGAATAAAATTATGAGGCATGTATATGTTCATATTCCCTGCTGATGGGACCTGAGTCATCACAGGCTGAGGTCTACTAATTAATCCCAGCCAAAGGTTTGTCCTCTCAATTAGCTGCACCTTAGATAAGCTGTCTGGTTGATCTACAGCTGCCTGGTGGGAAGTACCCAGGTTGTGCAAGTTTTACCATTCTGACTCCCTAGGCCAGTTGCAAGGTTATTTCAAGGAGAGGAGCTGATCTGTTTTACAGAGTGCAATAGCTGGGTGCAGTGCTGCAGGGCAAATCCCATCAGGTAACTGCAGCAGAAGGCTGGAGTCAGCATCCAAAGGATGAGGAGAAGTGTGCCATCAGCTTGGCACGCTGCAAATTCCATCTCTGAACCGCACAAAATCCCTCTCATAATGTTGGCATTTCTGGGAACCTGGCAAAGGACGTTTATATTCTCATGACTGTCAGAGAAAGTGTTTGTGAAGCTGTCTTAAAATCCATCTTAAATTCCAGCTGTAAAATATATGCCTCTGCACAAACATCACACACAGTATGAGCCAGGCTTGAAGAGCCTTAGTAACCCTTTAGTTATTTAACACTAATAACCCTGTTATTTCCTAACATAAAACTACAGCACAGCTCTGGGCAAGGGTGATCACAACGTGCCAACAGGGGAAACAGAAGGGCACATCATTTGTGTGGGACTGCAGAGGCCCAGCTGAGGATGCTGAACTTGAGTAGGGTTTAGGTGTGTCAGTCTGCCCATCTATTTTGTTCTCCTCTCCAGGTTTCTCCTGTTCCTCCCAGGCATCATTATTACCCTTCATTTCTCTCAGTGGCTCCACGGAAGAGTGCACTTAGCCTTGGGATAAGACACACACAGAAGCAGTTTATCTCCCCTGTTTACCCAGGCTGAGACAAGGCCAGACCCTGTGCCTGCTTAAACTCACCCTGTAGAAACTGAAGCCATAAACTGAAGTGAAATTGAAGCTGTGAAATGGAGAATGTTGCTCTGAAATCTCAGTTGTGACTCTCCCCCGCCTCAGCACTCATGAATGGAGTCTAGAAGTATCAGTTCTTTACCCCAAGCCCCAGCTGCCACCAAGAGACCAAGGCACAAGAACACTGGGATTAACCTGTATCTTTTAATACTTTAGTACTCTCCTATTAGCACAGTGCTTAAACATACTGGGGAATTTAAGGATGATTCAAATTGTACACTTCAAGACTTTTGGCACTTGGGAAGAAAACAGAGTTTTTTGACTGATGGAGCACAATTCTTGTCCCAGCTGTGCCTTTGTGACCTGCCCACATTGGTAATGTAATGGAGGAGGCTGCAGAGCCTCCAAGGGATTTTTAATTTCAAAATGGATGGCAGATATCCATTCACTAATAAATCATCTGCAGCAGTTCTGCAAGAATGAAAAAAGGCTCAAGGCATTTAATTTTGGTCTTGTGTATTTTTTCCCCACCCTCTGGGTTCATAGAGTTAATAGTTGTTTAAAGAAGGGGTGGGCAGATGACCAGCCACATTAATAGTTGAGACGTGTTATTTATACAAATTTCATTTTAATTCAGTTCATTAAATTTCATTTAATTCAGTTAATTCAGTTTAATTTAGTTCATAGTGAGTGACGGATCAGTCAATACATTTTGTTTTTTTCCAAGGATCTTGTTTTTGCACTTTTCTTTCATGGCACTGCTTTCTTTAGGGCAAGAAAGCTCATAGATTTATTGCCTTTCTCTTTTCTGTTCCACCTTGCCTAATAAGACCACTGCAGTGGCTGTAGCCTGTGAAATTAGCCCATGAACTCTTTGTATCCTCATCTGTCTGTCTCAATACCCCTCAGATCACCCTGATAAGAAGAACTGTGACTATATCTGTCTTTTTTATTATAGACTATTGTTGGTGTGGGTGGCAGACTGATGAAATACAGTGGGGGTTTCCTTTTCACATTCAAATTTCCGTGCATTTCTTTCTTTCTCTTTTCTTTCTGTGGAGTATCCACAAATATGCCTAAAATCAAGTTGCAATATACACAGGCAGAGCAGAACTATACTGTGCCTATGGGTTTTTGGATGGTACTGCCAGAGTAATTTGAATGTCTCATAGCAATAACATTTGCATAAAAGCCAATTTTATCTCTACAGTCTGGATGTGGCCAAAGAAATAAAAGAGAATTAATGGGTTTAGATCCAATGGAGTGATAAATATTGTCAGTAAAGTGATTTATTGTCTATCTACTGAGGATTTCAATTAATCTACAGGTGTTTTATATACTTGGAACTTGTTCTTCAGCACAGATACTGAGTGTAAGTTCATGGCCTCACCCTGTTGTGTATCACTATTTCAGTTCCTGTATATCAAATAAAATGAAGTGATACCTCTGCACGAATGACTGGGCCACCAGGACTTTATTAAATTCAGATGTCTGCACTCTACATATGCATGTCTCTTTATGCCTTATTTACTTCAAACCACCCCAAAGTGTCCTTTTGCCTTCCTGTGAGTGCCATGAGGTCTCTGTGTCCTGATTTGCATGTTTGGTTTGTGCCAGACAAGAGAACAAACAGGTGATCATGGGCAAGGTGAATCAATCCATTTTAAAATTATGTTGCTTGTTATTGTTTGAGTGAAAGAGGGAGTTCTGTATGGTTTTTTACCCCTGGCTATAGTATTTTGGACAGTTAGTCTCAGGTTTTAACAGGGTACATAATGCTTACATGGGGAACTTGATTCTCTCATGACTGTTTACATCACTTGGTGACACCTGGATTAACCAGACCCCTACTGAGTAAGAGGACATCCACAATAACTTTTTGTGTCAGACTAATGCAGTGAGGATTCATGCTTTGTGCTGCAGGCTCTGGCCTCAAAATTTTGGAGCTCAGTTCCTGGCACAATCACATAGTGTATGATGGTAGGTGAGGATTCCAGGGCCACTTTTTTTTCCCAGTGCCTAAAGTAGCAAGTGAATATCTTCTGGCATTCTCAAAAGCAGCAGGGAATTGACTTCCACGGGGCTTTTCAGCATTCCCATGAGGCTGACTTGCACAATAGTCCTCCTCCATGGGGGACTGCATTCCTAAAATCACCCAGGTATTGGGGCCACAATGCTCATAACAAAAGGCATCCAACACAGTTTTCCTGTACAATCTCTGAGTTTCCCACATGAGGCAGGAGTTATTAGAAATATTTTTGTTGCTCTAAGCTGATATGACAGGTGAAGACTATTTTCATTATTTTCCTGCTTTTGACACTGTTAGATTGCTAACAACAACAATAATAACAGAAATAATATCCTTCATTTTTATGCTAATCACAGTAGAAACAATTTACCTATTACCCTAAAGAGTTTGCAAGTAACTACCTGGAGACAAGAGGAAACTCCCTGCACAGGGCAGGCAGAGCTCCAGTGCTCCCATTTCTTGCTCATCCCACAGAGACTGGGAATTCGTCTCCCTGGGGTTGTCAGAGCTGTGTTTGGGCAGCGTGTTCCACATCTGACCGTGCTGTCAGTACTCTGAAGTGGCTGCTGAAATAAGATGCCTGAGAACCCACTCAGCCAAGACCTGCCATCTGCCTCCTGGTGACTGACACCATTGAAATCTCCTGTGTTCCTGCCAGCGGAATTCTCCCTTTCAAATCACATTCTGCAGTGCCAGAGCCATTCCCTGCCATGCTATTAAAGCTGGGAAGGACTCAGACTCTCTGTTTATCTAGCAATTTTACAATTTGAAATCTTGTTCTTTTGGTCCAGAAAAATTTGAGCAACCCAAGTACCTCTTTCTCATTTTCTATATCTAAGTTTTTGCAAAATTTTTGTAATTGTTCAAGGAAACAGTGTGATTTTGAAAAGCAATTTTAATTAAAAACAAAAGTTTCACACTGATGGCAGCACAATGCTTATTTTTTCTTCTTAGTGATGATGGAAAAGGTTTTTCTTTAGTGTCTTATGCAAGATATTTAAAAGCAAATATTTGCTCAGTTCCAACTGGTGTTGGTTTGTACTTTTCTATTTCAGTGGTGGTGCATGCTGTGTGAACTGTTCACAAAGTGAGTGTCATTTGGTCAAAAATAGTAAGTAATATTGTACTAGTTCCTATGGATTTTTAACAGAAAATCCATGGCATAGAATAGCCTTCTGCTTGCAGAAATCACTTAACTTCTGTCAGTCACCAGCACCCCAAGAGAGGGACTGACTGCCCAGCTGGAACTCAGTTCTTAGCAGATTTCCAAAAACCAGAATATGTCAGCAGTCCTAAACTTGGAGCTTAAGAGCAGAATCACAGAAACACCTTGTTTCTTGAGCCAACACTTGTTTAACAAATTGATGACATGAATACCAAATGGAGTATTTTTCACCCATAGCTGAAGAAAATCAAACTGCAATCAGGTGCCAAAGAGATGGTATCACTCCCTCCATGTCCCTCCTGCTCTCCATACCTGCTTAAATACTCCCATCTCTTTCCCTTGCACTGGGACTGGGGTTTGCTTCTGCTGGTGAGCCAATTTCAATCTCTAAAAAAACAGAAATAAAATTGTTATCTGTTTTTTGGGGTTTTTTTTGTGGTTTTGTTGGGTTTTTTGTTTTTGTTTTTGGTTTTTTTGTTTGTTTTGTTTTGGGTTTTTTTTTTTTTTGGTTTTGGGGGATGTAGGATTTTAAGTTTTTTTGTAAGCTGAGTGTAAATTGCTCTACTTACTTAGCAGGGTGAGAGGTTGATTGCTAATGCTGCCTGCCGGTCTCTGTTCCTTTGCCTCCTCCTCAGCTGTGCTGGCACAGGTATCTTTGCATCCATGCCTTGAACCACCTCAAGGGATAGGAGCAGGTTTAAAATAACCAAGTAAAAATGGCTTTTATTATTCTGGATCAGTTCTTCCCACAGTGTCACAAACAATTGTACCAAGATGCCTAAAGGGAGATGCTGGAGGGAGCTGGGTGGTCGGGAGCGGGGGAGGAGAGGGGCACAGGCTGCCAAAACAAATGGATGTCAAATCTGCCCTTAGCACAGTCTTGAATACCCACACAGGGCAGTAAAGAGCTATGACATGACACAAATTCATATCCCAGCTTGGTGTGCAATTCCCTCTCAATGTGGATGCAGCCTTAACTGCTGTGATGATAATAAAAAGATTCACTGATGGAGCTGCTGAGAAGCACTTGAAAGGATTTGCTGTTCTTTAGTGAACCTGGAGCAAAAAGCACAGAGGAATCTATGCTAATGTACTGTTATGAGCACTGTTCTCTGGGATTTATTTATCCTCCTGTTTAAGACACAACTTGCAGCTGCAAGGAGCTGAAGTGTGGGCTTAAAAATAGAAGGAGACTAAGTGTATTAAACAAAATAACCTCTAAGTAGATTCATGTCTGGCTGTGTCTTTGCAGTGTATGGTGTGCCTAAGAAATATATATATATATATTGAAATCTATAGTATTTTCAGCCTGAATTTTCTGTATATGCCTTATTATGAAGCATGACAGGGAATCCTACGCAAGTTCTAAGTTTTATGAAAATGTCAAAGCACATATGGAAAATGACAGGGAGTAGTGTTGGTTTAGAGCTCTTAGCAACAAACATTTGTCCCTGTGAGTCTCTAGGCATGGGCAGCACCTCTTAGGTTGCTACTGAAATTCCCTGTGTCATTTAAGAGCCTTGTTTCACTTACATCTGGAATGGCTTTGGTCTCTCAGGAAGCAGAGGCAGGTAAGGCACTTTGTTCAGTGCCAACAGTAAGATACAGGGAAACTGACAAATTCGTGCCCAAGGTTTCTCTTCCACCCTTTGCTAAGTGAGATTACTATTTTCACATACTTAAAAAATATTAATTTTATTGTTGTATATTTGACACTTGTGCTCCCCAAGGTCTGCTCTTGGGCAATTGTTAATGGGATTAAGTAGTTTACACACTGTGTGGTCACCCTGCTCTTTGTGTGGTTTCACAAGCATCAGTCCCTCCAGCACGAGCTGCTGAAGTTCAGTTGTGTCAGCTGCATCAAGTGCAAATCTGTCCTAACGAAATTTGGCAAAAGTGGTCAAAGTTGCTCCAGACTAAATGAAACTGCCACATGTTTTTGGCAGCTGAGATGACCGTCCAGAGCATCTCTCATAGCTCAGGATGGCATGCATCATTAGATTTACAGGATGGGAAAGATAAGCCTGTGCTAGAAGCTACTGTCCTTCAGGCTTTCACATTAGTTTTTTCAGTTTCCTTGAAATTCAAACAAATTAGAGGCCTTGAAAGATCAACAATGAACAAATATACTTTGTCAGCTACTTTAAAAAAAAAATCAGGCAGGAAAAGGAAATCCAAAATACTACTGGTGGCATATTGCTATTTTTTTTTGTTAAAAAAAAAAAATCAGAAAATCAGTTGTATTGAATTTGAAGTGAGTGGGACAAATTGCAAGTGGACAAAATTCAGAGTACAAGTGTCCGGTGTTGATGTAACACCCAGAGCAGGGGACAAAAGGCTCTTAAGGACTTTCCTTTTCTGCCACATTTTCATACTCTTTTACAGTGTTTTCTGTGGCTGCCCACACTGAAGTGAAATATTTGTCTAGTTGAATATCCCAGTTTATATTTTATGTGTGAATTTCTCCTAACGAAACAGGTCAGCAGGATAGCCAGACATCCCACAGCATCCACTGCAGTGCAGGGTTGGAATCTGAAGACAAGGAGAGAGAGCAGCACAACTGCAAGCCTTCAATACACCTTCTGAGCCTGTAAGACTCCTTGTAGGCTCCAGAGCTCACAGGCCTGTCCTCATGGCTGTCAGGGAGAAAAAGGTAAAGAAACAATATCCTCTCATGTGGGAATTTTCTTCTCGAGGCAGTAGGGACATTTTACATTCATTAAAATACTCATATGTGACTCAGTTTAGAAGTTCTCCTTAGCAGTATCACTCTGCATATCTGTTATCACTCATATTTCTTTAGCATTTTTCAGAAATATTTACAAATCCTAATCTTTCCTATTTTTCTTTGAGATGGCAGGTCCATTAAAAAGGAAATGTGGCAAAAGACTCTTTACTTGTGTAATGCAAATTAATTTTCAAGGAACATGCAAAAACTAGAGAAATGTAACTTTTTGTGGCCTTGGTAAAAGGATGCTTGGAGAAAGAAGTAATAATATAATGATAAATCTCTCTCATCACAAGGTATGAGGGCAGACTCCTGAGGTGGAGTAAAGAGCCTGATGTCTCCATTTGTGTCAAAGGAATTGGGCTGATTGACATCCCCACAAATGGGAGGGACATGGGGATGTATATCAAATATATCCTAAACAAAAACAAAAGCAAAGAAACAAAAATCAGCCTCTGAATAGTTCCTTCCTGGTTAGAAATGTGCACTGGGGAAAGTAAGTATAAATAATAAATCCTTAGCTCTAAGAATGATGTTTTTCAATTCATTTTTCTGTACAGTGTGATATTTCAATTTATTTCATTAAGACATTAATTCCCCATCCACTATGCCCTTTTCCCTTGAGGAAAGTTCATAAATATTTCCTTGTTATTTCACTGTTTTAAGTTGCTTCTTGTAAAGAACCTGGAAGCATTTGTTAATTCAATGTGAATCCTTTCTTCTCATGTGTTCTGCTCCTTTGGCCAAGACTGTGAGTTGTGGTTTAACCTCAGCTGGAAATAGCTCACAGCCTGGGAGGAGAAGTGGAAAAAAGTACAACTCATGAGTTGAGATAAAAGCAGATTAATAATTAAAGTAAAATATACTCCAACAACAACAACTAATAATAATATTAATGACAATTATATGAAATATTTCTTTGGCCACTTTGAGTCTCGTATCCTGGCCGTGCTCCTTTCCAGCATCCTGTGCAACTTCTCACTGACAGAGTATGGGAAACTGAAAAGTATTTAACTCTGGGGAAAAAACTTCTTAGAAGCAACTAAAATATCAGTGTGTTATCAACATTATTCTCATACTAAATCCAAAACACAGCATTATATAAGTTAGTAGGAAGAATGTTAGCTCCCAGCTGAAACCAAGACCATGTCAAACAGCAGCACAGAGCTTTTTCTATTGTTACCTCCTTAATCCCATTTAATTTCTAGTTCTTTTGTTATGTTCAGTATTTCAGCCTTGAGTTGTCTGTTCAAACTACATCCTCAGCGTGCTGGCCACTTACCTTCACTATCTCCCATGAAATCATTACAGATATATATTTGCATTCTGACATTGATTTTATATGGATGGGGGTTTTTTCATTCCTGGCAGTTATTGTACAATAATTCTCTTAATCTCTCAATCTATGTTTAGCATGTTTTTTTCCTCCTTTGAGATGTAGTAGCTCTTTCTTGTGTATTTGGCTATTTGGCTGGGAGAAGGACCTTACTCAAAAGGGTTTTTTTTTCTTTTAATCCTGTAATATTCTGCTTACTTTGAGTCATAAACCATTTTAAAATGTGAATTTCCATTGTTGTCTCTTTCCTGACTTTCGCAGAAACGTACAAAAAGTCCAGTTAATTGTGAATTCTCCACACCACCCCCAAAGTGTTGGGCCAAGGCTGGGACCAGAGACCAGCTGTCGGCTGCTCGTGGTTTTGCCTACTCAGTGTTTGACTCTGGCTTGAGGCTCAGGTTCCAGCCTGGAAAAAACCAAGCAGCTCAGCACTGTTCTGTCCAGAGGCAGCTGGGAGCAGCAGGCAGCAGGCTGGCCCAGAAGCAGCACTTCTCCACAGTCACCCTGCTCCAGCCAAAACCAGCTCTGGATTGCAAATCCTCCTGCTCTGTTCCAGAAGTGATGAGGGCTAAATGGTTTGCAGAGAATAATAATAATAATAATAATGTCATCATCCAGGATAATAATATCACCCAGCTGATGTTGGCACTGTGCTCAGACTGCTTGTGGCCACCCCAGTGGGATGAAGGAGCATTTCTGGTAGCAGCACAAAGCAGTTCTAATTCCTGTCTATTAACATTAATAATTCTTGTGGATAAAGGGAGGTGCCTTCCTCACAGAAACAAACCATCCAACATCATCCTTCTGAAATATTTCCCAGCAAATTTAGTATTTGTTTTCTCTAAGTACAAGTGGTGGTCTGATCCAAACCTCATTGCGGCCTGAGGAAAGATCCGGTCTCACTGGATCTTCTTGAAGAGTTTGGCAGCTTGAGAGCAGAAAAGCGCTTTCTGCTTTTATTTTAGGAGTTCTTAAAAATATTCTTCTATTTTCTATTGGATTTTGCCTGCTTTGCAGTCCAAGCATCCCATCTGTACACGTATTAGCATCCAGGTCATTTCTTTTTTCCCCCCAGCTGCACTGAGAGATTTTCTAGATGCTAGTTGGAAGTAAGTTTTACCCCTGATTTTACTTTATTCTCGACATCACCACAGATTTTTTGCATCATCTTTTTTACTAGGCAGTAGCATCCTGATTTTTAACACAGTCAATATTCTCACTAAAGGGGTGTGCAGCTAAAGGAAACTAGTATCTACCTTGGTTTGGAAAATAAGAAATACTGAATGGTGTAAAAACATAAAGAACTTACATTTATTATAAAACCCAAGACACTTGTTAGGAGAATTTTTTTAGGATTACTTTTTTCCCTGTTCTCAAGTGATTTTGATAATATTGTGGGACTTCATCATGACCTTGTTCCTCCTCCTGAATTAAAACTGAAGCCAGACACAGGGCAAGTGCCTCTAAAGACAGCAGCTGCCTGGAAAACTTCACACAGTTTCAGAGCTGCAAGCTCATCTGCTTAAGGATATTGCTAAGGAACCAGATGGAGAACAGTTTTCCACAGTTAACCATCTGGGCCCTGCAGTGATGCACTCTGCCCTGAGTATTACTATGGGAATTGGTTTCATGGGGGGAAAACAGAGAGAAAGAGACAGGCAGAGAAAGAAGGGCATAATGTTTTATACTGCAAACATATGCAGCCAAAGAATCACCATTTTGTCACACATTGCAATTTCCTCATCTCTGTGTTTATAACCTGTGGGATAAAAGGAAGGGAAAGTGAGACACTAATGGTTACTACAGCATGAAAGCCAGCTCTGAAGGAAGCCAGAAATGGTGTTCTGTTTTTAATGGAACTTTGACTGAGTTATTAGATGTCAAAGTACAAAGGTAACACTTTGTGATAGAGAATCTATTTGATTACATTGATGTATAATTTCAGGCCTGCTAAATTATTTTTTGGAGTTCTGTACTTCAGGGCTTCCAGCCAGTGCAGTGATTCACCTGCAGTCGTTTACAGTGTCCAGAGAAGGGTAAGAAATATGGAATATTCCAGGGGGTTTTTGGAAAACACCAAATGCCTGGTAACCAGATGGAGTCAAAGAAAAAAAGTAGAATGGGTGGATTTTCTGAGCAGTTCTGCTGCATGGTCTCAAAATGAAGGTAATTTTTTCTCAGGTTCTCATGAGAATCTATAATCTTCCTTGCTGGTTGCAGTCTTTAGATGAAATTTCCCATGCTGTCCAGGCTTTTTTCCTGCTATGTTGATTCTCCAGATGAATATAATGTCACCTTATGCTGTGTGCTTTCCTCTGCCAGGGCACTTGTAGGATCTTTTTCCTCGAGCTATTCACCTGCCTTTGCAAGGCTTGTAGGAACCTATTGGAAACCTTTTTTCTTTCTGTCACTTTTTTATTGAAGCTTGACAATGTGTTTGCCTTCTTTAGTAAAACTGGCTAAGATGGAAAGCTTAAATTTTTTTCTTAAAAAAAAGCATAGAAGGTAAAAAACCCAAAAAACCTGATTCATCTATTAGCTCTGCTGAGTTTTGAAGTACCCAGGTACTGATAATGCAGGTTAGCTCTAGTGGACTATTTAATGGTATGAACCAGGATAATGAATTACTGAAAGTCACTGAGCAAATATGATCAATCTCCATCGAATATTAGGACCTTATATAGGGTTTCAGACTCTTATATAGGGTTTCAGACTCTAGCTTGCTTTTTTATGTGCATGACAGGCCATGAGAAATATTAAATAGTTATAAAAACACAAAGACCTGGCAATTCAGCACATTTCTAAGCTGGAAATAAAAAAGGTTAAAGTTTCTATGACCTTTACCTGGATAGATTTGAAATTTTTCGTGATATATGTATGTGGCAGCTGTTCTGTTAAGGGAGACAAAATTCCCTGTAATGGATTAAATCACTGTTTATGTTCTTTTTTAACAAAGCCCCATGCCACTCCAGCCTGGTGGCACTGTGTGTGTGCACGTGTGTGTTTATTGCATCTGGATGTTCACAAGGAACTAACAGATAGAACTGATAATCAGGTAACAAAAAGATTCTTTTTTTCCTCTTCCCAAAAGAAAATCTGTGTGGGGAAACTAATGATTGGGTTTTATTTCTCTGTGTCACTGGTGTGGAACAGATTTTGTGCTTTGATGTTGAGATTGGCCTCAGGTGTTAATGGCATGAAATAGTTTATGTGGGCGATATCACACATACAGGTGCATATCTCACTCTTAAATTAATTCTGTGTGAGAATTTAAATGAAAAATAATATTAAACACCCCCACCCCCACCCATTTTTCTTCATCACTGTTGAACTGCAGAACTGGAAAATACAACCTGTACAACAAGCTTGGCTGTAACCTGTAGCTTGGAGAAGATGAGGAGGTCATGTAGGTAAATAGATCATTATTTGAAAAATATTTGCTCTTCTTTATTGGTGATATATTCAATTTTTCTGGAATTTATGGGTTCATTGGCAGTTTGTCCAGTTAAGGCCTGTTGTACTGACCCAGGCAACTGGTAGCAGAGCCTTCAAGTGAACTTGTGTTGTTCTTTCCTTTGTTGGCTGTTGGTCTGTCGGTGATCAAGCAGTGAGTTCTGCCTCTTAATGTGCAGAAATATAAATAATTTATACCTTAGAGCACAGAACACCATGGAAAGTGTGAGGAAAATTATTCAGCTATAAGGAGGAAAACTGTTGGGTTGCGAAGAGAGAGAGAAATTTGCCCTAAACAAGGAGAAATGTCTGTTCCTGCTTTCTTACATGCCAGCCTTGAGCTAAAAAGGATGTGTCAGGGCAAACATCTGTTTTGAGGCAGCTCAGAGGGAACACTGAAAAGTTGCTTTTCTGTCTGAAAGGAATTAATTTCAATAGTTTTGCCCTAGAGTTGGATTTGTCTAAAGGCCTGTTCCTTCCCCATAAATTTGACTCTGCTGTATTCTGCCCACACTGTGCATACGCTGAAGCTCATAAAATGCAGAACTGAGTTGCAAATGACATCTTTCAGGCTTAATGTTTTTAAACACAGCTTTAAACACTGTTTGTTTGGTGTACTCCAACTGCTCTTGGCCATCAGTCAGAATCTGCCAAAGGGATCTGCTCTGCAGGAGCTGATCTGCAAATTTCCACCAGGGACACAGGAACCTTGGCTGGATGTTTCTTAGTCCTGCAGTCCCTGACCTTTGAGAGCAAAGCTGGATGACAGCCTCATTCAGCAAAAGGAAAAGTGGCATGTAAATTAAAGCGACAGTAAAAAAATCCAAAAGAGACAGTATCATCTATAAATATTTTTCTAAAAGAAGACCAAGCAAGATGTCAAAGAATTTCTGTGAAATCATTCCCCATCTTTCTTTTGCCTGCCTGTTCCTGCAGACTGATTTTCCTTGTGCAAACAGCTCTGTGTGAGAGACAGTCCATGCTTTGCAGCCTTAGGTGATACTCATAAATGGCCTCTTAAGAGGTGGCAATAGATTTTTGGTTTCTCTGGATGACCCTGATGTATACTGAATAAGACAAAAGTTTTCCTTCTCAAATTGCAGGAAGGTGCCAAGGGGGATGTTAGGAAGGTTCCAAAGGGCCAAACCCTGCAGTGGAGACATGAAATCAGAAGGCAATGTAAACAGCCCTCATTCTCTCTTTTCTCCTTTTATTTTTCATTTTAATGCAGTTCTCAAGCTGCAGCTAGGTGCCAACCCCTTCAGTTAAAAATTAAAGTAAGAGTAACCTTTTCTGCCCAGAGGAGAGGGACTTCCTCAAGAAGCACATTATGTAAGGTGCTGTAAGTTGTCTTTTTATCATTCATGAACCTTCAGAGTGGCTGCTGAGTCGGTGCCACTGCAGTGTTGTGAGTTGGAGCAGTGTGAAAAGTGCCACCCTGGGAGGGCAAGGCTCAATGACAGAAGCTCCCTTTGCTCAGTGGGTCCCTTTTTGCTGCTAGGAAGTGGCACAAAATATTCAATCATCATTAAATGGTCAAAGATTTTAATCTGCTCATAAAATTGCACCTAGAGTAATTGAGTTGCTCAGTGTGAGTGTCTCTAATTGTCTAATCTCACTGTTCTTCTGGCTCTGAAAAATGAGAGGAGTAACATGTTTTATTAAAAGACAGAATTTATAGTAATTTGACTCCAGAAGCCCAAAGCTTGCACAGACTCATACTGTGTTGCAGGGACTTAGATTTGTTCGTCCTGTTGTTCATTTAAATGTCCTGTGAAAACTGGAAAAACATGCCACTTTTAGAAGTTGTCCAGGCTGAGTTTTACAGGCAGTGTAGGAAGCCAAGGGAATCATTGCCACACAGTGCTGTGTGTGCAAAAAAAAAAAATATATATATGTTTTAAAACAACGGTAAGACATGAGTTTTAAAGTGTTAAGACCTGGGGGGGGCAGGGAGTGGAATACTTCTTGGCTGACTGTTAAACACAAATTATCTTGGCCTTGAGTAACTAACCTCTGGAGCTGAAAGAGTGTCTGAGGGAGACACAGTTGTGTGGTGGCACAGCTGTTACCCTCTTCCCTGAGCCTCCACCTCTAGCTGCTGTTTGGGACATGAGACTGAGCTAGAAGACCTTTCTCATACTGCTGGTAGAGCACGTTGCCATTAAAGCACTTAACAGACTATGCCATGCAGAATTCACTAATGAAAGGTTTTATCTATTTTAGTTCCCCATAATGATGTTTAAAAAAACCCCAAAGTCCTGTGTTTTATCTTTTTCTCCTTGATCCTACAAATTGTCCTGTTTCCTGTTCTTTTTATGTTATTTTTTCTCCTCTTCACATTCACCTGCTTTAATGCAGTTTGCCTGGTAAGATTCCTCAAACAGGAATGATCATATAAAAAAGTATAGAGTGAACACTTATCTTTTAGTCTCGGACAAATTGCTCACTGCAAGGGAGAGTGTATCCAGAATTGCTATACATAAAACAATGGCATTTTTATTGTGTTGTGATGAGAACAGTTCACCTTGCTGATGACCTCAGGAAGGCAGGCTGTTTCACACATGCAATTTCAGCTAACTGAGATTTCAAAGATCCCTTTTGAACATATATCACCGAAAGCCTTGTTTTAGCACATTGACTCCTTGTGCTTCTCTTCCATCATGGGGTTTAACACGGTGATGAAAGCCTGCAGAGAACGCAGCAATGCCAATAGATTGGGTTTGGAGGGAGGCAGACCTGGAAGGAATGTGAAATGAGTAAAGAGAAACTTGGCTGATGTCCAGCAATGCAGAGAGGAAGTGGAAAAGGATTAAAATTTTAGGATATCAACAGCAAGGCCACAATTAAATTTCAAAATACCAAACCCCCAAAAATTGAAAGCTCAGAGCCAGATTGCGGAATGTGCTCTTTGTTCAGGCTATCCTATTGATCCCAGGGCGAGCCCCTCTGTGGGATTGCTCTGCCACGGATACACAAATTAAATCTAGACTCCCTGTGTGGTGGTTCAGCAGGATCTTGTCCTGCAGAGGCTGGTGCAGTGGGTGCCAGCAACACACAGAGAGCTTTCCCCTGGCTCTTGCAGAGCCCACAAGAGACGATTCCCACAAGTGATTCCTTGGCAGCACCGGTGGGAACAGCAGCTCCAAGTGACTGCAGTACCCTCAGGAGGGGGGCAAACATGATTAAACCCATACAGAACAGAACCAAGGAGCTTGTAAGGTCTGTGGTGCTCCCAGTCACGGCTGGGGAACACCTGAGAGTTTGTCTAAACTCTGTTCTGAATTCACTCCTTACAATGTAGCTTTGGCCTGTAATTTTTCTAGCTTTGTATTAAAAGGCCCAGTTGAGGGAAAAAACTGGTCTTAAGACATTCGTCTGTGACCTGGTTTCTCAATTTTGATTTTCCCCCTTCTGTCCAGGAGAGATAAGCAGGAATCAAATTCACTCACAAGGCCAAAGAAATGTACATGAACATTTGCTTCAATTAAATGGGCAAGAAGTCTTGTTGAAAGGTAAGGATAAAATGGATAAAAATTGAGTTTCCCTTTCATTTTTTATGCTGGAGATCCTTCAGAGGCCTCCATGCTTTCTTCAGGGTCTGTTACAAAGAAAGAATTTCTAGGCCATGTTCCCTCCCCAACACTGGAACAAAATTCCTAATATCCTTAGAAATCAATTCTGTTTTCACATGTCCAACTTATCAATGAAGGGAAAAGGGAAAGCAAGAAAGATATGTTGTTTATTTATAGTGTCTCTTTATGTTGTTGAAATCCTGCTTATACAGTCTTTGTTCTGTTACATTTTAAGCATTTGTCCTTGAAGGTACTGGTGTATGCAAATAACACTGGAAAAAACAGGAGACACAAGCACTGAAGAAAACCAGGAGGTTTTTAAGAACAAGTAAAAGGAGAAGAAAACAAGAAAATTACTGAAATGGAAATCTCAAAAGTAAGGAATTTTCAAATCCATATATAATCAGTAAACAAAAGAGAAAAAAAGAACAACAGTTAACTGCTCAGTAAAATTTATTAGTTGCTTTGTTCTGATGAAAAAATGGATTAATCTTTGGAAGGCAGTGAGGGAAGGAAAGGAGACTAAGTATGGGACAGTACTGGAGAGAAGGGTGGACAGAAGAGTTCCTACAGAGTGGCAAGGCAAGGTTAGGTATGGCACCAGGCACACACACTTATTGGATCCAGGAAACAAGGAAAGAAATCAGCAAACCTTTTAAGTGACATTTAGAAAAGTTCACCATTTCAGCAGCGATTCCTGAGAATTGCAAAGCAGAAAATGAATCTATTTCTAGAGAATAGACATTGGTTTCTGCTTTATATTTATTGCCTTTGAGCAATAAAAGAATTTAGCTTGGAAAACTAATCTGGCCACGACCCTTCACGCAATTAGTTAGACTGAGTGACTGCAGAATTCGGTCCTTGCTCGTAATGAATTTCCCATTCCCAGTTCAGGATCTGTCTTAAATACTCAAGGATCAGTTCATCCACTGAGCCCCACTGAAGCCAAGTGGGGCAAGACACAGGGCTGTGACCTGTTTTTCATCTCTCTGATGGCAAATTGGTGCTCCATGTGATCCAGAGACCTTAGTCAGAAGCCAAGAGCTGCTCTGCAAAGAACATGTCCTGCCAGCTTTGCAGAGCAAATACAGGAGTGTAAATGCAGGGGGGTGATGCCCTGCCAGTGATGCCCTGTGGCCAGAGGGGCTGTGAGAGATTCAAGGCGCTGCCAGGTCATGCTCTGGAGATGTTCAAGGAAGAAGCACAAGTGAAGCTTCAGCGTATTTTATGAGAAATCCCAGAACAGGTGGAGTTTTCAAAGGTGTGGATGTACACAGGCCAGAGAGTGTGAAAGTGCTGCAGCTGGTTTCTAGCCTTGGCTGCTGGGCCAATAAAAAATTGGGTACTCATTGAGGTGTTTCCTCTAGTCCCCAAATTATAAATGTATTCCTAGATAGCTAATCCAGCACACAGCCTTCTGCTACCACAGTTTCTTTATAAATATTAATAATTTGCCACCAAGTAGGATCGTTGTGAAGCTAAATAAGCTACTGTGCTGTGCTCACACATTAATCTTACTGGAAGCTCAGGGGAAAGTGGAAGCAAAATACTTCAGTGAGAGATTAGTCTAAGTTATCCTCAATGGAAGATTAATCCAGAAATAGTCTCTACATTTTCTACTCACTTACCCAGCAGAAAATTTTATTAAATTGTTCCTAAAACTGAAAGAATTGGGAAGTTTTCCTGTGACAGTTGTGCCATATTTTATTTCTTTTCTTTTCTGTTCCACTATTTTTCTGCTTTACAGGATAACTTCACTGAAAAAGGTTGAGTGTTAAAGATTTGGAAGGTGCATATTTTTCAGAATACTTAAGAAAATAAAGATTAAAGGAACTTTTTGTTTGTCTGTTTCATTATTCTCAGTCTAAAAAAAGTTTTGGTTTCTTCGTGTTTTTTTGAGTCTTTTTGGGGTTTTGAGGTTTTTTGTTTGTTTTGGGGGTTTTGTTTTTGGGGTTTTTTTTGGCTGAATCGTTACTGTGACGTGTTTAGAAAAATGTTAGGATTTTTTCCAGAAGTTTATAAATTTTGCTGCTTTTTAATAGAGCTACAAAATCCTACAGAATGTGACAGGACTTTTTTTCTATGTGGAAATGGATTTTAGACCTGTAGAAAATTTGACTAAGTGACCAAAGAAGAGGCTTAAGGAATTTTCAACAGAAATCCCAGATTTTTCTTCCCATGCCAAAATTTCTTTGGAGACTCATTTATGTAAACATGTAAATGTGACTTGGGCAAAACTTCAGTCTCAAGACAGTTCCTGGTTTTAATATCTTTTTGTTTCCTTAATGGCAGCTATCAGAAAGATGCTCTGCTTTAGATATTCACATTACATTATATATAATTAATAGCAAATACCTAAAAAAGAGAACTGTTAAATGCATTTTATGTAAACAGGTAAATTTGGAAAAAGCAGAGAAATTTCACTGCCTGGGGTGGCAACTGCTGAGAATTGTTTATTGGGAAACAGCAGTTTGATGATTTCCCTTGTGTATTTATTTCTGGTTATAATTGGTGGGGATAATTTTCCATTAAATATCTCCCTAAATCTCTCCATTGATGGAGTCATGGTGGAACTTGTCAACGAAATGACTCAGCTGAAAGCTTATGCAGAGATATTTGAAGGGAGTTTAAAAAAATGATATTTGATATAAATGCTACAATACCTGTGTACCAGTTTTTAAGCACATATTAGCATCATTTCACCCATGATCTATCTCTTCTCTCAATACATTCTTTATTTGTTCACTGTCAGAAAGTTGTTTAGCTATTCCATGGTAGGAACTGTTTGAGCACATACTGAAATGTTTGTTTTCCCATGAAATATGTGTTTTACACAGAAGTAAAGAAATGTAGAGTATAAGAAGCCTCCCTCATGCAGTCAGTAACAAAAGTCAAAAACTCATTTTCTGTGTTTCTCAGAATATAATCCATATTAAAATTCAACAGCATGAGCAGATTTTTGTCTCCTTCAACATTAAACTGAAGAAAGTGTGACAGCCCACACATCAACAAAAACACAGCTGTAACCAGCAATTAACAGGGAACCAGCATCATATCAATGTTTTGCCTTTTAAATAACTGGGTTATCTTCTGACTTCTAATGGAGTGTGCCAATATGATTTTTTACTGAGTTTCTCAAACAAAATCTTACTAAAAATTCTGGTATGTTCATTAAATGGTACAGTGTCATTAAAAAAATATTCTGGAGCTGTGTATAGTATAACCATTAGCATTTACATAAAACTTTTGTCAAGGTATTTGCTTCCCATGAATGAGCACCGGTCAAACATTTTAGTTTTGAACTCTGTTCCCTTTTGTACCATTTTGTTGTGAATGTTGTTACAGTATTTTAAAGAAGTGAGTGGAATTAAAATTGGAATAACTGGGGATGTAGCTTGGAAACCATAATGTGATATTAAGTGAATTTTTCTGGATATTTCATTAAGACAGGTAAACTTTATGGGCAGAAAACTCCATGACACTTCATCCTTATTCTGGAAAGGACAGTGTGAAATAGGGAAGGCACGTGACCAATGTGTTGTAACCTTCAGATCCATCTTATGTAATGGCATTTGCCAGATCCCAGAGACTGAAAATGAAATTCTAGTTCGATGTAACTCTTTTGTCTTTCTACTTATAACAAGATTTGAGATCCCAGGGGGTTGTTTCAGGACGTCAGGTTAAGCCTCTTTAATCTCCTTATGATCAAACTTCATCCTCCAGAGCAGATAGTTAAGACTGAGTTTATCACAGATAGAACTTTTTTTCTCTAAAGGTCAAAACTTCATATCCCAGTTTAAGCAGTAAAGAATAAAGTCTGAGCACCTTTCACTTGTCCTTACTGGACTTCCTGAGGCTGTCAGCTGAACTTCCTTGCAGCAGTTGCTGCCCACCTGTGTGCCTTTAATGACAGGAATATTTTAACTTTTCCTTCTGAAATGATGCCTTAGGGGATTTTGGTGAGCAGGTGATGTTTCCAGCTGTGATGGAGGAGCTGTCTGGCTGACAGGTCACTTCCCTTTGCTAACTGCTACCAGCCAGGTCTCATTTTTTATCTCTCCCTGTACAGTCCTGCCTGGTGAAGGATTTCTCTACAGAGTAATTTTTATCTGTGACATTGGAATTTTCTTGAATAGAAAGCATTTTATTTGGCAAAGAAATGGATTTTGTGGGTGGTGCATTACTTCTGCTGGTGAAACAGCAACCTCTCTGCCTAGCACCTCTTGGCACAGGGCTTGACATTATGCGTGTTGTTAACAGCTGGAGGTGATCACCTGGCAGACAGCAGCAACCTTAACTGATAAATATCACCTTTTTTTTGGCGATCCCAGAGTACTTCTGAATGGCTTTTTTTCTGATATACTTGACATCCAGCATATTTGTTGATTTATAGCACACGCTGCCAAGAAGAATCAATTCTAATCCACATTGTTTAGCTACGGTGTGTAGTTTGTACTGCAAGACACATTGTCCATTCTCTAAATCTGTAAACACGGAGCTGATAAATGTGCATTTGTGATAAATATGCATTTTTGATAAATATGCATTTTTTGATAAATTTCCATATGTCACACAAACATATTTTTCTCCATATTACCACGCAAGCTCAACTCCACAGCTCAAGGTTTATTCAGATCAAGCAAAAAGCAAGATTTGGACTTCAACAAATGTTTTAAATCATATTGAAATACCTGCTGTGAAATTTCTCCCTTAACCTGAAAAGTCTTTGAAAAGTCTTTGAGGCATTCAATGACAGAACATACCACTTCTACATGGTTCCAGTGATACTATTTTACCTTTTATTTTTTCAATGCTACGCATTAGGAACAGTTTGGAAAAATATTATTTGCTCAGTTTGGCAAAGGAAGATATTAGGAGGCTCAGAAACAAATGCAAGATCTGAATTGAAGGTTTTTGTTAAACTACACAGAAGTATAATCATATGCTTATAGTGAAAATCACATCATCAATCACATTTCACATAGGGAAATTTTGCACAGTATAATCAGAAGGATTTTGCAATGAATGATAAAGAAGTCAGGATTCCACAAGATAAAATAAAAAAATGCCAGATTTGTCATTTACTTCTCGCTCTTATACCTCACTATATATATTTTTTTTTTTTCCTGAATCCATATGAGGATAAGCTACAATTTGTGTACTGAAGGCAGATTTTGAGATGCACATGGCATTTAGTATACAAAGTTCCATGTATATAACATTATGAGGCTGTCATAACACTTTTCATATTCTAGATTTAACATATTAAAATCAATACTAAAAATGTAATAAATAGTTTTCTCCAACCAAGCACACATTAATTCTGAATACAAAGCAGAGAGGAAAACATATTGGAAATACATCAAGAAATAGAAACAGTAAGTAAATCAAATAATTTTTAGGGTTTTTTTTTTACATAAAATAGAGAATTTGGGCATTTAATAAGCTGAACAGGGTCCCAAAAAGTACTATGTGCCGCTATGCACATACATCCATCCCCTTTATTATCATGCAAATAAGTGAGCTCCTCAAATCAAGCCCCCTGTGTGCACTAATTCCATTACTCTGCTGGAGACATCATTCATGTGTGCTTTATAGTTCTCTTCCACAAAATCTATAGGGGCTTGCTTTGTTTGTTTTGTTGTTTTTTTGTTTGGTTGGTTTTTTTTTTTTTAATTAAACTGAGTATAAGCTCCCTCACATTTTCAAAGAGAAGGTGCCAGTGATATTCCACTTTGCATAACATCAGTAGTGTATTCCTGTTATGTTTTAATTCAAGTAAGTTTCAGTTTGAGTGCAATTCCTAGCTCTTCATAATTTTTTTTATTGCAGGGTAGAAAAGTGCAAAGGAAAATCTGAGGCTTGACACCCATTTTTTGTCACTTAGCTGACAAGGTCAGTTAAGTGAAGCTCTAAAGATATTTAATGTCAGGCTGTGTTAACTGTTCCCTGCTGAGCAGCAGGTGTTGCATTCAGTAGGTCAGCACAGGGTTCACCTGTGCAGCAGCTTAGTTCAGCTCCGGACTGCACTCCTGAACCTCCTGGCTCCCAAATTCCCAGAGAGCTCTGAGAACCCCATTTGGATTCCTGCTGGAGCCTCAGCACAGACCCTGGGCACACAAACTGAAAGACATGCTCCAGATGTGCACCCAAAGTGCTCCAGCTGTGCACCAGATTTATCCAAGCCCAAGGCAGATCCAGAGCAGCACCACGCAGACACATTCAGGTGGATCTTGAGCCAGCTCTTGCTCTCCAAAGGATACAGGCAGAACTGTTCTCTTGGGTCGCAATGCAAGATGCATTCTATTCCCACCTGTTGAAAGCAGTTGAAGAGGTTTTATCTCATAACTCTGGAGGGGGACAGAGTGGGTGCTTTCTGTTAATGAGCCAGCTATTAAAACCAGCTGGGGCAGTGTTCTTATCTCTTCCACCACCCATCCTCCCTCCAGGGGATATCTGCTGTTAATGGGCCATCGAGGCATGACTGAAAACTACATCATCCCATTGGGAGATGCTCCACCCAGGGGGAGGAGCCAAGCATTCCTACCTGGATAAAACCTGAGATTCAGAACACCAGGACAGCCTGTTTGCACTGGATTCCCAGAGGAAAACTGGATCCCTTTTGCCACCTGGACCCTTCGACAGGATCATCTCTGCTCAAACAGAACCACATCTGTCCTTCCAGGAGGACTTGACTGGACTGCTGCCAATGCCCTAACCAACAGGGTACCAGGTCATATTCTGACTCTGGCAGTGTTTTTCTTGTTTGTTCATTTGCCTTTTTGCCTTACTACATTATTATTTTTTTTAGTATTCCTAGTAAAAAGCTCTTATTCCCATATCTTTGCCTGAAAAGCCCTTAATTTTGAAATTGTAATAATTCAGAGAGACGGGGTTTATATTCTCCATTTCAAGGGAAGTTCTGCCTTTCCCTGGCAGACACCTGTCTTCCCAAACTAAGACAACTGTGAAGCCATTGCCATGCAGGGAAGGTCTGCTAGGAAAACCAGCAAGGATTCTTGGAAGATCTGGCTTATAGGGCAAATTTAAAGAACTATCATATTACAGTCTTTGGCACAAGAGAAGAATACCCTGTAAGAGTATTGAGTGCCTTGGCAAGCAAATACATCATTTTTAATACATTCTCTCCTACTGGGTTGATATATATGTGCTGAGACTTTTTAATGATGTCATACAGTGTGATACATAGGTTTACCTCTTGGTTATCTGCTACAAGGATAAGTTTGTACCATGAGGCTCACAATTTATAAAGCATCTTCAATTATCAGTGTATATAGATGTATAAACTATGTTCCTAAAATCAGCTGCTGCCCAGTATGTGTTTTCTGCAGGAAAAGGAAGACATTAAAATGTGTCTGCTAAAGCAATAAAAACTGCAATATTCACTAAAAGAAGTAAAACAAGAAGATAACAAAAGCAGATCATAGAAAATGAGATAAACAAGGTTGCTGCCACAGTAGGCTCCCATCTACCATTACGCACACACTTCATAAATATGCAGTGGGATATGTAGCACAGATAACCTTTTACTGTGAAGAATGAACAACTAGTGCCCACACACTTTTATATGTCCAAGTGTGTGGGGAATGGATGCTGAGAATCTGGTTTGGTATTGTTCCTGAATTTTTCCTTGGCAAAATGAGCTATGAGTGAACTTCAGAAGCAATTTAAGCTCATACATCACCTCTGTACATCCCATTTGGACATACTCACAGTAGCCACTGACAAGAAAAAAGGATGAGGTTTAGCAGAAACCAACAAGGGAAAGAGAGAGGAATGTAAAATAACAATAAATTTTTCAGCTTAGTAATTCAGTGGCAAAACATGTGCAGTGTACGTTGAACTGAAAAGTAAAGATTTCTAGGGTACTATTGAAGCACAGAAACAGCCAAAAAGTAATCATTTGAATCACCACAGAATGCTGGTTTTTTTCCAAAGCAATCTGCTTGCTTTCTTTTCACTGGCTTAATGCTCTTTTTTAACCTTCTTCCTTCCTTCCTTCCTTCCTTCCTTCCTTCCTTCCTTCCTCTTTTTCTCTCTCTTTTCAGAACTGAAATGAACTTTTATGTTGAAATGAAAGAAACCTCAATTTGGAAAATATTCATAATGAGCATTTCAATTCATTTTTTGTGACCTTATTTCTTCTGTGTCTGTTTTTCAACCAGACTGCCAATCAAGGAACAATTTGATTATTCATCACAAAGGCTCTCTAGCTGTAAGAGTCCTGAGTTTCTGTGGAAGCAGTTCAGCTGCCCAAAGAGTTCTGATAATGCCAGCAGACCCATACAGAAAAGCCTTCCAGACTGGCCCAGATACTGCAGAAACACATCCAGATGAAGCAAAAAATGGCATTAAAAATTTATTTTTGAGCGGCTTCTATGTGAGTCAGGTCAAAATTTTTGTTCTTTACTCAGACTTCATCTGAGAGACTGATGATTCAATTTTGGTTTTTCTTCTAAATGCTGTTTGGCGGGGGGGAAAATGTTTCCTGCTTATTCTGATTATCTTTGCCTATAACCTCTGTTCCTTCTACCTTATAGAATCAGAGGATGGTTTCAGTTGGAAGGACCTCAAAGATGATCTCACTCCAACACCCCTGCCATGGACAGGACATCTTCTGCCACAACAAGTAACTCAAAATTATTCTTATCTACTCTGGGAAGAGAAAATCCAATGACAGGGCAATTTCTGCTTTAACGTTGGATGTTATATCTTGTCCTCTGAAAGGGATTTGTGAATTCTGGAGGTAATAATGTCACACAGCAACCTTTGTGCCTTAAGAAGGAATCAAAAAGAGGAAGAAAGATAAAAACAGGACAAAAGAAGTGCACAAGAATATGTGTACCTAAGAGAAAGTCTGTGTGTTATTCCATTGACTCAAACAACTTTCAGCAGTGCAAAGAGAATTGCTAAACAGAGGTCTGTCTCTAAAAGTCTATTTCTATTGATAAATCTACTGATTTTTTCAAGTCATTAAATGTCAAAATCTCTCCAATGCTACTTAGTAATTGTACTCAGTAATAGAACTCTGTATTGGATCACATGATGTTTATACAGTAATTTGGAAACCATCATCTGCTTAAATCTGGGTCCTGTTCAAAGTATGCACATCCTTGCAGGATTCAGAGAGAAGGATGCAAAGACTTGAGAAAGAAGAAATGGAGATAAATCTGGAGGCTTTGAATAGACAGGAGATGTGTCAAGGTAAACAAAACTTTATACTCTCATTTGTGTGTTGAGATAGCTGATGAAGAATAATAACTGTAGGCAATCTGAACAAATTCCTAATTTTTAGGATAAAGTTCTCCAAATGAATTGCTCATTTTCAGTGAATGAGAGGTTCTGCACACCTATGCCTCTTGAGAAAGAGGCCAAATCACTCAGAAGTGACCAGTGGCACTGAGGCTGTAACTGAGACCCTCCTTTTTGAGAGAGGCAAAAGTCATTTGAGTTAGGTGCCATGCCTTGGTACAACAATATCCTGAATTAACACTGGAATTTGCTTTCCCTTTTTCTACCTGACAACACCAGGGATTCGTGGTAACTTTTCCTTTCATTGTTAGGAAAGAAAACCCAGAATGCCCAAATGGAAAGCTTTTTAGACTCTGCATCTTGCTAGTTTTGCTCTTCCCCAGTTCGATGTACTGCTGTAGACCAATCCGAGAGCAGCCTTGCATTTCTGATGAGGAGCCAGAGCGCTCAGCTGTTTGTCAAATTGGCAGGCACTGGGTAACTTGTAGAGAAATTGAAGTGCTTGTTCTTGCTTACATGATTCATTGTTATTTTTCCCAGTCATTATGAATTGAAATAAGCCATCTGTTATAATAACAGCGCACCGTGCACCAAGGAGCGTGGCTTTACCTAGGAACAGAAACAAATGTCACATAAAAATGAATTTGGGGATCCACATATACATCCAAATTAGATAGCTCAATAATAGCAGCAATGGATATGTATGTAAAACTCGTTTTGTGGGAATATTTACTGTTGTTTTCAGAGACGCAGTAGACTGATACCATTTGAAATGGATAAAAACAATCTATTTGTTTAAAAATAGATTTCATTCACTGTCCTTCAGTATTAAATCTATGACTAACAAGGCAAGTAAATCTGAAATTGGACATCAGCTAGGTTTTTCTTTATCATTTTAGGTTTTAAAATAAATTCCCAATCAGCTTAACAAAAACTGAAAAGCACTAAAAATATCTAAAGCCTTATGAACAGCAAAGGGGTTTTTTTACACATTAAAAGTAATCTACAAACCAAATTGTTGTGTCTGTGGTAACAGACCTTAACTCTCCTGCAGAACTCCATTGATGGTTTAGTCTTTGGGGTTTTTTTATTTCTTCCTTGTCTGTTCTTTGAATGTCTCTACTTGACACTAAAAGAGGGCTAAAAAAATTATCACTGTGGTATCTTTTCTCACTTTTTATAAATATTTACATGATCATATTTTATAAGGAGGAATTAAAAAGCATTCCAGAGATGGAGTTTTCACAGGTACCATCAGCTCTTGCAATGCCTTATCCTGTATTCCCAATGACATTTTTCTATTGTTCCTTCATATCTATCCTGACATTTATTCTTCAAAGTTAAGCACAGTTTTTTTAGGTCAGAATCAGCATTTATTCTTTGTTCATGAAGTGAACCAACAGTTTAAAAGTCTATCTCCCCACAATAATGGAGAACACCTGCCATGGTTGGAAGTTAAGTTCCCTACAATCAAAACTCTTTGGGTACCTGCCCTCCCAGGATGTGATTTTTAGCTCTGTGTGAGGAATTCACATCCCAGCAGATGTTGTGGTGCAGCAGTGACAAAACACACAACACAGCTGGCAGGCAGCCCAGCTCAGCTCTGAAATGTAACAAAAGGGCCAAAAGGGTAAAACTGGACTTTAAAGTCTTATATTTAAGGAATTGTAGTCAGGTTCAAGAACACTGGGTCCCACGGTCCCATTGAAGATCTAAAGACTTCCTCCCCACTCCTGCTTTTAAGCATGGCCTGTAGAGCATTGAAAAATGTGTTATGGGGTTAATTCTATCCTCTGGCTAAGTTAATATTAATCTATGCCTTTCCCACTTTTTAATAATCTAAAGCCTGAAACAAAACCTCCAACTGCAAGTACCTTATGAAATGTAAATGTTCCCTAAATGATGTACAAAAGATTACTAGAAAATTCTGCAACAGAGCCAGTAAGCACAGGATGTTAAACATTAAATTTTATATTTCCTCTCATGTTTGGATTTGCCATTAATAGCCAAGGGAATTTTTTACCTTGAATTCACTGGAAAAAGCCCCAGTTGTACTCTTCCCTAGTACATCTAGGTTTTGGAATTTTTTTTGAATATTGGATTTAACTATCTTATTTTTATTTTTGCCAAAAAGCAGATGACAACATGATTACAGTAGTAGGAGATAGACCTTATCACGAGCTACAGATGCAGTTTAAATGCTGTTCCCTGGGAGTGATTGTGTGCAAACTAAAGAACAGCTCCAGACTGTTATCAAGTTACACCAGATCTTTCTGTAAGCTTGTGAGAAAGTATCATAATTTATTCTATAATATCTGCAAAGATTCACTTCACTGTCTTCATCTGCAGATATTTCTTTACTACTAAATTTTAGGTTGATAAATCAGCTAACAGCCTCTTCCTCAATGTCCTACTTGCATATGGCAAACAGTGGTTGGCTGGAGTATTGAAAGGATGATATACAAAGTGTTTGAATATCTGTTGAAAAGAACTTATAATTACACAGATAAATAGGTGATATTTCCCCTTGAAAATTATTTTTAGCCATACATGGGGTTACCAAGAGGTTAATTCAGGCACACATAGGCACATGAATCCTTAAGGGAAAGAATGAGAACAGTTTACACAGAGCGTGGCCAAAACCAAAACAAGGTGATAGATGATAAATAACTATCTAAATAATCTAAAAAAACAACAATCCAGCCTTCAAGACCCGTGACCAAATTCTGCTCCTGAGATTGACATCAGACCATGGGGGTTGCTGTCAGTTGCAGGGCTTCTCTTCAGGTGCTGCTAACACTGGGTAACCTCAAAATGTGCGTCAGTCATCCCTGAAAAGTGCACAGCTATCTGCACTCACACGTACTCCCTGTCCTCCAGACCCACAGAAATGGCTCAGAATTCTTGGAATGGAAACATCCCCTAGCAGGGCAGGGCTGTTGTACCTGGTTGTTAGCTATCACACCTATCCTAGGCATTCATCTCCTTGTTCAGCTGCAGTAATAATGTGTCATCTAAGACTCCTGACTCTTAATTAGAAATCCTCTGCTGTTCTTCACCCTGCTCTGTTATGTCCTGCTGTGACTTTTCTGTCAGTCTGCTCTTCCCTGTGATATGATACAAGGTGGGAGAGCACAGGGGTTAATGCAATTATTTACATATGGTAATACAGTGTATAGCAGGGAATTAATAAAACAGTTTGTAGCATTTCAGAGCTAAAAAGAAATTAGGCACCATCTCTTCACTGATTTTCCAAGTGAAGTTTTACATTTAGCATTTAGCTTTTAAACTTTATGCCCCTTGCACAATTCCAATGTCTTTTTTTTTTTTTTTTTTTAAACCAAGGTGCAATCAAGCTGGATTTGGAGGAATTCAAAGAGGGTAGACATGAGAAATTATTAATTCAGAGTTTTTGTTTATGTTTATGAAAACAGGCATACAGAATTATCTCCTCTTATAGTTTCTCTTTATGCTTAGCATTTCTCCAAATTGGTCACAAACCCAAAACAAGAATGGAGTATGGTTGCCCTTTTGAAAATACCTGCAAGTGTTAAATGCTGAGCTCTGTCTTAATGCAGAATCCAGACCTGGAGAGGAAAATTGCCTTGACTTGCAGGAGGCCGCAGTGCCACCCACAGAGGTGCCTGATTGCCAGAGAGGACTGAGCATCTGCTGTCTGAAAATCACTGTAGTCTCTGGTCTCTGACATTGGCCAGCCAAAGAGCAGGACACTGAAATAAGCAGTGCAGGCTGAAAAAGCTGGTGAGAATGGTGTCCCTGTGAGAGCACTTCCATGAGCATGATCAATGTCAGCTGAGGAACTGCACACAGGATTTTACGTGCACAACACACATGATGTTTTCTTTATATTTACAGCTATACCTCTGAGGAATCATTGATTAGGAATATAAATATTTTTGCACAATAATCATTTTAATAGGCAATTACATTTGTTATTTAAATATTTTCATAATTGCTCAGCTCACACACGAGTGCTAAAAAAGAGCATCTGATAATGATGGCATCATTCCTAATGATCCACAGACAAATTAATGCTCTTTCTGATACTGCTAATTTAAAATCTATCAGATTGCAACTGCAAACATAGAGACATAGCACGTCAATGAAAGTTGTAATGGATGGAAGGGGATGAATCCCAGAGCTTAGAGCATGTTCTTATCAGTTACAAGCACAGGCAATACAGGAAACACAGATAGCAGAGGCAGACAGAAGTTTTTTAAGGCTGTTTTCCAAATGCGGGGCTAGATGAGGATAGAAATATATTCTGTGGCAGACTTTGTATTAGGGGTGATATTTTACTAAGTATTTAAGTCTTTGAGAGTCTATAATGACAGTATCTCAGTGTGGCAAACCTGATTGAGGTGAGATGAAATTTATGCTGATTTAGATATCATCAGAAAACTGGGAGCAATTTGATCCCCTGCTGTCTCTCAGCTGGCTGATTCTGCTTCCAGCTGGGTAAGAATCCCAGACAGCTCCTCAAAGCAGTGAAAATATCAGTATTATAGTCTCAAGTCACCCTGGGCATGTTCCTGTCCCACATGTGAGACAAAATCTGCCTCACTGTTTTGTTCAATCTTAAGTTGGTGTAGAATCACAGAACATTTTGGAAGAACCTTTAAAGATCATCTACTCCAACCCCCTGCAACAAGCAGGGACGTCTTCTAGCAGAGCAGGTTGCTCAGAGCATTGTCCAACCTCACCTTGAATGCTTGCAGTAATGTGGGATCCACCACCTCTCTGGAAACCCTGTGCCAATGTTTCACCACCCTCACTGCAAAATGTTTCATCCTTATTCCTAGTCTAGTCTCTTTTAATTCAAAAACATTATCCCTTGACCTATCACAACAGTCCCTACTAAAAAATTTGTGCTTGTAACCTCCCTTGGAGCACTAAAAGGCTGCAATAAGATCTCCCTGGAGCCTCCTCTTGTACCTAGAGAATGGGTGAGTGGTGGCAAAGGAAGAGAATCCTTTAACAAGACCTTTTCTGTTAGGTCAGGTCACTAGATGCTTTTACACACTGGAACTTGAGTATATATTAATGGTAATGGATTCCGCTGAAAATATAATTTCATCTTCTTAAGCTTGATTGTGCCTTTTCTTGGATTAATAAATATCAAAGCTGTGATAATGACAGAATTATCATTGCCAATTTAGGTCAAAATGAATATTTCCCTGAAAAGAGTCCAAAGCAAACAATTTATGCTGTGTTCAGAAACCTGTCAGAAAGAGGTTGGAATGTGCATTACTCCTTAACAGAAGTGACTGCAGACTTTATCCATCATAGTCTATTCCAGGGATGCTGAAGTCACAAGAATTTATGGAGAGGGAAGAAGGGACCTATAGGCACACATGAGCAGAGGCAGGGCTCCATTTTTCAGTGGAGGCAATACAATCATTTAAACTAAGAAAACAAGCAATAAACAAAACCAGGCAGTGACAGCTATTAAAGGTCTGAATCATTACTATTCTGAATCATTACCATTCTGAATGCAGAATAAATAAGCAGTATTATTTAGTATGCAGAATAAGCATAGGTAGGTGTTTGTGAGTTTAATCAGCGATGGTGAAGCTGAGGAACAGCATCTTGGTTCTGAGCCATGCAAGATGTCACAAGAGACACCAGGCAAAATCTCAGCCCAAAATGAAATTAATGAGATTTCTACCAGTGATTTCAGATGGGTTAGGATTTATTGCCCTTTTTCCCCCCACAATAATCTTGCGCTCTAATTTAATTTCTGAGCACTAATACTCTCATTTAGGGTAAATCTTGTCACATTTGTATAGGAAAGTGACTCTATACTCATGGTAAAGTCAAATGGCATGAGTGTTGAAAAATGTGAGGAATTCTTATATATTAAACATCTCCTTAGGAGTGCAAAACTAAAGTTAGACCACGGAATTTATCTGCAGTCTGGCTTCACTGAGAAGTTCCAATCATCTGCTCTAAATGTTGGCATAACCATACATCTCCTCCTCCCTTTAGTTCAGATTTGTAAGGGCAATGAAATCTTCCACGGTTTATTCTGAGAATGGAGAATTACTGTACTTTCATCGTGCTGTAATTGCTCTATAATAGCTAATAATTATGCATCTGCAATATCATAAGCACAATGTTGTGAAATCCAGTGCAAACAATTAGGTCCTCTGTTATATCTCAGAAAATTATTTCAGAAATGGATGAGGCTCAGTCAGTCATGTAGACAGATGCTGTTTTGCATTTGGAAATGTAGTGGAGGTGGGTTAGCTGACCCTTAGAGTCACTATCCATTCTTCTATGAGGTCTGTCAAAAACGCTGCAAAAGCTGCCTACAACTTTGACATAAAAAGCAAAGAAACAGAGAGAGAAGAAAACTGAGCAGGGGGAAAGCAGATTTCCTTGAAAAGCAGATGGCACTTGCATATTTGCTTGTGTCTTTGGTGCTTTCAGTTTTGTTGCTTTGAACCACAGTGCTGGAATTTGAGTCCCACTGCCTTTTGGAGACTCTGGCATGAAGCAGCTCCTGTGGAATGTGTTGTGTGCTTACACCCTGCACTGCACAGGTTTGATGGAGGAGCAGCATTCAGAAAAGCTTTTTATCAGAAAACTGAATTTAAGTGTAGTTTCAATACATTGGCATGCATTCCTGTCCCACACATACAGAATCCACAGCCAGCTGTTGCAGATCCATGTTTCCTGGGACCTGTAAGGTTCCCCCAAGGTGGTCTTGTGCTGGTTTACATAAACCATAGAATTACAGACTAATCTGGGTTGGAAGGAACTTTTAAAGGTCATCTAGTCCAACCCTCCTGCAATGAGCAGGGACATCTTTAACTAGATCAGGTTTCTCAGCTCCCCAGAACCTCCAGAAGCTCAAGGCTCAAATCTTCCATAAGGAATTGGTTCATCTTCATTACTCTTTTCCCACTGTGCTTTCTCCTTGTATTTAGAGGTCCAGAGGGTCAAACAGTCACAAAAGAAAGCAAGATTTTATGTGAAAACATTGCGTTGCTCAGTTTGAACAAAATTATGATCTGGCATCTCCTGCAATTGTTAAAGGCTCACTAGAGTATGACACACAGGGCATGAATGAAAAAGTCTGCCAATGGAAATTGAGACAGACTCCTTTCAGCTCCTCTCCTGTTGATGTTGTGCAGATTGTTAGGAAAAGAGTTGGGTCTTGTTTTTTCTTCATTTATTACCCTTTACTGGAAGCCAAAAATAATCATCAGACCTGAAACACAATAGGAGCTTAGGAAAAAAACCAAAATGTGGCAACAAAGGAAAGAAGGATTGCAGAAAATAGATTGAGGAGATGTATTGTGTGAGTGAACTTGAAAAGGGTGGATTCAGTCTGGACCTGGATAAGCTGCCCTGTGAGAAGGACTGAAATGGTAAATATTGTGTACAATATCTAGCTCAGCCTCTGCTGACACAGTGGGACTAGAAACACAGGGATTGTAATTGTAGTCTCAGGTCTATGGGAATGGCATTAGGAAAATGTTATATACTGTTGAAATTATACCCTTCTTGCAAAATTCCTTATTCTTTGAAGACTCCTACAAAAAACAGGATGTAGCCTTTACAGTTCTCAGAGGACAGCTGTAGGTTGAGGCTTTATTTTCTCCTTTGCTCTGGGGAAATTTCCTATTGACTGTGGTTGACAGCTACACTACAGATCAAAATTCCTCATAAATCATGCTGTAAGTCAAGTGCATGTCTCTTCTAAAGCGTGGCATCCTTGGAGGACACTGCTCTTCCCACAGACACAGCGAGTGCTGAGCAAAAGCAAAAGGTGCCAAAGGGGGCAAACATGACCATGCTGCTTTTGAGGAGGATGGGTGGGGAGCAGAGGCATCTTTCACTGGAGGGGATTCTTCCCTCAGCTAGAAAAGTCAGGTATTCCAAGGTTTGTCCCACTTCCTGAGCAGGTGTCATGCTGTCTCTACAAAGCATTTGTCTGATTTTGATTGAAAGATGAGCACTTAAAAATATTTCTTCTCTTCACAGTGTGGGAGGTTTCCCCTGGCACATGCAAGCTCATTTTAGATAGACTATCTATTCACTGGCTCAAAATATACTTTTTGGGTAACTGCTTTATAAGCTGCTCCCTAGAAACTTTTTATATAATGCTATATCTATTAGCATGAAAAGAAAAATCCTATCCTCATACAAAGTTTTCCATTGTGAGCCTTTTTGGCTCCCACATGTAAAGATACCTCCTTTTAAAAAAAATCTTTTTGCTACACAACTTGTTCTGTTGATCATCCAGAGCAGGGAGTCCTATAAATGCAGTTAGAACATTAACATTGCACATTATACCTTAAATTCCTTTAAACAGGCTGATATTAATATTTCTTGCAATAGAACCTCTCTGTAAGGCCCATCTTGCCCACAGATCTGACATGCTGAGCCTTGTCCCAGCATGTAGGAGGGTTTGACATGGGATTTACCAGGTGGGTTTCCTTTTCTCAGGGCAGTCTGAGCACCAGGCTGCTGCCAAGCTTGGCAGCTCGGGCATTATGCAGTGGAGCTGAAGGGCAAGGTTCAGCATTTGAAAAGAGGCCATTTGTGGGTTTTCAGGGTATCCTGCCTGCCCTTCACATGCTGTTCAAGGAGGATATACCCCATGCCACCACAGATGATGTGATTTTCCAGTATAGTGACAACACACCAGCCACTGAATCCAGCCCTGACTGTGCATCACCCCAAATCAATGAAAGCAACCAACAGTTTTCCTCTACAAAGCTTGGTAGACGTCTTTATACCCAACATAATTAATAATCTTTTGGTAACTACATTATATTCACGTCTTTCTCACTTGCTTTGGCTCAGTGCTTTATTTCATGCCCTCAGAACACCCCCAAACACTGGGAGATAAGCATCTTCACCTTCATATCTCTAAGTGACAGGTATATTTATTTGTTTCCTCAGTTTGAAACCCAGCACCAAAGATATCTTGCAGGGGCTTTGACACAGGGAGTTCTGCACCACAGGAGTGGTGCTAATCAGTCACACTCAGGTTCTTAATAAGGCAGCCACTGACAATAATTACAGCTGACATTCTTAAGGCTTTTTATGGCCTTGTTTAAGCCTGAAGCTGGTATTCCTGTCTTCTCTCCCTATTGCTTTTTTGGAGAGACAGCTGTAGCTCAAGTTCAAATCCTTTGCTATCCTAGTCTTCCTTATTTAAAAGCACTTCATAAGCTACAAGTCAGATATAAAATTATTTGTTTTCTACATCTACATTCCTGAGTCAGAAAAAATAGTTTGGAGGGGAAAAATGAAATTAAATGAAACCCAGAAATAGCAAGAAATAGATATATTGTGTTCTCCAGCAGTATCTCCAATTAATAAATTCACTTTTAATTCTATTTCATCTTCATCTTTCTTGGCAACTTGTGAAAGGAATTTCTGTATATATTGCAGCATTTACTTTTGCACTCCCATTTTGTCTATTTTTGAAAATTCTGCATTGCAGAACAGAATATATGCTATTTAATAAGAGTAATAATTTACCTTACTGTAATTGCATATTTACCTTACTGTAATTGCATATCATCACCCATTAGTCAGTGACAATGATTGGCAATGCATTTTTCTTTGCAATAAAACTAATTAATATTCACATCATTATCTCCTTTTCAGATATTTCTAAAAGCAAAATTTGATTTTTTTTTAGCAAGCAAGTAATTAAAAGGAAAAAGAAATCATGTGGAATGTTAAAAATGGTATTTGAATACATGAAAAATATGAGTAGAAGCTTGCTTAGAATGACCATTTCCATTAGGAAACAAATAAAACCCCCCAGTCTCCTCTTTTAGTTAACACTGATGAATTTCTTCTGGAGAAGCAGCAGAGTAGTTTTATCCAATCATAACAGCATAATATGTCAGGAAAAGAAGGAGATAGGTTTATGATTTCTCAACAAGTGCACCTGACCACCTTTGAAACAAAGCACATTTTTTAGCAATGCCTCTCTGTGCTTTCTCTGTTGCATCAGCCTAATTAATCACGTGCTGAAATAAGGAAGTTCTTAAAGATTTTGTGACTAATTCCATCTCACTTCTAAAATAGGAACATTATAAATATTAGTGGTAGCTGGTGACTGGGTGCCAAGACGTCTGAAAAACTGCAGTTATTTTTCACTTTCTTAAAACACAGAATTAAGGGAATTCTATCATAGCTCTGTGTTTATGGCCCCATATAAAAGAGTCCATGCACTTTTTGGCTCTTATCACTAATATTTTATTAACTTCTTGTCACATAATTTGGGTGATGAAGATTGTGCTCAAATGAGGAAAAATATTGCATTCTGCCAAAACCAAATAGTTTTTGAATGAATAGCAGTAACACATTAGATGCTCAAAACAATTCCAATTTCCTCAAGTCTTAAATGCATCTCCTTGTATGATTATGCATATCTGATACAACATTATCCTATGAAATATTTAGACCCTGTAGAGAAGAAGATCAGAGAAAAAATAAACAATTCCTGCATTTACTCCACAGCAATTCACCTCTCAGAATATTGTTTTCAAACAGACCATATGCACTTATACTCTGAACTTCTGTTAAGAAAGTCTGTTACTGAAGAAGCAATATATTAGTAATTTTCTTTCCATATAGTCAGTAAATTAGTTTATTGTTGTCGTGAAAATAATGAGTCATAAGGATTTCTCTGTCCAAGTCAGAGTTAGTATTTTGGTTATATAAATTATTTATGTCTGCATGTTCTATTATTACTCAGAGGGATTATAGCAGTAAGTACCTTCATCATCACCCAGAGGAATAATGTATATCCATGTATAAAACACCCAGCAAGATTTGTGGCTTTCATAAGGAAATCAGGTGGCATGTGGATTCTCTTTCTGTGGATGGACTTACTCCTGTCATAGTGACCCAGTGCAAATTGCAAACATTTGTTAGACACTTGGAACTCAAAACCTCTGCTGAAAAATCTGCCTGAATTTTGTTCACTTTAAATGTTCACAAGGTATTATTCAGAGGAATGTGACACCTATTACATGGAGTAAGTTCTGATTTTGCCTTGGCATGATTGAAACTCTAATAGGTGAACAAAAGATAACAGAAGTAAACAGAGTGAAAAATAACATAAGAAAAAACCACTCTTTTTTACTTGTAAAGGTTTGTGCTGCACAAATATTCAAATATTCCTGTTAACAAAACCCCCCAAAACACAAACATCCATAACAATGTTAATGAATAGAGAATAAAAAGGGGAGAAATTCGAGTGACACCAAGCACCTACTCAGAATTCATGTACACATTGCGAGCCTTGCTTTTCAGAATTCAGGCTGCACATCTATTTTGCCACATCATAACCAAAGAACCCTGAAGCCCTCCTTGTGTTACATGTTTGTGAGGTAACTGACCCATGATACTCAGGGTGGCTAGCAAAGGATTTTTAGAGAAATGCCAACAACAGCTTGATATTTTTATTTAAGCCTTCCTTAGTACTCGATAAAGAAAAAAATGTGAAGAAGTTCCCCATGGTTGAGGAGTTTGCCTTTTTAAGAAGCTTGTGTAGAAAATACAATTTATTAAATAATTATATTGGTTTTCCATCTATTATGATCTGACTGGGTTGATATTAATCAATGGTAGACAAGAATTTAGAATAATTTAGCAACTAAGGTGTTGTCATCTGTCCAGGTGCCCACTGACAGAAGCCATCAGAACTTTATGCATGGTAGCCAACCCTCCAAACAGCCTCTTGCTCCACAAGGCAAGTTTACATGTAGCAAATTTATCTCTTGCTTACAATTATGTGGCTTATTACTTAGAAGCAAATGTAGCTCCCTCCTCACCTTCAGTTTCCCTGATCCATGGATTTAAGTTTGATTAGGAACCAAAATTTCCCAAGCATAGCCCTGGAGTCTTGCAAAATCTACCACGACCCGGTCCGTAACTCCAGGTTAAATATGTTATTTACATTTTGTGATGTTTTGTTCCTAAGAGTAAACACAAGAAATCTGTTTCACCACAGATTCACTACAGCAAATACAAGTAATTGCTGTGGTGCTTTATGTTTAATTTCATTAAAAAGCACCCCTATGAATATTGATAGATTTAGGCATGCAGAGACACACATAAGCAAAGTGTGCTACGATGCCACTCATCTGCCAAGCTGTCTTGCCATGAGTGGGTCACTTGGCAGAGAGGAGTTCTGGAAGGAATGAGCAGATGGCACAGTAGACAGAGCAGAAAGAAAGCTTTTCATCATGACTGTTGAGTGTGTTACCCAGCAGAGCTGTGATTGTGTTTCCTTGATAGCAAAGGAAGGCATTAAATAATTTACTGATCTTGTAGGTGATTGAAGCTGCAACAGCACATTGGTGCCTTTGGACTCTTGATTGTTTGGAGTGCTTTGTTTATGAGAACTGGAGAAGGGCTTTCATTCTTTGTGTGCATTGTGCACCAAACCCGCTCAGCGACGCTTTGCAGGTTTGATGTAAAAACTGATAGTCCTGGCTTTAGGGGTGTTATTGCTCCAGTGTTAAATGATCACTTATGTTAAATGATCAGAATTCCAGAATGATGATGGATGAAGGTTCTAAGGCATCTGGGAATGCTTTCTTCTGAATGATGCCAGTGAAAGGAAAGGTCTTTTACTGGGTGGCAATTGTTGATGAAAGCTTTCCGCCCCTCTAAGAAATGCAGTCAAAAGAAAGAATTTTATAATAAGAGAAGATATATTTAATTACTTAGCTATTGTGAAAGAAACTGCAGACTCTGGAATATGTTGGATGCTCTTGAAATGCTTGAAGAGAGTTTTTCTGTCCTGAAACTTGCAAAACTTAATAGAATGGGTCAGATTTGAATTGGATTCCAACTGATGGAAAAGAATTGGTTAAATTCTCATCATGGGATATTTCAGTTCCATTTAAAGTATTTTTATGTGAAAGGGGTCAACCATATCTTCATTTAAAAATATTATCTTAATTAATATTTTATTTTAAACAGTAACATAGTGGTTTGCCTCACTATCTTTGTGAAATTAAAATACTATATTTTGAAAATTACTTCTTATATTGCATACACTTTTCTCTCACTCCCCTCAATAAGCCTTGTAAAGCAGGCAGCCAAAATTTTTGTTCACTGTCCCTGAAATAGATAAAAAATATTGATTTGTTATTGTCTTAAACATTTGGTAGTGACGATGCAAATTGAAAGATAAAGAAAAAAGTGATATGTCACACCAAAGGCATGTCAAAATACTTTTTTTTTTTTTTACCCTAACACAGCAAGAAGTCTAAAACTTGGGAAAGATTTTATTTAAGGATTTTTTTCTCCCAAGATACCCTCCAAAACCTTAAGTATCAGGTATCTCCTGAGCTGGAGGTCATAGTATGCATTTTTTTCTGATGAATTTGTTTCCTTTGGTTTCTATAATTTTTAGCACCCATAACTACAGCAAGTGCAGTTGAACTCTGCAGCTCAAACATGAGATGTAAGAAAAGCTGCTTTTCTGTGGTTTTTATTTTTTTATTCTGCTCACAGCTAATTGCACTTGATGTCTCTGAGCTCCTGCACTGGAAGAGACACTGGATAATCAATTCCTCTTTGCCTTTGCCAAGACTGATTTACCAGACCTTTATCAAACCCTCTTTCAGCTGTCTTTTCTCCAGCAGCACAAGTCCTTGTCTACTCAGTCAAAGTAAGAACAGTATTCAATATTCCTTTTCATCTTTGTTGCCCTTCTTTGAGCCTTTTTGTAGAGGAGGATGAGAGCTGCATCGCATGGATTTATGCAGGAACATAAATGTTTCCTATTTCTTCTCTCTTCTTTCTCTAAAACCTCTTACCCTGCTATTTTCTTTTTGCAATCTTTCTGATCTATGGAAAGTACCTGAAGTACACATCACAACCTCAGTCTCACTACCCAGCTGCTTTGCTGAACATAGATCTCTTCCTTTAACAAAGGAATACTTTTATATGCAAAATAACCTTTCTTCACCCAGGTACATTACATACCAATTAACCAGATTGAATTCTATTTGTCCATATTGTTTCCCAGATCCAGTTTTGCAGCCACAATCTCTTGATCTCCCAACCTCAGAACTGCATTTTCAGTAAACTTCTTCATGTATATTAAGGATTTTTTTTTTTTAAATCAGATAAACTCTTAATTTGATGGTTTTATGTTGCATTTAATGGCTTGTAGCTCCCTTGATTATTCATAGCATATTTCTTGAAATTTTTTCATCCTTCAATCCATCTGCCACTTTCTTGTTCTCAGATATGAAAGTGAGTTTAAGGGACATTTGATGCACCACTAACAGTTGTTCACTTTCTGGTACTTGAACTCCTTTTGAATTCTTAGGTAAGTTCCTATTGATGCAATTTGTCCCTGTCCAATTTTGTTGTCTGCCCTGTAAAATGTATTGACACCTCAGTTTGATCCAGGTCTTCAGTGAATGCCCAGTAATGAAGGGTTCCAGTGCAGAAGCCTCCCCAAGCTCTCCCACAACAAATATAAAGGCAGAAAATTCATTTTTTTTACTGGTTTGCCCCTTTTTTCTGTGAGTGCTCCTTTTGTACCTTTATTATCTGTTGACTCTAGAGACCTTCTGGAAGGCTTTTTATTGCTAATGTGTTTGAAGGACAATGTAGTAAGTGTATAAAAACTGCTGATAAATACTTTGGAATTACAAGCTTTTTTTGGTCCATCTTTCTGCGTCTCTTACATTCAGCTTGCCAACACCTGTATTCTGTGTTTTTCTCATTTGAACCTTACATTTTCTGAAAGCTCCTACTCAACTTGAATGACCTCCCTTCCCCAAAGTGTATTCAGAGTTTCTTCTATTTTCCCTTTTTCAGATGATTTCTGAAATGTGATATGCATTGGTTTTATGCCTAAAAATGTCATTACAGTGCCTGCTTGAAGGCTGCAAAGATTTTACTCCAACACCTTCCTCTTAAAAGAAATTTCAGCCCAAGATTATGAAAATACTTAAAAGTTTAAGAAAGTGGTTTGGCCATCATATCCACATATATTTATGGAAAACTAATTCACTATGTGCCTTTCTGGCTGCCTGGAATTCAACAATCTGCAGTAGTTTAGTTTGAAGGGCCAGTTTAGAAGAGCTGTGGTCTTAAAATTGTGTTTATATCAGTGGTACCTCACTGTGCACACATTAGAGAGGAACTTTTTTGTCCTCAGTTGAATTTCACATGGGCCATTGTTCAATTATTTCAAAAAGTGAGAATTACAGCACACTATGTAGCAAGACATTAACTTAAAGCTTCTTCCTCCCTATTTTTTTATTTCTTGATAGTGCTGATCCAGTTAATTCAGGAATGGGGAATGATCATACATTCAGAGTCCAGAGAACTTTGCACCACATGAAAATTTGATTTATAATATCTCCTTGAAAAAATGAAAATGGATAGAAAGAACTAGGTTGGGGTTGGTTGGTTGGTTGTATGGGGTTTTTTTCCTTTTTCTGAGATCCTTCTTCTGGGAAAAGTCATCTTTTTGCAGTGCTGTGCAGAAAATACCATGCTTAAGGCTTTGGTAACTTGAAAAGTCAAAATGAGAGAAGGAAAAGCAGGAGATATGAAGCTAAGTAATGTGGGAGCTCCCATCTTGTATAGCCAAGGACAGACATGAATTAACTTTTAATTACTTTTAGAAATTAGTATATTGAAAAATGAGAGTGGTTTAAGATTCGGGGTGTGGCCATTTGTTGTACCTCACGTTGGGTCAAAGAGACTGACATTGAAGGTCCTGGTTCAAAGCACTCAGGGAAAGGATTCTGGTAAATCCCTACCCAGTGAGATCAGCGCTTTGGTTACTCAGCAGGGCTCAACTGGCTCACCATATACTCCCAAGACTGGTGTGGTCTTAGGAATTTCATTGGTTGGATTAGTTGAGCTGGGAAATGTTCTTAGTTTACGGCTGGAGACACTTCATTTAAAGTTTGTTTAAAAAGTCTTGAGAGCTTTTTCATTGCTGCTTTATTTTAATCTTTCATTAATCTTACATTTATACGTCGTACATTTATACAGTCTTACATTTATTTATTTATGTCTTGATGCATTTCACATAAGAAAGTTTAGACAAAGAAGGAGAACTTGGTTTCCAGAGAGGCTCTTCCTATGAATCTTCTCTTTCTCTCTTACATAAGTGCATAATTAAATGGATCACAAAAAGCTGTAACATTGTTGAGGATGGAAACAATGCAGATCCACACAATCATACTTCTTGCAAAGGAAGTTTCAACACTAACAAGAGTGCCAAAATCAGCCTCAGAGCTCCCTCAATCAAATGAAAGACTGCAAATGTGTTTCTGTGGGGAAAACGTGCTTCTAAGAAGGCAAGAAGATGATTCAAAACCTCCAGGGAGTTTTGTGGCTAAATCCCAACACTTTTCTTGGAAAATATATTCCATAGCAGAACAGCCATTTGTCTTAACACCCCATGGCTGCCTACAAACAAAGCATTCTGCCAGTGGCTGGCACAAACCTCAAGCTTCAGCCAGAAATCAAGCTGGTCTTTTATTCTTTCCTGGTTTGTTATTTTTTCCAGTCTCTCAAGGGCACATCTCACAGCCTGGATGAGAACACAGAGAAAAGCAGATGGCAACACCATTTGCAGCCTGAGTGACAGCTGAGGATGCCAAAATGCTGATTAATGGCCTCATCCCCTCACAAATCTTTGTTAACTCAACTCTACTCGATTGTGTAGCATTATCTGAGGCCCCAGAAGAGGGCAGGCACTTCCCTAAAGACTAAAGGAATGATCCCAAAAGGATCTGCAGGCTTTGTTCAACACTGTGCACCCTAAAATCATCACTGCAATAGGAAAATGCTAATGGGGCAGGTCACTGACTGTGGTGCAGCTTCGGAATTTAGGATGGGGACTAGAACACCTTCACACACCTCTGCTCTAGAATGTGGCTTTTAAGAGGCCATTCATCTATTTTGCTGTTCTAGGGTTGCTTTTTTTCCCCCAGAATGTGGCAAACCTCCCAGCCAGGGCCATCTGACCATGCTGTGACTGCTCCAGAGCAGCCCAGGTGGGGCTGGCTGCACTCAGGGGCACAGGCAGAGGAAGAGTTGCTGTCATAGGGGTCTGGATAGGAAGAAATGCCACCCACTGAGGAGTGATTTCACTCAAAATCTGTTATCAGTGGAATACTGGATGAGATGTTGGAAACCTAATGGTTGTCATGGAGTTTGGCCCACAGAGGAAGAGTCTTTTGCCTGTTTTACAGGACAGAGACTACTGCAAAATCTACCTTTCAGCTCAAATTAGTAATATAGATTCTCTCAATAAATATAGATCTCTCTAATGGATGTCCTCTTCATCTAGTGCCTATTTTTACACAGAAGGAATGGTAAATAATGAATGTCCTCTGAGCCACTGGTTCAACCCTGGTGCAGCAGGACAACTGAAGGGTATGAGAAAATGACAGGTTTAGATACAATTTTCACACAATATGTGATCCCAGAGTAAGGTCAGATCTCTCAGGAGATAAAGGACATGGGATTTGCCAGGCTAAATTGGCCAATAACAGCTGCTCCAGAGGGAGGGGAGAAATACAAAAGAAAACGAGCAAGAAAACCTTTTTACTGCTTCAGGTAGTGAATGGCAGAGTGATGAGCATGAGGAGGATCCCCACAGGGAAAGGTGGTTATATTAATAACACTTTCTTGTTAGCATTTGGATCTGATTTTCTCATGCACTGACAGGGCAGAGTTTCCAGAAGCACCACACTGTATCCCATGGTGATGGGCAATACAGGACAGGCTGCTCTTGCATCCAGCTGGTAAAATCTTCCTGTCCAGGAGGATCTGCACTGCTGCAGTCCAAGTGCACTGTGCTGTGAGAGGGCACTTGGCAGCATGTTAGAGTGCCTGTCGGGAGGTGCTGCTCCCCATCTTTCAAAGCAATATTGCTCCTCTTTAAGAAAAAACCATGTGGGCTCAATATTATATTAAAAACTATTCCACTGATTGGTTTTGTAATACCTTTCTCCCTGAAGGAGACTGTCCAGCCTTCTTGGGATAACAGTTTCTCATGAAATTTCCTATTAAAACTTTCTCTGTAATGTACTTAATATGGAATAAAAGCAGAACCAGATACCTTACCATCTTTTAGTTGCAGGTATCCCTGCATTCAATGTTTTACTTTTGCTTATCACAAATATGCAGGCAGTGATTTTAATGATAATTTTCTTGAACACTCAGTATGAATTGTGTGGCTGGAAAATCAGAACAAATTGCCACTTAAAGTAGTCCTTCATAATTGATAGGAAGTGCACTTTTGTGTCTTGTAACCCAGAGGCCAAATGAAGTTCTAGTCGTGAGATGACCCAGAGGTTTTGGGTTTGTTTACATTTGATCCTACATTTTCTCAGCACTGTGCAAGTGTCAGATGATGATTTCTCCTGCTAGAAGAAGGGAAAAAGATCAGAAGAGCCAGAGTAACTGCATCATTTCTGTCAGGGTAAAATTCATATCTGAGGAGATGATAGTCACAGAAAGAAGGCTTTCAGACATCTGAACATGATCACTGGGGATCTGCTGTGATCTTTGAGCTTGTCTAAAGCACTGATTCCAAAAATCTTTCTGGTTTATACAGGCACTGTGTTCATGGACATTCTGGAAGCACTTGGAGGAGAGTTTCCCCCAAGCCTTCTAGTGGACAGTCTGTCCTGAGTCTAAATTTTTATGCTGGTTTTCTCTTCTTTCAGAGAGAATTTAATCAATTTATCTTTACCATGTCCTACTCTCCCAGAGCATTTTGTTTCCACTCTTTAGTCAATCAGATCCTGTCACTGGGGCTTTTTGATATCTGCAGTCTACCAACACCATAAATTCTAGATTGTTCCCATCCCTCTTTTAGCAGACCTTTATTCATAGCTGATTTTTATGTTTTAACCTCTCATATGTGATTTTTATCATGTTTTCATCAGAAGGCATTCTTAACTCTCCAACATTCTTCTGCATCCTGTCTGCTGTCTTCTCAAATTCTCAATAGCTGATGTGAAGAGAAAATTATCAAACTGTAATGTGACCTTACTCCCTGGTTTTGCCTATTTTTCATTTCCTTTATTTCCTCTTGATTCTGATTGAAAAACTCCATCCAACCTCTGCGCTGTGTTGCATTTCGTCACATCTGCTCACCATTCTTTCCTTCACTGTCATGCTACTGCTGCCTTAAGTTTCTCATTTGCCACAGTTTTATTTTTCCTATCTTCATTATACAGTCCTGCTCTGGTATTTTCTACTAAAAAACAAACAATCTCACACTTTAGCCCATTTGCTTCGATAGGGACCAATTTACCTTCCCATTCTCATTTATCTTTATTCTTATTTACCCTGCTGTTTTCAATTCCCTCAATTCCATGCTCAGACCTGTTAGTTCTGCCTTGTATCCTTTGCACTCGATCAATTCAAAGCGCTCATGCCAAAATTTTTAATGGCCTATTCTTAGCCAAGTCCCAGAACCTGTACTCTGTCTTCATCTCTGTGACCTGACAGCTGCCTTCAATACTGCCACCATTCTCCTTTTCTTGAAATATTGCCTTTCCCTGATGATTCAATTTTCTCCTACTTCTCCTCCAAGGTATTTACTCACTTGTTCTTTCTTTCACAGGGTTCCCTTTTTAATTCCACAAACAAACCCATCTTTTTGCTCTATGATAACATGATCTACATCTCAATTTCATCTGCCCCTCTTCTGTTGAAAAAGTAAAATTTCTACCAGTTAGTTCTGTGGCTTAAGGATGTGTAGTCAGCTGGTCTCCTACACCCTTCCAGAACCTCCCTGCCACCCCATTCCACACACAGGTTGTGGGAGGTTCTGTGCGTGGACCCTCTTTTTTCTCTCTAGGTAAAGGATCCTCATCCCTGAGGAGGTTCTTGTTCTGAAAACTGGGACAAAAGCAAAGGGTTTTTAACAAAATCTCAGATTGTAGATTTTGTGTAGCCTGGTGACCAGACATTGTTGAGGGAAATTTCCAGTTAAGCATCTTTTAGGGAACAATGGTTGCAATTTTTTTTGCCATTTCCATCTTCCACCAGTTTTACAAAGGATGGTGCATCTTTGGCATTCTCTGTAGTAATGAGTATCTACAGCTCTTCTGAGGGGCATTTCTGTCATGGGCTTTCTTTCATTAGACTGTTATCAGTCATAGGTTTGAGAGGTGAGCTCAGTTGGAGTTATTTATAAAATTTAGGGTTTTATTTTCTTTTCTTCTATTTTCTGTTTTTATCAGAAAAAAAAAAAACCAAAAAACAACGTACTTACATCATAGCAGAAATATAAACTAATACATAAAATGATCCTGAGAGAAGAAATTACAGCCTAAACCCATGAGATTTTATTTGTTCCTCTGTTTGAATGACCTCTTGCTGACAAACTCAAGGGTCATTATTGTGGAAACTTTCAGGCAAAAGTGATGTCACCAGAAATCATTTTAATGGAGCCTCATCTTCACATCCTATTGATTTATCTGCTAAGTATGAAGGGAAATCAATAAGCAGAATAATTTTCACATCTTTTAAACTTCTACAGTGGCCAAAAGATATTGTCCAGTGCAGACATGAATCATTGGAAAGAAAAATCGTAACTGTTGATAGGCATGAAAACATTTCTTTGTATTAAGAAGGTGATTTTTGTGTTCTTGCCTACCAGCTTTTGTTTGATGTACTTGTACTAAGGGGGAATTTCACACAGTGACAGCAGGGATAAAAATCTTGAGATTTTCCATATTATAAAGAGAGATCTACAGAGGGCAGAAGTCAGGCCCAGTAGTCCAGGAGGAATACAGAGAATTTGTCCAAGTATCCATGAGTAAGGTTAGGAAAGTTACAGCTCTTACAGAATTAAATATGGCCAGAGATGTCAAGGGAAAACGAAGAACTTTTGTAGGTGTGTCAGTGATTAAGGGAAAAACAGGGGAAATATAGGCCCTGTCCAGAGGGAAACCAGGAAACTTGATCACCTGGGATATAGAGAGGGCTGAAGGACGCTGGAACTAAATGATCTTTAAGGTCCCTTGCAACCCAAATCATTCTGTGATTCTATAATTTCAGCTAAATCCATATAGATTAATTAATCACAAAGTAATGGAATAATTTAGGTTGGAAAAGACCTCAAGATTTCTCAGTCCAAACGTGTTTGCTTACTNTCACCTGGGATATAGAGAGGGCTGAAGGACGCTGGAACTAAATGATCTTTAAGGTCCCTTGCAACCCAAATCATTCTGTGATTCTATAATTTCAGCTAAATCCATATAGATTAATTAATCACAAAGTAACAGAATAATTTAGTTTGGAAAAGACTCAAGTTTTCTGAGTCCAAACGTGTTTGCTTACTGAAACAGAAGACCTCAAAAGACTGGGGACTTCTTTGCTGCTTTTAAATTAGGAACTTAATTCCATAAACTGCTAATGGAAGTTAGCTCTGGAATGTTAATTGAGGGAACTCAGGTTAGGAGCTTACTTCTTACCATGGGTTATTTAGGGAGAGCAAGATGAAGGGATCTTAATGTCAGCTGTATTACTCCTTCCCCTCCACCTGGCCACTTCAGTGACATTGCATTCATAATACAGCAGAGAACTGCAAAATAAAACAGATCATTAATTATCCCATAAACTCATTTAAGTCCTGGACAAAGGTGTAAATTAAAATTTTGAAGTTTTTTATTTGCTTGGAAAACGCTTTATGTCTGCTGCCATTTCTTCCCTCCAGGGCTAATTTCGATGTAGTAATCAGTGGGAGGGATGCTCCTGAGAAACAGCAGAGAACAATGGTTTTCCAGGTGAATTTCAATACACTGGAAGATGAAATAAGGTATTTTGTGCTTTATGGAAAATACAAGGTAAATTTTTACCTTCCGTGTGGTGCTTTATCTGATTATCTGTAAAGATTAAATTATGGTAGTTTGATTATTTAGTGATCAATATGATCAAAATTGCAATAAATTAAATGTTATTTTGTCAAGGTATTTTTCTGATAATCAAGGGGTTCTTTAATAATAATCCTAAACATGTTTCTGAAAAGTATTTCTTTCACCAAACAAGAAACACATTTTTCAATGTTTTCAGATCATTCATTTGCAGGGTCTGTACCTCATGACACCTCATAGAGGCTGAGCTTTGTTGCTTGTTATTTGACAAGGTCAAATCTGTCCAAGGTTTCTTAAGTAAATCACAAAGAGCAGTTTTAATTATAAATAGGTTATTATAATTATGCAAGAAACATTTTAAGTGTGTGGTTTAGCTGCAATATTTGAATGCAGTCATTGATAAAATAATCTCGTCATGCCAGATAGTGATGAAAATTAATTTTGGCCAACTGGCTCCCTTGGGTGTTCATTCCTCTTTGTCACTCAGTTCATAGAAACTGGCCTTCACCTCACAGTTTGAATAAAAAGGAATAAAACCAAGGAAGTTTGACTTGCAAGTAATCACAGATTTAAACTTGGAAGCGAAACTTTGGCAGCTTCATTCTGTGAATGAGCTGTCAGTTTGTCATCTCACACAGCCAAGGCCTCCCATGGCCCTCTGTGGGGCCGACTGTGAAGGGAGCAATCTTCCAAATCTTTGGGCCAAAATATTCTAAAAGCATCTGGAGTTTGACAACTAACAACAAATAATGTGTCAAATTCTGTTGTGTCATAGTTTGATTTTCTAAATATCACAATTTTGTGTGCTGTTCAAGCTGTGGATGCATGAATATGCATTAAAAGGATTTCTAGTATTGTCAGAGAAAAGTGATAGGTTTCAATAGGTTCAAGTGGGAACTCTTTTCCAAGACCCTTTTTGCTGACAAAAGGGTGTATTTGTGTCATGTCTGTGTGGCAGACTCTTCAATTTCTCCAGCTTTTGCCATTCCCTAAGCTCAGAGGATGCAGGCTCTGAATTTTACACAAACTTTTACAAGCGGGCTCAGCTCCAAGTAGTTCCCTTTCCCTCAGCCACTTGCCAGATTAAAAGCATTCCATGTTCCCTCACAAACACTGACCTCCTCACCAGCCTCCAGCTGTGACTGCTTATGCTGTGCAGAGGATAAAAACAAGGCTTGCTCCTTCTCTGTCTGCATAAACTCTTTACTTCAATTATGCTTATCTGGCAGATGAAACACCTTGCTAATTCAAAAAAAAGAATTTTTACATGAAGGGCACAGCTTCCTCAAGGCTTTCCAAACTAAATTAGTATTCAATTTAAATCTTTCTTCACCTCCTAATCTTTGAAAATCTAATCATGCATTTTCCATTCACTGCATTGCCACATCAAAACAAAACTTGTTGTAGATACTTATTCTAAATTCACTGTCTTTGATTTCAACATAATTTTCTTGAACAGCCATAGTTTCTAGACACTTCATCTGTATGGTCTTTCTTTTCCCTTTTAATTTAAGTATCTATGTATTTTTTTAATTTCTTTTTTTATAGAAGAATAATGAAATTTTTTTCAAATAAACTACCAACCAAGGGTAAATTGGCCTAAGCAGATTGATTTCATCAAGCAATTCTAAAATGCTCTCTGGGTATATTTACAACTGTTACCTCTATCAGCTTCATACAATCTTAATTTTATATTGACTTCTGAAGAAAATTCAGCAAGGTCAAACTCCAGTCAAAACTTTGATGAGTATTTGAAAACATTAATTACATTTATCAGTTTTATAAGTATTTGGTAATTATGCCTAATGTATGGACTCAAAAGGTTCAATCTTATGGGTGCTTTCAGCAGATGTGCAGCAAGTCAACGATGTTAAAATGATTGTTCTTACTGTTAGTACAGAAATTAGTGATGCTTTGCTGTATCTGAACTGATCTCTGGATTTAACTTGGGATTGTGGAGGAGCCCTTGAACTGAGCAATCTTGAACAGAGAAGATATTCAACCCCAATTTGAGTGAGCAGAGCCAAGGGCAGGAGGTTGGGGACACTCCAGCTCCAAAAGCTGCCCCAGGTCTTCTGGCTTGTCTAACTTCTGGGCAAAAGGTGAGACCTCAGCAGGCACTCCTTTCTTTCCTTCTGTTTTTCAGCTAGCTGTGTTACTCTGGACATGGAATTAACAACCAGGTTTGTGAGAATGTGTCATTGATCCCTGCATTTTCCCAAATCATCAATACCCCTCATAAGTAGCAAAGCTACCTGTAAAATCACAGAAAAATTCTAAGAAAAAAAGATAAAGAAAGAGTCCTTTAGCTAATGATTGGTCTTTTACAGAAGAATGTGGGTTCTTCCCTGAAATAAATGCTTTTACAGGTTTTGAAAGGTACTGCTAATCTGGTAAAGTGAGATAGATATTTGCTAAAACCTGTATGATGTCCAAGTTACCCCTTGCTGACAAAAGCCCACTAACATTCTTGACAATTTACAGTTTTTATATATTGTAGATAAACCTCCTTTCAACCTTATCTTGGTTAATTTTTAATGTGCTCAGCCTCAGAGGCGGCCCTTTCTAATATTAGGGTCAGAGTCAGGGAAAGCAGAGCTGCCATGATCATTTGACATCTCCTAGAATGAAACCCAAAAAATTACAGTGGAGACCCTTTTTCCATCCCTCCTGCATTTGGGATGCCAGAGTTTCTCCTTCCATATACAACAGAGTGTTTCTGGCAATGGATTAAAGGATTTTTCTTCCAGCAGTGCCCATCTTGGGCTGGTGGCAAGGCAGGTCAAAGGGCTTGGACGTTTCTGGAAAAGCCAGTCAATAATTTTACAAGTCTGTGAGAGTTTGTAGGATTTTAACAGTGAATCCATCAGGAAGTCTCTCAAGAAGGAATCATTTTTAGGCAGTAGGTCATCAGGAAGCTCATGATCATAAAGCAAAGGAAAAGGAGAAGATTTTGCAGATTGGATCTTTTTTTGAAAGTATCTGAAGAAATAAACATATTTTCCCCAGGCAGCTGTTTAAAATGTGTTGGAGTACCTGCTTGCATTATTTATCTCATTCTGGGTGTCTGAGTTGATTGTGCTGGCTAACTCTTCCAAGCAGGAGAGGAAGTTCTGATTAAAGGATGAGTGTATAACTGCCTTTTTTAACTCAACACCAACTGCAGACATGTGCAATCATCTCTTCATCACTTATGAGCCACGGTTTACCTAAATTTCCATTTCTATTTCAGTCAGTCGGTCTTGAACACACACAGCCTATTTTTCACTTTATATTTGGACACCTGAGGTATTTAATGCTATTTCAGTCTAGATTTATATCCTGAAAAGCCTTGGAAAATGCTGCAAAGGAATTTCAAATCTTGTATTTAGCTACAACTGACAAATTTTGGGGCAGATTTCTATTTATTGCCATGTAACAGTGATTCTGCCTAGTTCTGTCTTTTCTTGGACTTTTTTAATAACTAAATTAAAATCTAGCAAATTAATAAAATTCATTCATTCATTCATGCACAAAATAGTGCTTTTCAACAATTATTTCTTGTGCCATCATTGACTGAAAAGAAGTATCTTCATGAGGTCCCCCAGGAATTCTTCAGATTTACATACTTATTTTTCCAAATAGCTGTGAAACGATGCAAGTCCCCTCTCCAGTGTCTGCTGAAGGGAAAAGAAAGGTTTCTCTCTGTATTGGACAAAATTGTCTGTATTTTACCACAGAGCTCTCAAACAAGGTATTGTGAGAACAGCCCCAAATGCTGCCTCCGACCTGGCACAGAAAATTGCATGGACAGGCTTAAAGGAGCTCTGTGCTCTGGTTGGCATCAAAATTATTTGTCTGAAATAATGACACCAGTAAGAAGCCCTACACTAAATAATAGAGGTATTTCATAAAGTTAAAGGAAATCTAGTCAGGAAATCAGAAATATTAGACAAAAAATGGCTTATATAAAGATATCAACACTTTAAGGATTTCTTTACACATGCTCAAGAGATGTTCCAGTCAAAAGAATGGATTCACAGAGCTGGTACTTATGGTCTTAAAAGGATCCTAGTGAATTTGTGAAGCCTGTAGTTCATGACAAAGCCAATTTTAAACCTGAATGCAATTTAAAAATGGTTAGAGATCTCCTAGTGACTGCCTTGATAAAAGATATGTCACAAAAATCAGTATTGTGAATGTGAAATCGCTAGAAGGCTGTGGCTCAGAATAATTTTGGGACAGATTAAACAGTTTCCAATCAATCTGTGCACTAGAATCCAGATAAAGAGATTTTAAATCCAGATCCACAGGAGGACCTCATAGAAGGTAAAGCTTGCCATATCCCATTAGCAACGAAAATGAAGTTGAAAAATTCATGTGTAAGTTAATTGCTAAGGTTTTGTGTAAGGGACCACCACCAAGAAAATCACCCTTCAGATACAAGGTATGATCAAACCTCTCTTTAAATCAGTGGAACCCTGTTGATTTACTGTGGTTTGGCATTTGCTGGCAGATTTTTTTAAATTTGATTAATAGATGCACAGAAAAATAAGTGTGTAGTTTATGCAATCTGCTGCTACAGGAAGGTTTAAAAGTGATTTAGAGCAAGTGACCAAAGAAGAGAGGCTCATGCCTTTTTCTCCTGTATTTGGTTGAATGGCTACTAACATACATATGGAGAGAAAGTCAGAGAAAGTCAGTTGTTTTTGGAAGGGCATTTAAATTCCAGGTAAGGAGAAGCACCAAGGTATGGAGAGGGCCACAGTGGAGATGAAACATTGCAGAGTGTGGTGGTTTGGTTCAGCTGAAATGGAGAGTGAGGCCTCTCCATGCTTGTCTGAGCAAACATTAAGAGATACAGAATTGTCTGCAATGGTTTTAGGGAACAGGATATTTAGAATAATACATTATGAATATCCACAGGGAGAAAGAGCGACACCATCACTTTTGCTTATCAGCTGGGGTTCTGCTCAATATACTCATGCCAGCCATAAAAATGATGAGGCTGTCTTCCTCTCCGAGCTGGAGCAGATGTGGGGAGTATGACTGACACTCCTTCCATGCTATTATCACAAACAGATAGTTATCAGGGAGTCAATCTCTTCCCAGCCTTGCAATGTGTCTCCAGGCTCTGACAGCGCAGACACGAGGCATATTTTAAGCTGCCTGTAGACTCCAGAATGAATGAGAGATTTAATATGGGGAAATGTTCCCTGATAAAAGGGACTTATTTACCATGCCCACTCTGTGTGCTGCATTCCAAAGGAAGCAATTTCAGAGCAAGAAATCAGAATTAAAACAGAATTAAAAAAAAAGGTATAGGTGGATTCATTCATATGTGATGTTGTCCATCACCAATAAAATATTTTCCTCACTGCAGGGCAGAAAACTTGGAGAAATGGGTGAAAATAACATATGTCCTGCTAAGCAGAATTTGGAACATGAAGAATTAATTTCTAGAGAGAACACTAATGTTTATGAAGACCACCTGTAACCTGATCTGTATCAAGGCTTATCAATGAGCACAGGAGCCCAATCAGATATGGGAGGGAATGGTTTGATGCCAGCTGATAGGGAAAGGCTAGAATTTTTATATCTTGGGATATTTTCTTGTGTTACTCAAAACCTTTGCTGTTATCACAAATAAGCTGAATTTATGTCTGTAAGTATAGTACCAAAAATGCAACACAGATCACATAATCTTGTTTTCCAGCCAGACCACTTAGCAATGCACATAAAAATATCACATAAAAAGGAGTCTAATGCCTCAGATCTTTACAAATGTCTAACAAATAACCGTTTGAGAGAGAGAGGAAAAACATTATGCATAAAACATCATCAATATATGTTGCCTTATTCAAAGAACATATTTATGTATTTTGGACATTTGCATTTTACAGATTGCCATGAAATATTCTCTTTCCTTGGTTTCAGAGAAGAGGCAAACAGCTGGTGGAGCCACAGATGTAAGAAGAATGTTTTCCCTTTTAAATGCCTTTGACTGTTGCCTTCCACAGGGACAGAGATCAGCTGGGAGAGGGAGCAAAGTTTATCTGAGCTTTGTCAGACTGTGGCAAAAGGTTGTGTATTCTTGGAAGCACTGCTCTGCAGAGGTACAGCATTAGACATGTGCCAGAGATATGCTCTGGACTAGGGGAAATGTTTAAAAACCACTTTTCACCATGATCTCCCTATTGTTGTGGGTTTTGTCAGCTGAATCCTTAATGTTGTCTTAACCCTTTCATTGTGGGAATGGCCACAGCAGGAAAGACGATTAAAAAACAGTTGTAGATATTGTTTCCTCCTTTAATTCCAAATTATGAAATTATCTTTCATTTATTATTTTTATCATAATCATAAATTTAATATAATGNTGGAGGTCTTTTCCAACCTTAATAATTATATATAAAGAATTATTTAGATATATAATTATATGTAATATATAGTCATATTGGTCATTAAAATACTTATATTTTATAAATTAAAAAGTGGTAAAAGGAAGGTCACATCACATACTGCCCTTTTTCATGCATTAGAAAGAAAACTTAGACAAGTAAAAGTAAAATTTTTTGGGAAGAGTGGGGTGAACATTATTATGAGGAGAGAGACCATAACTGTCTGCTTTTAGATTAAATCAAAGAATAGGTTCATCATTTTTCCCTGTGGCAATTTAATTCACATTTTGCACTGTTCAGGTAGAAGCATATTAATGTCAAATTACAGAAAGCTAGTCATTGTAATGCAGTGAATAACTAATTCCATTGTTAAAATGTATCAGTGGTTCTCAGTCAAGGATAAATGACGTTGCCTTTTCTATGCATAAGGAAAAATCCTCAGTGCAGCCAGGAGACTGATGAATGTTAAAGATACTCTGTCTTCTTAGAACCCAAATCCTCATCTGAATTGCTCATGCCCACTGCTCCTGCCAGCCAGGCCTGTTAAAAAGATAATTTAAAAAATTCACAAAGGAGAAGTGCTGTTTCTCCATGTCATGCTGGCTGTTTTGTTCATTTCTCAGGGCTCTGCTTTCACCAGTTTCCCTGTACATTTTGCAAAATGGTTCCACACCTGACTGTGGGATCAACCAAACCCAGCCAGTTCTGGGGGCTGCCCAGATCCACAGAGTGAGGGGGAGAAGAGCATTTAAAAGGACTAAGAGAAGTGAAATACAAAGTTTTAGGGTCACTGGAAGCAAGGAAAAGTCCTAAAATCAGCTCCTTGGATGCAGTTTCCTGCTCTTCTCCAATGCAGGGAATCAGTACTTTGTGTTGAGCAACAGTGAGGCTCACAAAGACAGCAAAAACTAAAAGCTTTCCTCTCCTTCCTCTGCAAGGTGTTTGACTCTGAAGGAAGAGGGGAGGACAGTGGCAAAAGGAAGCCAGAAAATTGATTTTAACTCCCTCAGGTCATTCAAGTGTTATTTAGCATTAAGCACAGCACAGCCCTTCAGAGGGCCAAAGCAGCTGTTTCAGTCACCAAAAATACCTTTCCAAGGGGAAAATTAATCTTAAAAAAGTTACAGCCCTCGGGATCCATAAATATTTTGTTCTTGCTCTCATACCTGCAATTATATGCATGTATATTTTTAATCACTGTGAGCTAAGGGATGCTTTTACTTCTTGTTCTGAATCCCAATAGCAAGAAGGATTCTGTTCCTTCACCTCACTTTCCTCTTGATAGCTCCCCAGAAGTTCTGACTAGACTACACACTTAGAGAAACTGTAGAGTTGTTGAACACGGTGCTTTGGTTCTACAGAAGAACTGTACATCTAATTTTCTACCTTAAAACCATGACATCTGGGCCAGCTCAATGTCTTGAGATATGTTATTAACAGAGAAAGTAAATCCAAAGCTAAAGGCAAATTTTCTATTTCTCATCAATACACTTTCCCCATATTTATTTTCCCTTTATTCCATTCTCTCACTTTCTGAAGATGTTTTGAAGGACATTTGGGCTTGGAAAATCTTCACTATTGCCCAGTTGGCTTTGTGGGTACATACAAATGTAGGAGCAAAATAGCTCAGGAAAATTTCCCTTGCCATGGCAAATTCAAATAATGAACTTGTCAATCACTAAAAATGAGTAAATATTTTTAGTGATTAACAATTAGGCTTTAAGAGAAAAGGTGTTGAAGCATTATCATTTTACTGGAAATGGAGACAAAATCCTTCCTTAAATAGTACAGCTAGAGGTGATATTTCCATCTGTTCTGCTATGGAAAAGGAACTTGTTCAGGAGTGGAGGATTTGCTGCTTTTCAGGAAAAGATCAGGTAAGGTCACAAAAATGTCTCGGGCTAATCTCATGGGTGGCTTTATTTATTCCTCCCTAGCAGTGGTAGGTCAAATCTGCTTCGTTTAAAAGTCAGAAGTATAGGGTAAGGTTTCTGTCTTTGTTTTCACTTCCACCTCCACAAATTAAGCTGGGGTTTGGAAATCACTGTTTCCTTCCTCCATTAAAGATTCTTCCACAGGAATCTAGCTGACTCTTTTGTTCTCCAGGCAGAAATACAAGTGAAATAGTGCAGCTCTAAGAGCTAACAGTAATTCCTTCTCTTGCTGAGAGGACTCCCAGGACCTGTCCCTCACACAAGCTCCCTGATATCTGTCAGACTCTCCAACAGCTAAAGCAGCTCTCAATTATTTTTGTCTTTATTCACTCAAACTGTAAAAACCTCACAAAACCAGTTTTTCTTACCCTTTTTGGAGTTGTATGTGGTGTAGTTTTTAATTACCATTGTAAGCACTGACTGAGGATACCTTTACACATCTTGGGCACTGTACAGATATTTCCAGGTCTAATGAATTCTGCTTTACTATATGTTAGTCACAATTCTCTATTAAATTTCTCATCAGTTTTCCTGTCATATCATTCTGCAGAAGTTCCTGTTTAAATTCAGCATGGCTGTTCACAGAAAGTGGCACTGCTCAGCACAAGTACAGACTAGCAAACTTTGACAGTAGAAATTAGAGAAGTCCATTTACTGCTGCAGTTTCAAGAAGCCTGTCTGCATTTCATGGGCACTGCTGTGCTGTGCTGGCCCATTTCAGATACCCTAATTCCAGCAGGCTTCAGTAACTCCAAGACAGTCTTATTTTCTCTGCTTAGAAATAAAAGCTGAGTGCCTACCACAGGAAAATCAGGACACTCCTTCTCATGGGCATAGAGATGTGGTACCCATCCATTGTGGATGGAAGAGGGACTGGAGTCTAAGTACGAAAGAGAAAGCAAATAAAATTGTGAAAATTGTCTTCTTTCTATTTTACCTAACTTGAAATCTGACCCTGAAGGTCCAATGAATTCAACAGCCATGGTCAGACTATGGACATTCATATCCTTTTTCTTGCTCAGTTGGTGAAAACATTTCTGTCAAAAGAATTTTTCCATAAAAAACATAACTGCTACACAAAGAAAATTACTTTTTTATTTTTACTCTTTTTTCACTCTCTTTTTTTTAGTATTAGCTTTTTAGTCCCAGTCTCTAGATTGTAGTCTGAATTTTATTCACCATCCATTTCCAATATAACATAGCAATGACTGACAACAGGAGCAGTAATAATAATACTGATAACATTTTACTTTTATCTGATGGGATAAGTTTTTCCCACAGAAATTTTATTGTTCCATGTCGAATGTATCTATATTTTGGTTGCTAATGGAAGTATATTCAATAAATATAATCTTGGCAGTTTATGTTTCTACAAGTTCTGCTTAAATTGATTTGTTAAAAGAACCAATATTATTTTACTGTATTTTACCTTCTGGTACAATGTTTCATGATATCCTGTTAAACATAACAGTCTTAACTATGCATCATTTATTGCAAATATTGCTACTTAGGGTGATGGGCACATTTTTAAAAAGATATATCAAAATGAAACCTGCATTTCTAGGGTTATTACATTGCATTATCTCAAGAAATAGAACACAATGAAATTGGGTTTTTTTCCCCACAGATTTCAAATGTGTTTTTTTACAAGTCCTAACAACTCTACAAGAACTGGAGATTTTTTTTTCCTTATTTTTATAAAGTCAGACTTCACAAACATACAGAGGTTCACACACAGTCAGAAGTCTTGCTCTGGACAGAAATACCCTGTCATACTCCTGTTGCACTCAGCAGAATTGCCCTCCCTTGTTTGAATCAGGGTGAANATATATATATTATATATATATATATTAGGCGTGTGTATATATATATTAGGTGTATATATATGTAAAATAGGTATATATGCAAATTTGTGGTTTATATTTCTAAAGGGACACATTTTTTAAAATTCTGGGCCAAGAATGGGTCTCATAGATCACCAAACTTTTGAATCTGTACACACAGAAATCATTACATTCACTCCTCTAGAAAACAGCCAACATTCACTCAGCACCTTTAGCACTTTACTTGTCTTAGGGTCTGCAAACTGAAATACATTTATTTTATACCTGGAAGTTAGGTCAAACATAAAGCAAATCACTAAATCTACAAACAACAGTCCAGGCACGTTCCCCAGCCTACTCTGGATTTAAAAAGAAATAATAAAATAAAATAAAAGTTCTGGTACAGGGAGTTCAGTCTACCATGAAATCAGAAGTTCAAAGTGCTGCTGTCCAGCAACCACTGACAGGTGTGAAGTCTCAGGGTGAGAGGGCTTTGAAGAGGGACAAAATATTTAGTAAGTTAGTATTTTGCAAAGCAGGTACCTTTAAAGCAATTCAAACTGATAAATGGCTTGTCCTTCATGTAACAGATAATTCCCAGTCTTATTCCATAATTTCTCATTTTCAATTACATTATTCCCTTTCTGTGCAAAAATAACACCCTTTCCAAAAGCAGAATTGCAGTTGCACAATTTAAATTTAGACACTTATTAAAAATGGAGAACCATTTCAACATTTTTCTCAGAATGGGCTTTAAAATGTCTGGGAAATTTTCAGGACAGATCACTTTTTGTAAACAAAGTTACTAAAAGCTAAATAAAAGCTCCATAATGAAATTTGGCTGAACTGGGAAGGATTTATGTCTGTAATTTTTTATGAAGACTACAACATNTTTTTTAGTCCCAGTCTCTAGATTGTAGTCTGAATTTTATTCACCATCCATTTCCAATATCACATAGCAATGACTGACAACAGGAGCAGTAATAATAATACTGATAACATTTTACTTTTATCTGATGGGATAAGTTTTTCCCACAGAAATTTTATTGTTCCATGTCGAATGTATCTATATTTTGGTTGCTAATGGAAGTATATTCAATAAATATAATCTTGGCAGTTTATGTTTCTACAAGTTCTGCTTAAATTGATTTGTTAAAAGAACCAATATTATTTTACTGTATTTTACCTTCTGGTACAATGTTTCATGATATCCTGTTAAACATAACAGTCTTAACTATGCATCATTTATTGCAAATATTGCTACTTAGGGTGATGGGCACATTTTTAAAAAGATATATCAAAATGAAACCTGCATTTCTAGGGTTATTACATTGCATTATCTCAAGAAATAGAACACAATGAAATTGGGTTTTTTTCCCCACAGATTTCAAACGTGTTTTTTTACAAGTCCTAACAACTCTACAAGAACTGGAGATTTTTTTTTCCTTATTTTTATAAAGTCAGACTTCACAAACATACAGAGGTTCACACACAGTCAGAAGTCTTGCTCTGAACAGAAATACCCTGTCATACTCCTGTTGCACTCAGCAGAATTGCCCTCCCTTGTTTGAATCAGGGTGAACTGTGTCAATCCCTGCTCAGGCCTGTCTGATTCTGGGGCAGATCTTCATGCCTTGACTCAACTTGCCCACCTTTCAGAAAATTCTGCCCTCCATGGAAGGGAGCATGTTTTGGGGAAAGAGAGGGGAGTTAATACAAGAAATGTATATTTGCTTTCAAAGGTGACCTTGGCACCTGCACTGTGAAACACCAGGACTAAAAATAGCTATACTAGGAACAAAACAACAACAACCCCACCAAAAACAAAAAAGAAAGAAAAAGGGCAAAAGAAGACCAAAAAACTTGTCCAATAAGCTGAAAACAATCACTTTGCTACCAGGTTAGGCAAGTAAGAAAGTTAAATATCACAACAGGAAATAGCTGTCTGAACTACCAGACAATTTTAGCTGTGAGTCCTTAGGGAATATTTATAAATGGTATGTCAAATAAAAATAACATCTTCACAGTGGAGGAATTACTGCAGAGAAAACAGTGGAGAGGAAGGGAAGGGAAGGGAAGGGAAGGGAAGGGAAGGGTAAAAGCTGGAAAACCCTCAGGCCAAGATGAAGAGAGTTTGATAGAAAAAGCAAAAGCCAAAAATGCAAACAAAGCAAAAGGANAAGGGAAGGGATTAATTCCTTCCCTGTTAACAAAATATCACTATTTTATCACATCTTTTTCAGACAAGATTCTCTAGCCTGATGGCAAATGTAACAAGAAGCATCATCTAAAGAATAAGACATGGATTGGAAAAGATCCCTGGGCATGTGACAGAAATAAATGATCCAGGCGGATGGGGTGAGGAGGAATTAGTTGCATTTTTTGACTTCTGAACTCAACCAAAATTACATTAATACAGGGAAAGAAAATATAAAGGGGGAAAAAAAGGAGTAATATTAATTCTCAGAAAGTAACACTTTGGAAGAGACAGTTCTGTTGAAAAAGCTGTTTCCATATAATGGACTATTCAGATAATACAATTGCCCATAATAAAGCAAAAAGAGAGAGTTTTAATTTTAAATAGAGGTGGATAACACATGTACATCTTTCATTAGTGGGTTCTTGCCAAATGAAAACCAATGCCAGGGGATTTTTCAGAGAGTTCAACTTTATGATAAGGAATTTTTAAAAGACAATAGCTTTTGTTCTGTTCTGAGGAGTCTGAAATATATTGCAAATATTATTAAAGCTTCACAAGCCTGGGAGAAACTCCATGACTGACAGAAATGCTGACATGAGTGATGTAGAGCCTTGGTGTCTAAATGCTGAAGTATCACCATATTGAAGCTGACAAATGAAAACAGAATCAATGATAAAATGCCAGAGAAAAGGTTTCCAGTGAAGATACTTGAATATTTCAGTGTGGCTGCAGTGAAGTCAGTTGGAAGAAACTCAGGAAATCATTTTTCTGAAATGACATACTGACCAAAAGCACTTACAGGGGCCTTAAGGTGTGTATTTTATGACAGACAGAATTATGAAAGCCTGAATAAATTACCATGGATAATCTTTAAAAATATATTAAAAATAATAGCAGATCTTTCTTTCTGTTTATAGGCAACGAGAATGATGGCTCATTCTATGTAATTTTTGAAACCCACTGACATCATGCAGTGCTTGCAGTCTGTGCTATTCAAGGCCAGAAAATTCAACACCTTTGGCTACTGACATAAGGACAATTCAACAACATGCAAGCAGCCGTGTTCAGCTCAGTGAAGGGGAAGCTGCATGACAAGAAAATCATTACAATCTCTTACAATCAGGCAGATGGATACAGTTTTGTTGGCATCTGGTGAAAAGCTATTCAGGGGCAGGCTGTACGTCCCTTCTTCAGGGCATTTATTAAACAGTTTGTCAGGTGAGATGGTGCTGAAGCAGAGTCTCAGACTGGTTCATTTTGGATTTCCAACTGCAAGTCACAGACGGAATGAAGAGGAGAAAACATTCTGCAGTGAAGCAGCCAGAGACCCTAATGAAATGTGGCACATTAATTTCTGAGCTATGAAATTATATAATCCCAGTGGATTTACATTTGGAATTCAAGGATCACAGCGAGGATGAGATAGTCTCTTCTGTGAAAAGTCTGTTTACTTCACACATTGCTTGTGACTGGGTTTTGCCTCATATAATCATCTCTGGGAGCAACCTCTTACTTGGAAAATGAAGTAATGAGTTATTGCTCCTGAATTATTGCTTGCATTTGTCCAAAGATGTCCAAGAAATGTCAACCTTGTTAATTTCTGAAACAGGCCAAATAGCTGGTACAGATAGAGAGACAGATGGATAAACAGACAGGCAGACAAACAGCAAGACATGCAGAGCTCAAGTTTGATCTGACAAGAAGCCCTAGAAGACAATACCAGTAATTCCTGCCTTGTCTTGCTCTTAAAACGCTCAGTGGCAGTGGGGAATAATTCAATATCATTTTCTCAAGAATTAAATTCAGATGTCTCTGATTAAAAACTCCCAGCAGTTTAAGCTGGGTGTGCCCACAGCCCTATTTGGGATACTCTCATCAAGCTGTCAGCTGCCTCCCTTCACACCAGGTTTATTCCAGTGCCTGACACACATTCATGAGAGAAGTGGTTAATTCCCATTTGAGACTGTAGATGCAGTGAACATGAATGATATTAACAGGAATCAGATCAATTTTCAGTCTCCCAAGACCCCAGCAGCCTTGGAGCATTTAGTTGGGTCAGAGCTCAGTTTTCAGCACTAAAAAGTGCAGGCAGCTCTCTCATCTTTACAACGAGAGCCACACAATTGTCCTGGACCTTCTTACATGCAGGAAATCCAATTTCTTCTGTCATGTGGCCAAGCTCAGTGCCTTTCTGAAGCAGAAGAACAGAATCAAATTGCTCTTGCCTGAGCTGGTTCTGACTGCACTGAGAGTGGCAGGTTTTCCTCAGGCAGCATAATTTCCATATTTACTTGTCTTTTGTTACTGGTTTGCAGTGGGTTACTGGGATAGAAACGTAAGTATTCCACCAAAGCAGCAGCTCCACGAAGGATGTGACAGTCTGGCAATGTTTCAGGCTGACATAATAAACTATTCAGATTACATATTTACAATAGTTCTGACTTAGTGTTTTTCCAGTACCAATGTGAAGCAGAATGTAAAATTGTGTGCGAGAATTTGGGCAACTATAAACAGTATTCAGATGTGTCATTCACCAACACATTCTTTGCAGTATGGCTTGGTTACAAAGACCTCAAATTCTTCTGAAAGCTTCTCAAAACTCAGGTGAGTTTTTTTTCTAGGTATTAGACTGGAAACATAATCTAAGCATTAAAAGCAGTCTACAGTGCATGGCAATGAAGCAGAATTATTTTGTTGAGATAATGAGGTTCATTTATCAGAAGTAATAGCCTATGGAAAAGGGAAGACAGATTTGGGTATCCTTGGACAGTACTCTGTGAAGAACTAAATACAGAATTCCACAAAAATTTCCAGAAAGGATGATTTATGTAGCAACTTAGATTCCTTAATATATCAATTTTAAGTTTGGCTGTTAGATTTTACTCTTCCTTCTCTCCAGAAACATGAGGTCTTTGATGCTCAGTTAAGACACTGGGAGAAGTCCTTGTTGTTTAGCAAGAATTACTCACCTTTTGTCCCCATTTTTTTCCTCATTTCAAATTTCTAGTCAACTTCAAATTTTTCTTTTTGTTTGTTTTGGTTTATATTAGAAAGCAAAGATTTTTTTTAAAAAAAGTCAACCCTTTCATAAGGGCCTACTTTACACAGATTAATGAGGAGTTGACATTCTTTCTGTAATACATCTCAGGTAGCATTGACAGTTTTTCAATACAGAGGAAAGCTTGGGAAATGATAGTATATATCAAGCAATTCTCAGTCAAAAATGAAAATAAGAATTAATAAATACTAAAAGACATACATTACAAATCTGGCATCTCTGTACATTCTTTTTATGCCAAGCCTTGATTTATAATACAGGACATGACATATGATAAAGGCAGAAATATATATATATATGTGTATATATATCTATCTGTCTCTTGATCTATTGATAGATATGACTTATGAGATCAGAGGTGGTTTCTTGGCTGTTATCTAAAAAAGTCCAGCTGAAGCTGGACCAAAAGTACATTAATCATTCATGTTCAGATACAGATAGAAATGCTCTGAAACACTTCCATCTTTCCACTAAAAATAATGTTCAGATATCTCCCAGCCTGTGTGATATATGCCAAATCTCCTAAGATAGTAGCAAGGATTAGTCTTTGTCTATTTTTGATTTGAATTTATGATGTACAATATTATACTATTACCCACTGACAACACTGTATGAAATATTTGCTTATTAATTATGGATGGAAACATGAGACCCGTGAAGTCACTGGTAAAATGCCAAAAGCCCAAGATTAAAGTGCAGGAACAAGTGCTAATGCTTGGGATGGAGACCAGATCTTGATCCACATGTCTAACTCAGATGAGGGATTTGAAAATTGCAACAGATAAAAGATATGGGAAAAAACCCCTTGAAATTAGAAAATTATTTTTTTCTTCTACAGATAGAAACCTACGGGAAAAAAAACCATGTAAAGATCTCCATGTTTAGTGTTCATTGTCTACTGGTTCTATTAAAGCCTCTTGGCACCAGAGCTATTAAAATCAAATCCACAGTACTGCTCATTTTCAAACTATTTAGCAGAACCACTCACTGCCTCTTAACATAAATAATAATTTTTTTTCTCTGTCATTTAACAGATGAAAAAGTTGAAATACAAAGAAAACCAGATTCTGAGATGAATCTTTTAAAGTGAAAAAAACTCCCAAAAAAAGCATAACCAAATTATTCTCTCCTATTAAAAAAATGTGACTGCATGAAAATTTGCGTCTCCTGCAATGAGAGCACTGCTGCATCCTCCTCTGCGGAGCATCCAGTTGATGTCTTCAGCATCACAGCTTGCCCCAGCAGGTTCTGCCTTGCTGAGAACACAAGGGGTTAACCTTTGGGCTGCTGTGGTAGCAGAGCTGGCAAGGTGATTGATAATGCAGCACTTTTTTTATGGTGTGGTGCCACTCTCTCCTCTGCCCTGAACAGCCTGGGGACCAAGGGCATGCCCAAGGACTCCAAATGCTTCACTAATAAAAATACCAGGGATTATTTATAGTGAGCTTCACCCAGCAAAATGTAAGTGTGGCTGAAGTGGCCAGGTGGAAGGAAGGTAAGAAGCCATGGGATTTGCAGCTCTCTGTACATCATTCCAAAATGGTGGAATTTTGGTGTACCGCACAGGTTTATCCTCCACTACCCAGTAGAGAAGAACCTTACCCAGCATGAAAGGGTTTCACCATCATTTCAGATTGGAGTACTAAAAAATACCTTTTTTTACAAAAAAAATTGTGCTGTAAATACCTCAGGATGGGCAAATCCTGATGACAATGCCCTCTAAAGTCTTCCAATTTTTACACCTGTTTAGAAACGACCTCTGTTGGTAACATATATTGATTTTGAAGCTCCATTTAAAAGAAGATTAATCCAAAAGTATGCCAAAAAGTACCGTATTTCCCAAAGAAAATGGAGAATGCTCTTTGACTAAAATAAGTTTTCTGTCACTACTCTGTTATATATATGCCTCATGGCACCTATTGTCAAGCTAAAACGGTCATTCGACATTTCACTGCTTAATGTAAATTTTTTAATAAGATCGTTTATTTTTATTACTGATCATTCAAGTAGAATTTATAAGTTGTATTCCCCTCACCATCCCCAAACACAGTTATCCCCCAAAGCTAAAACATCTTGGGATGGGTATAAAAATTGAATTACACCAGTGTGTTTTTATTCTGCTCCAGCTCTTTTCCCACTGTTCTAAAATTAAAATTCTATGTGGAATATAACATTGAAGAAATAAATCTCGCAGTGTTTAATCAGAGAAGATTCAGGGAAATAAATCACTAAGGAAACAGTGAAACATCTTCTTACAATGAATGCATAAAGGAAAAGGTAAATCCTCAGATGAACGGATAGTTCTGTAAAAATGTTTTTCTTATTTTAACATGCAAAAATTAATTTTCATGTCGTGGGCCTGACTCTGCCTGTTCTTTTGTGAGTGCATGGGCTGGGGCTGCTTAAGGAAGCTGAAAAACTGAAGGCAAAAGGAATCTCTGAGATCACGGGGTGCTCAAGGGCAGCACTTAAGAGCCGTGTTCAGGACTGAGACAGTGGCAGTGGGGACACACAGAGATAACGTGTGGCTTCCTTGGGCCCCCACCCAGAAAAGCTCTTCAGCATCATTAACCTGTAGAGTCCTGAGTGATGTTGTTGAAGTCGGGATTTGCCTTCAGGTTTGTACAGAACTGCTGGAGGTTTGCACTGAGCTCACACTGAAATCTTTGAGATTTTCCTCGTGCAGATGGCAAAGCAGCTGATCAGCAAAGGCAGGAGAAGGAATGTTGGAACAGAGAGGATAACATTCCTCTTCCTGCCTTCCTGCAGGGCTGGGGGGCCGTGGGTCTGTTTCTGTAATAGAAGCACAACCATTAGAGCAGCACTGTAAAACCAGAACCAGCAAATAAAGCACCTACCTTTTAGAAGAGGGATGAGTGAGGAAAGAGGTCCAGGAAATCACTTCTGGCCTCAGTTTATTAGTCTGACTTTGATTCATTACTCTGAAAGAGTAATTAAAAGCATGACTGTAAAAGACAAATACAAGGAAGAGCAGCAGAGTGTACAGAAAGAGGTATACAGCCAGTGAACCACAATCTTCTTCATGATTCCACCTGTCTGACAGAAATGCAGTAACTCACCCACATCTGAATTTCATGGAGCATTTGATGTTATTCTACACAACAATTTATATTTTTTCCTCTATTTTGCCTCTTTGTATAAGAATTGGTGATAATCATATAGCCATAAAGAAAATTATTATTTACTGTCTTAGCTGGCCCAAGGAAGAATGGAGTAAAATAACCTGTATTGATATTTTGTACAGAGTTATTCCAGTCATTCCAGATGTTCAACTTCTGTTTGTTTTTTGCATCAGCAAAACCTCTCAGTTTGACAAAGCTGCTCTCTAAATATTTGTGGTTGTTGTGTTACCTAGGGAATTGGGCAAGAAAGAGACTTAAAATATTTTTTTCCCAATAAAACAACTCATCTTCATGTCATAAAGTTTGCTGTTGCAAAATCCACTGTCTAGAATTTTGTGGGCTGAAATTTATTGCCCCAGCAAGAAACACTCCCACACTGCAAGTTGTGCTATCACAAATATTGTTACTAACGATGATCAGAAAATAAGTAAGCAAATATCACTACATGAATAAAAGAAGAATCCAAATTAAATACTGCACGTAGAAAATAAATATTCAAGTTTAAAACAAGTAGTCTCACAGCAGTTTTCATCTGATATAAAAAGTCAGAATGAGTAGTATTTAGGAATAAAGAAAATAACATCTTTGAAGTTTTAGCGTTGTAGATAATTGCAGAACAAAGAGTTCAGATGGATTCTGAATCTGCCAGCTGTGGAATACTCTCAACATTTTTCCCCTTTATAGCGAGACTATATGTTAAAGTTTATAGAAAGAGATGGAATGAAAATTAAAGAAAATGTATCCTAAAACCTTAAACAACTGCCCTTAAAGATTTTTCATGATTTCAGTATTAAATTTCCATCTCAATTGAAGTGCTTTGAACACTTGGGAAATTATAAAGATATTTCTGAGGGGTTTGTAATGCCTTCTGACATTTAAACTAATGGAGGGCATGAGACAATGTTTTAGAAATAGGTAATCAACTGTTGACTTCTAGTAAGATTCCAGCCTCAGACTAGTTTTTATTCACAGATTTTCACAGAAGCAGTATTTTCAACAAAGGACAGTTTTTTCAGGCTTAGTCTTTCCAGCCTCGAGCTCCGTTTTTTCTCACGTTGTACAATATTACTGCTGCCCTTCCTCCAGCTGCTTGCTGACATTCCACCCCTCTTTGGACTGAATCTGACTGCAGAATAAGTAAAGACTTCATTGGAACATTTCCTGGAGGATTTGTTGGTACATATATCTTTGGTTGGAGCAGCATCCCTGAATGACAGCAGACATCTTGCCTCGGCAGCTCCAAATCCTTGATGCTCTACTCTGTTCAAATTTCTCTATTTTAACAGCTGACACTAATCTTGGGTCAATAAAAGGGGTAGTTTTCCCCAATGGCTTTCTCCTGATCATTGATCTTTTGTTCATAAACACACAACTTTGGCTGTTGCAGGAACCATGGGGTGCAATTGCTCATTTTGCCATTAAGAACTGAGGCTATTTTGTCCCTGAGTTAAGAAAACAATTATGTACTTAAGCTTAATTGACTGAGTGAAAACAAAAAGACTGTTGCATTTTATTAAATAGTGAAGATTAAACATGTCAGTGTTTTCTTGGTTACACTCTTGGAGTATCACAGCATTGATGGAAATAAAGTTTTCATGCACAGGTTTTTGCCATAAGTGATCAGGATTAAAAATACCATGGGAAACTCACCAATCCTCACATACAGGCTATGTCTTAATTGTCAGTAAAATTTGAATGAAATTGGAGTTTCCCTTCTAATTTTTTCTCTGCAGAGTTTGTATCTGCCCTGCACTCAGGGATAGAGAGAGCTAACAGCAGAATTGCACAGCCTGGACTATGCAAAGGACAACGTGATGATGGAAAAAAACAGCTCTTTGTCTGGTAAATCATTATCACTAATGACTATGCAAGTACAGCTTTTCTGATTTTTGAAAAAGACCTTTTGCATCACCTGAGATGAAAGGGTCAAACCTCACTTTAGAGCTCCTACTCCAGTTTTGCTATTAATAATGGAAAAAGCAACTGAATAGCAAGATTCAGCAAAAACATGAAAACAGTCAGTTAATGAGTAATTTCTTTTAACTGGGTGTTTATAGTAAATAGCTTGGAATTGTGATGATTTTAATTTGCACTTGTATTTTATTTTTCATCTGAGGAGTTCAATGTCCTTTGCAAACATTATAATAAATATGTCCAAAGAGTAGCTGAGCTTACCCTTGAGTGGGGATTTTAAATGTCTTTTCTTTCCCGGCATATATTTAGCTGGAGAAGTAAAAACATATGAAAGGCACAAGTGGAATTTGAACACACATTGATTTGTTGAGATGTGAGTAGCTGATTGCTTTTGAACCCTAGAAATTCGAACCCTAGAACCTCAAGATCAAAATAATTCAGCAGACATCTGCTTCAGCAATGTCAGTAAGGACGCTTCACTTTCAAAAAGAAAAACTTGATCAGCTGTAATTTCCCTTTCCAAACCTTTCCCAGCTGGAATTTTGTGAAGATTAAAATTTAGAGAAAAAAAAAATAAATCTGCCTGAAAGCATGTTAAATAGCATCTGACAAAAATAGAAACTTACTAATCTAATATAACAGACTCATTAATGAAGGATCACTAATTGCTCTCATTTCACATTAATTACTGTAAGATATATAGTCTAATGACCTTTGATTACTGAGTCTTTGTGGAGAAAGCTGATACCTTATTAACTTTCCTCCTCCTTCCCACACAAATTAAAAGAAATTAACATAGTTCTGAATCCAACCAAGTTTTACAAAGGGTATTTTAGGAAAACACCTTCCTGTTTGCTCTCTTCAGCTAAGGATCCACATTCTTGAAGGACACACTCATTCTTTTATCCTCTCAAATCTTCCTGGAAGGTATTTTTTTTTTCGCCTTGTATCTTCTATCTGTCAGCAGAACTTATCCAAAGTCGATAATGAAAACATCTGTGAACGTTTCTTTTCATACCTAATTTTTTATACCATTCTCATTCTAGTTTGTCTCAACAAATCCATCATACTTTCAGCATCTTTTTTTTTTTCTCCTGCCAGTGCCTCCCTGTACTCTTCCCTCATCAGTCAAAACTGCCTTCAATTTATATACCAAGGTCCTCTTTTAAATTTTACCTTCTCCTACATGCAGATCTTGTATTGGTTGCTGATTTTTCCATTGTTGACAGCAAAAAAAAGGCTATAGACCAGTTTAGCTATTAATTCAGTACAGACCTGAAAGTGAATCACTAAATATTGCATTTTTAGCGGTATAAAGACAGCCATCTTCAGGCTGATTAAGTCTTAAATCTTTTTGCTTCTTACTGCCTCTTCGCTGCTGTGTCTTGACCAACTATTGAGATCAATCAGGTCCAAAATTATTTTCACCTTTCCTGCTTTTTCCACATCTGCACAGCACATGCAGCCCTGTGTTATGTTTGGGCTGCTACAAATAGAGGGTTGCCTTAGTTGGGCAGCAAGAGGCTCAGTTGTACCAAACTCCAGTCATGGCTCACAATACCAGCCTTGCTCCTCAAGGGAAGGGATCTGAAAACACCCACCATGGGAGCAGGATTCCATGGAGAATGAGCAGGCAGAGCCATTTGGTGGCACAGTTTCCAAATCCCTGTTGGGTGGGATCTGCTCTTGGTGCAGGGGCAGTGAAAGCCTTTGGTGAGCAGTCCTGGCCACCCACCAGCTGAGGGACAGCAGAGGTCTAATGGCAGTGGGGGTTTGTGTCCTTCCTGTGGCATCTTGTACCCCAGCCTGCGTTAAAAACCTCAGTTAGTACTTGTTTTATAGATGTATATACTTGTACAACCTGCAGTGCTGAAGGTCTTAGAAATGTGACACTTAACACTGTAGAAAGGGAAAACAAAAAAACCTCAATGCATTTATTTCCATATGCAGAGTATTTTCATTTTTTAAATTTTTTAATAAGTGATTAAAAAAACCTTCCTTCAATTCCATCTGTGACCTTTCAACATTTGCTTAGCATCCATTTTACTGGTGTAGTAAAATAAAAGGTAACTCACTCTTTTGGCAGAAATTAAATTTAACAGTTGCTTTATTACGGTTGGTTTAGGTGGGGAAGGCCTCTCTTGAAAATTTTAAGGCACTCTGGAAATAGTCCCAGTACACAGCTCAGATAAACAAAGAGAGCTCGTTCCTGAAAGGAAAAGCAAATGCAAGGTTGTTTCTGCCAGCACTGTCCCAAGTGTGCTGCAAAGGCTGCTGCACCCCGAGGTTGCTGCTGAGGATGGTACAGAGGGAGGCATGAGAGAGGGATTGTGCTGCTATTGTTAGCACACAGCACTTCCAGGCACCATTAAATATAATTTATATATTTTTCTTTTGTTCTCAGCAATTGCCCGATGAGATGAACATCTCTTCTTTATGAGGGCTCACCAGGAGTGCTGCCTTACAATCTTGCCCACGGCTGTTTCAGTGCTATATAAATAACCGTGTAACACAAGGTATTCAGCCCAGAACTGCAAAGTCATGGGAGCTTTATAAATCCAGTTCATTTTACATTTGAAAGGCTTGGTGAAAGAAATTAAGTTTCTTAAAAAGCAGACACTGGCCCAGCAGTTTGGCTGAGCAGGACAAACCATGGGAAGCCACATTTCAGCTATCTAATTAGAGGCTCAGACCTGGTGGCTGGTACGAAATATAATTCCTGTGATTCACCAAGCACAACTGGTGCTGTTACACCTCAGGAAATGCAGGGGGTAAGTTTGAAACACTACCCGAACCAGGCCTCTGGAATTAAGGAATTTGCCTTCTAAAATCGCTTTTTACACGATGATGCCCCAACCCTGAAAGTGCTCAAGGCCAGGCTGGGCGGGGCTTAGAGAAACCTGGTCTAGCAGAATGTGTCCCTGCCCACAGCAAAACAACAAAAAAAAGAGAAAATTAATAGATCACCCGTTAAAAAATGCAGTGGTGGGAGGGACTGATGCTTGTTTCTGTTTATCCCTCTAGACTGAAGCAGCTCTGTCAGGTTTCTCCAGGTGGCCACAGAACCCCTTTGACACTGGTTTAAATCTGTAAAAGTCCTGAGATGGCTTTTGGGTGGATCTATGGGGCAGCAAAATGAATCCTTGATGTTATGCACCTGCACATCTCAAGTGTCCCTTAGACAGTTCTCTGAGGACAATCTGCATCGGCTTCAGCTCACTAGAAGTGCAAACTAAACTCTGTTTAAATGAGTTTTTTTGTCAGTAAGGATCAAAAAAGACATTTGCAGAGACAGCCAGGCAATAACCCTGTCACAGTTGTTAATGCAGTTCCCATCCAGCACTCAGTCTTCCTGCAGCCCCATTTGATTCCGGGAATAAGAAGAATGGGACCATAAAAGAGAGAAAATCAGGTCAGAAAAGCTGGAAAAGGAGAACAATGAGAAAGTAAAGAGCTACCAGGAAAAAGTCCCTCCAGAAAACCACAGGGATGAGTGTAGCATGATGCTTGTACACTGTATAAACAGAAGGAATTTTTGCTTTCAACTTGATCCTCTCAGCAATGAACTCTGTTGAGTTCCACAACGAGCTCACTGAGCTCTCACTCATGGCCATGATGAAGCAGAAATTGAGCATTTCTCTACAGCAACTACACACAAATTTCAAGGGCTATAAAGGCTGTGGAAGCTCCATCTCTATATTATATTCCCACCAAATAAAAGTTCATCAGACAAAACCAGTTAGGACCTGTGAGAGTTGAAGCAAAGTTTCTATTTTTATATCATAGCACAGAAAGAGAAAATACAGCATCAAATAAGCTCCAAAATGCTGTTAGGTGAGCCAGAGCTGGAGAAATTTTTATATATATTCTGCAAAGATCATAATGGCAATTCAGAGTCAGAGAAGGAAGATTTATTTAGCTATTTCCAAGCTGATTTTATAGACACTTGTTGCTCATTTTCCTATCTGTTTTATACACTGATTTTTTTTTTGATAAAATAATGCTTTCTTTGGTCTAAATTTAACTGGTAAGGTAGTGCTCTTTAGAATTATAGGGCTTTGTTCTACTTTTTAAATTATTCTACATAACTGCTTTGGAGCACGATGTAGGCAATAATGTATGACACCCCCTTACCGTTTCCTCAGATAATTACAATATCCATATTTTGAGTTAAAAGCAAATAATCCAGTCTAACAGTCAAAGACAGAGAAGGCTGTGGATTAATTTCAGTCAGCCACTGTGAGTCTTAGACAAGAAGGACATTTTGTAGCTCTCTGCAAATATCAAATCTTAAAAAGCATTTCAATAAGGTAATAAGTGTACGACTTCTTTTTATACCGTTTATAAAGAAAATAAGCCAAAGAAAAATGGGTTTTATTATCTCGCTTTGCTTTGGCGGTGACATTATGGGAGGAGAGCACAGCTGCCATTTATGAAAAACACAACCTCCAATAACAGGTTTTATGGGTTTTGATTTTAGACTCTCATCCATGAGCATGCATAATGTTTTGAGGTATCATTTTTTTACACCCATAAAAAACCTGATGTAAGATTTTATGTATGGCATTTTGTCACACAAATGGTGAAATGTTAAAATAAGATCAGCTGAAACATTTACCACATACTTCATTATCTCTCTGTGAAATGAATATCTGGATAATTGGCAAAGCAAAAATCTTTGTTATGAGGATTTATGAATTGAATAAAATTACCCTTGATAACAGGAATTTCTGTGAGACTGAGATTTTCTTGTCTGCTGAAAAACATCAGGACTTATGAAGTGTATCCTAAGAATTTTCTTTCAAGAATAAACCTTTTTTCCTATTTTGTGTTCAGCACAGAAACTCTCTTCCCCTCATCTCTTGATTTCCAGGTTATTAATATTTAATTTAAAATAACCTTTAAATCTCAACTCCAACTTCTCTGCCAGTTCTTAAATCAGCCTCTTTTGCATATCAAATAATTAGTAACCCTGTTTGACAGAACTTTTATCCTTTATTAGCAAGTGCAAAATATTCAAAGGGGACTGCACCTACTGGAGTCTATCCCCATAGTTCCAAAATAAATTTTTGTTCTGAATAATCTCTTTCTGATAGGTTTCCTTTGACTGGAAAGAAAGAGTTTTAAAGAGTAAAGAAAAGAATAAAAATTAGACTTACTCCACAGAAACGTGGGGAAAGTTGGCGTGGATAATTCAGAGAAAATACACATCTAGCATAGTCTTCCCATGGGACCTCAGGAAAGTCAATTTATCTCTCCCTTTTCAGCTTTAAAATAAAATAATAACATTTTCTTTCTCTTGACATTTATTGGGATGCTTAGTACTAGATGTACCAATCTATGAACTATGAATGTTGAATATGGTTTTACACATAATCTAATCATCTGACATTTCCGGTCTGATCTTAAAATATTAAAATATTTTAGCTCTGACCACTAAAATAACACAGCTTTCAATAACAGGAAAACACCAGGAGAGCTGCCTCTTTTTTCAGGTGGGGAGCTGCCACTCCACTGCTGCCTCTGCTTCTCCCGTGGTTTCCAGCTCATGGTGAGGGATTGACACTCCGATCTTACGGCCGTGCTCATGCAGTTCATTTTTCCCTGAGCACAGGCAAACCACCTGGCTGGGAGTGATAATGAACTCCTCATCCCAAGGACAAGCCAGCATTTACACTTCCCAGGATTATGCCACATTTACAGCTGGTCCTTATAGGCATTTTTTCTCTGAATGTCGCCAGTGCAAGCCATAGAATTGCTTTTTTTCTCACTGCATTTACACAAATGTTACCCTTGTTTCACACTACAGCACAAGCAAGAGTCCTTCAGCTTAGCATGAATTAAATTTTGGTACAGGACACAATGGTGGCACTGTAGAAATAATCATAGAGAGAAAGGGAAGGGTATTATTTACTCCTTGCAAGTTTCTCCTAACATTAGGCATCTCTGAAACCCAGAGGTCATTTATTGTGAGCGTAACAAATACATTCGTATCCACCAAGGACAATAAATACTGCAAATTAGGTTGAATAATGACTGTGCTGTCTATTTCATTTCTACATGAGAGGCACGCATGGGACTTAAAGCAAGTCAGTATTTATAAGGCAATATATGGTCTGAGCCTCATTCAAAGTTAGAATTGCAGAAATGTCACAAGCACCCAAATTTACTGTTACTGCCTGAGGAACAAGTGGCAAAACAAAATCATTGCAAACAACCAATGTGTATGGAATTTATAACGAATATCTGCATCACTAACATTCTTTTTTCAAGTTATGGCTTTTTTTTCCTTGTGAGAAGATCTTGGCACTGAAAAAGCTGAAGGAGAAAGGTGATGCAGTACAGCAATTACTGGAGAAGTGCTGCTTGCCACGTGTTTAACTGGATTGATTGTTTCAAATGTACCCTAGCTTACACAAACCTTCAAAATATTTCCAGAACAACCAGGGCATCAAAAATAGAATCACAGCTTTTGGTGAAGAATGGATGACAGGAGGGAAAAACAGGCACTCGTTGCCTTATATAAGCATAAATAACTGTAATTTAAAATGAGTTCTGGGCTGCTGGCATGGACACAGCTGAGCAAACCATGTTTGCAACTCAGTTTCCAAGATTTTTGGTGATGCAAATGGAGCATATAAAATTTATAGCTCTGCTGTTCTGACCAGCTACTTATGTGAAGTAGAACTGTGACAGGAGTTTGACTCTAGATCCTTGTGGGATACAGAGAAAGAGAATGAACAGGTGACCACTGTGGATGATATAACAGCAAATTAAGTGAACTGTGGAGATAAGAATATGGCAATAAAATATTAGCAAAAAATAGAGGAAGTCAGATGTTTAAAAAATATCTAGTGATCTTATTCATCACATCAGACAAAGCTGGGAGTCCCTGCATGTCCTGCACTGTGAATTTTTATAGGCTACCAAGCCCACAAATATACACTAAAATTTTTAGATTCTCAACAAATTATGCAAGGATACTGAACAGGGGCTAAGGTTCCTTAATTGGGTAGTTCTTGGTTTAGGAAATTAAAAGCCTATTTTCTGCTCACCTGAATTCCAGACCCAGAGCTTTAGCAGTTCTCTGAGGACCACAGATGTCCGGCATAAGCTGTGATTATCTCCTGCTGGAGCCCAGCACTCTTCCAAAAACAGATCTGTCTGTGCTTGGAGAGCAGCACTGAGGCAGCAGGAACCTGAAAATCTCCTTTCATTTTTTTTTCCTTTGATAGTATTTACCCTTTACTAAATTTTTGTTCTGATAATGTCTTTCAAAAAATAAAGAAATCTTCAGATCCATGACAGCAGATTACTTACAGAGTTAGAAACACAGTTTTCAATAACAATCCATATCGTGAAGTTGACATTAGTGTTCTCCTTCCTAAATCCCAAATTATTTTTATGCCTGGCCCTAGGTATTTTGGAATATCTTAATAATCAAGGTATCTTGTTCTGGCTTTATGAATCTTTCCCTACCTGAAAAGCACACTTTTAAACTCAAGACTATTTTTAGCACATTCCTGCCTCTGATCTTTCCTGTGCTCTAAAGCAGGGACACCAGAACATTTTTTCTCCACAATGCAATGGGTGTTGTGTGTCCATTCCCAGGGCAAGTTACAGGTGACTTCTTTTTCAGGGGGACTTTCTTATGTTTGGATTAGATTGGATTGAACTGGAATGGAATGGATGTTTTAAAAATGTATACATGCAGACCTGTGTTTATGTACCTACGTGTGTATATATATAATATATATATATAATCTATTTAGAGAGTGACAAATAACTCTCCATATATGCCTATATCCAAATATATATCAATTTTATATATATATTAATATTTCCATCTTTGGCTAATAGCCTTTACTTGAAGAATTCTGGGTCATACAGAAAAGTGAGAGAACATTTATTAAAGACATTCTCTTGAGCAGCTCTGGTTATCAAGGCCTGTCAGAGTTTCAGTGCTTCCCCAGCCATACAGGCATGTACAGTCAATCTTCTTGGAACCCAGAGTGTGAGAGTTAATGAAATTTGACAACTGATTGATGTCAGATGCAGCATTGAATTTGGAAACCCAATTACCTCCTTCCCTTTCAAAGCAGAGGTCATTCCAGTCAACATGACTCTACTGACATGCTCTGCAATTCAATCTGAGGGGTTGCACGAGATTCTGCTCCTCAGAAAATTCAAACATAAAAGGGAGCAAAATTTACAGATGAAGCTAACACACACTGATTAATGACTGGTCACACGAGCCAGGTGGGAAGATGAAGATACTCTTCCTGAACACAGACAGAGATTGTTTCTGCTTGTTACCTGGATATCTGTAGCTGAAGGTGCAAACATAGTACTCTGCCAGTGCCTCAGTTTCTTAACTCCATGCCTTTTTTCCCAGTGGTAAAGTTTTTTTTTCCAAAATTTTGATGTTTCATACAGGTTTTTACAGTAAAGATTCAGGGGAATTACAGCTCTAAACTTCATTTAATGCACTGAAGATGATGCAGCTTTGGTAGAGCTGAGACAAATTGCACCAGAAGAAAAATCCAGCCAATTATTTATAAGCTTTAACCAGATTTCCAATCCCACACTGGGCTCATTAGGCTCTGCTGGTCTAAAATTGGAACTGCTATGACTTGTGCAGATATCTGCAAGCAGAAATCATTGTGCTGAAATCAGATGGGCAGAAATGGAGATACAGTCATCTCTGTCCTTTCTCCATCCTTTAACCAATTAGCAAGGAACAAATGAATGGGCCTCTTAGCATCTGTTCTGGATTTGGTTTTTAGCAACTAGGTGCTGCTTAAAGACATTATAATGTTAATATTTACTAAAGAATTTTTTTGGGGGAGCTGTAGAATAGTTCCCACAGTCTCTTGAAGGGAAATAAGAAGAAATAGGAGATCAACCAGGCTGGTGGCAAAGAAGGACCACAACCAGCACAGTCATCATCCCAGGTTCTCCAGGATGCTGGAGGCAGTGGATCAGAGCACTGGGTTTTTATTGCAAGCACTTTAAGCACTGTCTGCATGAAAGAAGTGAAAGCAATGCAGGTCAGCAATTCACTGTCAGGCCTAACTCTGCTTCTCACCCAGTATAAATCAGGATCACTCTGGGGAAGGGTTTACTCAGTTTTATGTTTCTTATGTGTGGAAGACATGATTATGCAGTGCACACCCTCTCTTGATTTTACATTTCTATAATTAATTATTAAGTGAAACTAATAACCTGGGAGAAAGTGGTACAGCCCTATTATCTCATCATTTGTTAATGGTGTTAAATAATTGGCAAAGAGAATCTATCTGCTCTTTGATAAATATGTACTGTAGCTAATTAACTCAAGTAACACAGAGAGTATCCCACAGACATTTGGCCTTCCACCTCACTTGTCTAATGCAATAATCCTTTTGTTCATTAAAAAAAAAAACAAACTCTAAAAAAGGCTGAGGTCCAGGTCATCCCTCTGGATTCTGAAAGTTCTCTCTAAATCAGTGCTGAAGTAACTTTACAGCTTCAGGGGAGTTAATTTTAAATTGGTCATGTTATTTACAAAAACATAATTTCTGCAATTTCCTCTAAGCTTTTACATTAGCATTAAAATTTTAAGATTCATAAAGTCTGTTCTTTGAAAAAAAAATTAAAAAGGAATCATCCATTACTTTCCTCTAGGCTTTCATAAGTATCAACAGCTTTTGTGGGGCAAAATACAGTTTTAAGAACTCAGAACCTTCTTTTTACTGGGATTTTAAAATTTCACCCCATTCCAAAATGTCATTTTTTCATTTAAACCACTACCTTGAGGGCCTGCGAACCTGCAGGCACAAATTTATCCTTTTTAAAGCAGAGTTTAAAATTTGAATATACTGCTTCTCTTTAGAATATGTAAAGGCTTAACTAGATAGCATAATCTACCCTTCCCTTTTATGAAAAAAAAAATATATATTTAAAAATTTGAACAGAATTACATTACTCCAAGCCTCCTTTGTGCTCTACACATATTACTGATATAATTTTCTGCCAGAGATATTAATCATTCTGAGAAATTTATCTCTTGGAAAGCTCCAGTTACAGCAGCCCAAATTGCATTTTCCAAGATTAAATGACGAACTTGCTTTCTCCCTGGTTAGGCTGCACAATTTGCATGTCAAGCAAGATTATCTTCATGATTTTACAGTTACTCAGCTCATCTCAACTCGCTGCAGGTGATGTCCAAGTTTTACTTTTTCACACTCTGCAGCATTTGAAGCAAGACAGAAAACACTAAAAGCCCATCCAATATAATTGTGACAAACCTTTTTGTCGTTTGGCTTAGTCTTATAAAATACAAGACTTGCATGGGATGACTTTTCATAACAAATGAAAAGAAATAATTTTCATTAATGCTGCAGAAGTTATGTTAAACTGGAGCCATACTGATTGGTTTATATTTTCCTCCTTTATTTACACCAGCTAGAGATGCATTGCCCTTCAATGATACATGGCTGTTAAAATGGTCTCAGTGGGGTTTCTTCTGCCTTTGTTAGATTTTTCTCTGCTAGCAAAAAAATAAATAACAAAGATAACTTTGTCATTTCTTTTCTTTTGCTCCCCCAGCCTGCTCAGGCAAAGGCTGGAAGGGTGATCGGAGCTTGGAAACAAAATATAAAGGACTGTGGTATCTACAGCTGGGTGAAGATTTCACAGTGAAGTATTTCCTGAGCAGCAAATGTCAGCTCATAAACAGAAACACTCTGCAGCAGTTTGCCGGATTTAGTGAAGTTTCTTCAGGGAAAGAATAACTCTTGCAGGGCTTCAGTGAGGAAGAACCCTCAGACAGAGCTGTGCTGATGGAACCAAGCATGACAGGGAAGGGATATGTCACCCTGGTTTTGAGGATTTTTCTAGGCCTTCTGAATTGTCTTTCACATTGGAGTCAGAATTTTTACTTTCCTACATTTTGTACTATAAGCAATAGCTTTTTTTTTTTGCTAACTGTCCTTCGTTCTTTACATATTTTTAGGTAGGAGGAGAAAATTGATTGACCAATTGTTTTGACGAGTGGTCTTGACCAATGTGGTTTGGGAGGTGGGATTTCATCCTCCAATCCACAGGCACCTTTAGAAATGTATAAAATTGTTTTATAAATAAACTCAGGCTTTTTCCTGCTTTGCTCATCACTGTGCCCCTGTGAAGTTCTTTCATGTCGCATTGCGGCAGGGAAAGATGACAAAGAGAGATGAACTTTCTTTAGGAAAGGGACAAAGGTGGGAGCATTGTTAAAAGTCTGCAAAAAACTGGCAAGGCAGTGCCTGCGTGGGAAGCACAAATGTTTGGACACACTGGGACAGAGCTGTGCTTTTCTTCTGAGCCCCACTCATTGAATCTCACAATCACAGAACAGTTTGGGTGGGAAGGGAACTTCAAAAGTCATCCAGCTCCAAAGCCCTGCCATGGGCAGAGACATCCTGTGCTGGATCATGTTGCTCAAAGCCCCATCCAGCCTCACCTTGAACACCAGTTCATCCACAGCATTTCTCTCACTCTCAGCTGAACACAAATGTATTTTCTGCTGTGCTTGTACAAGCTCCAAAATGATGTCTCAGCAGTAGCAGCAGCACCCATTTTTTCTTTATTTTAATTCATTTACTTTCACTTCCCGACATGAAAAGAAACAGGGGCAGGGCTGATCTGAAAGCAGCAGGGTTTGGCAGGGGAGTGCCAGGATGTCACACTCTGCTCAAGGACTGTACCTGCTCCTGGCTTCTCACATTCCCCTGTGCCTTCCTGACTGGCTCCACTCAGGATGGAAAATCAAAAACATGGTGCTATTTTCTTGGCTTCTCATGCTCTTGCCTGTGCACTCAGAATTGAAAAAAAACACCAAAACATAATAAAATGTAAGGGGAGATTGGCCATGGGATCTGTTTCCCCTAATGCAATCTGTATTACTTTGAAAAGCCTTCCTTCATATCACTCAGGCAATGTGATTACACCCATTTCCTTATGAACACGGATGTTCCTTAACAACGTTATTTTGTTTTCTTTGTAGCTGAGGCTCTTTCAAGATCAAAAGGAATTTAAGTGCAATTAGGTCAGACAAGAACTGGAGCACTGAAACCCAGCCACACCATGCCAAAAAACAAACAAATCCAGGGGAAATGGTGCAGTGGGGTGGATCTCCATGTGCATTTCTGCACTGAATCCAAAACCTCTGCAACAAGATGCTGCTTCCTATCACTGAAAATTTGTGGCTCAGACCCTGTGTGGTCTCAAAGAGGAGATTTATTCAGACTAACTTAGGTGGGATTTTTTTAAGCAATCTATCTTTCCATCAGCTACATCAAGGAGTAAATTTGATTCTCAGCCTTTCCTCACTCATAAAAATGAGAGGCCATCTTGCAAATTTGAGAGAGTCCTACATGCACTAAAAACATCTTTTGGTAAATTTCAGCTAAGGAAAAATACCTGTCTGTAGAGTTTGCCTTTTTTTACCCTGTATTAAAATTATTATTATTATTAAATATCCAGTTAATTAATCATAATTACAAAAGCTCACAGTATTTCTTATTACCCCTGTAGTTTGCCAGCAACAGGAAAACCTGTCACTATCAACCTTTGAATGTTTCTGATTAACCTGGTACACCAGAAGTCCTGGAAGACTCTAGACTTGATTACGAATAGTTTATTTATAGCTAAAGTATTTTGAGACCCCTGTTTATTGATTTGTTTAAATAAATTTATTTTAAAAGAACACAAGGTTTTTTGAAGTTTACTTTACTTCCTGCAGTAGATGCAGTATAAGCCCATACTTACAGGCTTCCAATAGACTGTGAGCTCTTTCCAAAGTCATTTTATGTTTTGAGTCCACTTCATAAAAGGATTTGCATATCTTTTAAGTATCTGAGTTTCTTCTGGCCTAAACACAAAAGCATCTCTAGAGGCACAAATCTCAGAAAGACTATAATGAATAAATGAAAAGCATTTGCATACTAATACAATTCTATTCTCGCTTTTTTGTCTTATGAGAAGGCAGCTATTTATTGCAACCAGTTTTGGCACCTGTTGGTAAGTGCAGGAAATAGATGCACTGTCAGCACCACACAAAAGAAAGCTTATCTCAAGTCCTGGTTTTATCTGAATTACTTACATAATGCAAAACCTGAAAATCTTTCAGAAAGCTGCCAAAGGATCACAATTTAACTAAATGGAAAATCATCTTTCTTTTCTTCCCTGTTCCTTCTGGTTTGTAGTTACATCCTTAACACTGTAACAGGAGAGGAGAGGA
>VYXD01014815.1:61507-124057 GCA_013397195.1 Hylia prasina | reverse complement strand
AAAAAAAAAGGAAAAAAAAAAGAGTCATTCCAGGTCACTGGGGAAGGGACCATGAGAAAGAATGAGGACATGAAGTAGTGGCCATACAATCTGAAGTAGCATTTTCTCAGTTATGGCACTGACGAGGCAAGTCTAAACTGCAGATGAAAAAAAAAACTAAAAGGTGTACTGAAATGTTTTGATCCAACATACTCCACCAGCTGCAAACACAGATTTTAAGTGTCTTTCTTGACTGACATAAAATTATGTGCAAGGAATGTTCAAGCAATTCATACCATCTCGATCAGGCTGAAGAACTAAAATGAGATTTTCATGAATGCAAGTTAGGGCTGGGTACCTGCATCCCTTTTCATGTTGCTGACACATAAGAATGATCCTCCTGGGCCAGAGCAGAAAGTTCAGTATCCTGTTGCTGAGAAATGCCTTTTCACATGTCCTCTGTTAGTGCAGACAAAAGAATTAGAATTAAGTTTATCACCCATTTAAAGCTTCTGGAGATTCACTTGAAGTGTTGTTATGAAGGATGCCAAACGACTATTGCTGTGTAAGGCTGCAGTAGTGGGAAAATTGAGGCAGAAAAAGGTTTAACCACTAAAAGCCCATGTGTTATAGCAGAGCATAATGCCAGTGCAGGTCTGTAGCAGCAGAGGTGGTGGTGTACAGGGAAGGATGCACAGGCTGACAAGGACACAAACACTGTTTGGGTGAGTCTGAACCTGGATCCTGGATGAATAAAGGTTCGCTTGCCTGGGCTGCTGTGGGACCTGGCTCCACACCTTTGCTCAGCTCCCTCCTCTTCAGGGCAGGTACTTCACACCACAGAAACTGGGATGCACCAAACACCGCCTGGGATGTGAGCTCGTGGCTTCCCGGACCACAGAGAGCTCAGAGACTTGCCAAGGAATTCCTCCCTCTTCCACAGCAGAGATAAGCCAGAGCCATCACAGGAAAGAAAGAGAATATCCAGATCCCTGTGGCTTTGAGGCAGCAGAAGCAATCCTTCAGGAGCAGAGCCCTGTTTCAGCCATCTTTCACCCCAGCTTGGCTGCTCCTCACGGCGCTCCCGGCCCCACCGGCACGTCTCATTGAACCTGGAGAAAAGATCGCACTTTGTGCAGCACCCTGGGCTCCTGCTGCTCCAAGGAGCATTCTGTACTCACACACTTCCTGCAACACTATTTTTCAATGCTGTAAAGAATGCAGCTTTTGCTGGTTTAGAGATAGGGCACTCAGGCTACAGGAGGTGTGGATGGGAGCAGATCTATTGATTGATATTCACAGTCTTCAAAATTTGCCAAGAAGGCATCATCTTAATTCCAATTACATATAGAATATGTAACTTCATTCCAAATTGTAGCATTTCCTAAAATATTTTATGTTTAACAATTTGATAAAGCCCACAAGATGGGACCTCAAGCACTCCCTGGTCAAATATGATCATATATTCCATTACTCTACTATCTCTCTCACGAGCTTACTTATAATCTACCCATAATTTTCACAGCAAAATGATTATTTTTTTTTTTTAAATTAAGCTCTTTTGTTCCAAACAAATCTTCTTTTGGGGCTTCTGAACAATCTTTCCTTTAACTTTGAAAAAATATTTTTTGAGCCACATCACCCAGTGTTTCTAAAGTTGCTTTTGGACCAATTTCCTGTCAGTTACCACCTCTTCATGTGGCTCTGACTGGGTTTCCTGTTGAGTTCCTTAGTTCCAATGAGCATCCTTCCACCTCAATTTGGGTTTCAGCACCCTCAAATGAGGCTCCTTTTGAACAGCTGGGTGATAACTCCTGTCTGTTTCAGCCTCTGAGCCTATTCTGATGCACCAGTGATGGTCCCTCTCCCATATCTACCTCCTCCTACTCTGAAATGGAAGCATTTTGTTCAGTGGAGCCTGAAGAGCAGTGTTTCACTGCAGCAGACACATCTGTGTTTCCATATCAACAATTCCATGTTCCCCAGTGCCTCTCTAAGGACATGAGCCCTCCAACACAAGCTGGCTGCAAAGGGCAGCAAAGGCACCCAGCTGGCATCAGCCAGCAGTCACTGAATTTCATCAGTGTTGGTCGTCCCCAGTTTCATCAGTTGTGTCCCCAAGCCCTGCCATGTTTTATCATTAAAGCTTTATCAAGTGTCTTATCCCAAAACAAGCAATTGGGGAAAGCAATGGCTTCTGATTTATCTTCCCTAACCTTGGGAATGAAGAAAACATTTCTGCTTTTTCTTAAATCATTAATTTTTGTCTGCAAGATCATTACTGTACTCTCTGTGTAAAATCTATGACTCTTCCTAGGTATCCCTTAATGTTCCCTGAACCCAGCCTTGATGTGCATTAGACACTTGGGATTCATTACTGGTGCTAATCTGCAGCCATTAAAAATGCAAGGTCGTTTTGAAGATGGAAAAAAAAAAAAATCAGGCAAGCATCTTTCAAACCTGTGCCTACTTCTTTTCACTCCTCATTAAATTTCAATTGGTGAAACCTACTGGTCTTCCTCAGTCTTCTGTCAGGGGGGACTGTACCACACACAGAGCATCTGGTGGTGAGCAGAGGGTCAGCCACCGTGGGCTTTCAGGGGTTCAGAACAAAGTGGCCCAGCAGCTGTCAGTTCTGGTTAGGAAAGCCAGGCTTGCATCCCTGTGATCTCATTCCTCAGGCTGAGCCTTTCAAACAGGTTGTGTGATAGCCCAGCTGTACTGATCTTGTGAGGGTTTTCCACAGGAATCTGTAAGCAATGCCCTGTGAATGAACTTGGTTCTTCATGTGGTAAATTATAATACCTTTTCCTCGGAGAGCTCTGCTCTTTATCATGAGAATCTGCTGCCTAATGCAGAATATCTGGGGGGATAAAGCCTTTGGGGGCAGATTCACCACAGCATCACAAAGCAAGTAGCTCAACCAGAGATGCTCAGTGAGAGCACCTTTAATGCTAACAAGCCAGCATCTGAAAATATCATTCATCACATCTATCAACAAAAACACCAACACGTTTCAGGAATCCCTGATAATTAATCTGATTGATTAAATTAACAATAAAAAATGATAAATTTAATGTCATAGTTTTGGCATACAGGATGTATATATCATATAGCGTCACTTTAAGTGCTCTTCCATTTTCCATTTGTAAGGTATTATGTGAACAACCCTTATTTTTGTCATTGTGTTTAATGTTTTGGAGAGATAAAAGCTTTGCTACTACTTTACTTACTGTCTCCTAAGGACATGCATCTTTATATGTAGTTTGTGAGGCAGAAAGACCTCTATAATCAGAGATGGAGCTGTTGTCTTTAAAAATATTTATAGCATCCTTTATTCTTTTAAATTACACCTGTCAGTCAAACACAGCACTCACTGAAGAAGCCTCAACCCAAAATCTGTGCAATTTGAGCCATTTTCTGTATTTCTGCAAAAGAACACAGATTGCCTATTTTTCCTGCAGAGCAAATGATGGTCTTGTATTGATCACATACATTTGCTTTATTTTGCTGGGGTGGTTTTTTGTTTGTTTGTTTTTGGGTGTTTTTTTTGGTTTTTTTTTGTTTTTCTTCCAGACATCAGCATGCTTTGCAGATGGATATAGGCTATTATCCATCCCATTTCACACAAGAAAATCTAACTCCAGGGTCAGGAGTGAGCCAGGTCACCACTGAGGCCAACAGAGCCATCTAGTGAGGCCATTGGCAGAGCCTAGGGGACACAAGAGCCATCACAACAACCTCTCCCCAGGATGTGTCAGAGCTCCCTGAATCCCTGCTTGCAGTATCCCAACCATTTATCCCACAGAAGATTTTTCACAGAGAACTGAGTGAGAAAGGTGATTCTCAGTCATTGTGTGCAGTAAACCAGTTGTGCATGCACAAGCTTTCGGATCGTGGGCTTATCATCAGAAGGGTAAGTTATTCCATCTCACAGATTTTAATATTTACACCACACCTGCAGTGCCTATCTGTGCTTATCAGCCCTCAACTAATCAGCCTTGAGAAAAGCAGAAGCCACAGTGTGCACTGTGACTCCCCAGAGAGTCACTGAGGTCTCACATCTGACAGCACAACACTGCTAAAGATATAAAACACTTCTAAATCCCCAAAGGTAGGCAAATACTAATGATCATGTCATTATAACACTGCTGTTTGGTCTTGTTTTCCTATTCTTGAACACACCTGAGAGCTGCACTGTTTCTTCCTGCATCCCCAAAGTGGCCACAGGCTCTGTTGCTTCAGCTGCATTGACGGTGTCACCTTTTCCCTGTGCTCCACAGGAGGGCTGTGCTGGTGCCCATGTGCAGCTTTTCCCACCTCTGGGACAGTGACAGGCATGGCCCAGGCACAGCAGCTCCAGCTGTTTCAGGTGGCAGCTCCCTGCCCGCCCTTGGAGAATATCAAAATCTCTAAAAACCCCCTTTTGCTGCCCTTGGGTTGCTAACCCAGTGTTCTGCAAGTCACAAATACAGAAATATTTTGCTTAGTCCTTCCTCACAGTGAAACAGGAAATAAGAAATAGTGCCTTGTCATCAGGGGCTTGGAAGTGGCTGTTAAATCACAGTGGAGTTGCCATAGGATTTGCCTGGCTTTGGTCCTGCCTGCTGGCCCTAGAAATTCACAGACCTGTCTGAGGGGGTGAAGGAGACAAAAAGTCTATCTAAGAGCTTGTTCCTGTCTCTTAGATTTGCCAGCAGCACAGAGCAACTTTAGCTGACACCTGGCAGTGCTGCCTGAAGCAGGACCTGCAGAGCAGCTTGCCCAGGTCTTCTCCAGCCAAGTCCAGGAAAGGAGACTCCACCAGCTCTGTGGCTCCAACACTTCTCCTGCTCCATGTCCAGCTGTCCTTGGGGTGAAAAAAGACCTTCTCCACATTTGCTGGTTAAATTATTTTGCCCATGAGTAAAATAATTCAAACAGAATAACAAATTTCAGAAATGTACCTCAAGGTTAACTCTAGGCTTACAAGTGTGGTCCAAAGGCCCCGCTAGTGTTTGACATTTCCCTTTTCAAACATGTCTTAGGGCTGGGAGTCATCTGAGGCATTCAGGGCCTTTAGGGAGGTTGGTTAAGAAAGGCTGCAGCAAATGACCTTTAAAATTTTCTTTTTAAAAATAGACGTTAGGTGGGAAGGGCCAAAAATATGAATAGTATCTTTGGAAGTATAGTCCTCGACTGGCTGATCAGTCAGTTTTGTGCTTACAGGTGTGGTTTCTGCATGCAGCCATTAAATTAAATCAGATTCTGAGTGGGGCTGCTTCTGCAAACCTTCACAAGAAACTCAAGTGAAGTGAGACAGAGAAATAAGCCATGATTATATTTTGTTACTGTTCAGAAAAAAAATGAAAAGAGAGAAAGTAGATGTAGGGCTAATACTCTTCCCCTTGTTCTAATAAATTTCTTGGGTCAGTTTTATAGCAGCAAGTAATTCTCTGGGATCCTGTGCTGTTGTCACAAATGACAGTGTCAGAAGGTGATTTGTTTTGAACCATCAAAAATGAGGCAAAAAATAAAGATTAAAAAAATAATAAAAAAATTGCCAAAGTTCAACTTCTGCCATGCCTTTGGATTTGGGAAGAGCTACCAGCAAACCAAGCCAGGGTAGCATTCCCAGTCCTCTACTCCCAGGCACAGTGTGATCCAGGCAGCAGCAGAGGACAAGTCAGATTTTTAACTTGGAAATATTTTCATCATTGCATAAATTATCTGCCTTTTGGGGGGATGGGAATAACCATGACTTTCTAGTGACATTTTTGAGAGTGAGAATTCTTGTCTGAGCACAGGAAGCACAGGTGGAATTGGGGGAAGAACAGGGAAGAGCTGTCCAGGAGCAGCACTCCTCTGGACTCCCTGGCCCCTTCCCAGTGCCCTGCACAACCAGTGGGCAGCTGCATGAACAAATTCCAGGTGTTGCCATGAGTTTACAATAACAAATGAAACATAATTAAAGAGTCAGTGGGAAAGAAATGTGAATAAGGAGCACAAGTTTTGACACCCTGGTGAGGAGAGATCCCTCAGAAATAGAGAAATCAGAGGTTTTGGTCTCTTATGCTGCATTCTTTAAATTGTTGAGTGATTGTTTTATATATTTAAGCTGGTAAATTGCAATTAAATTCTGTTGAAAAGAAAAAAAAAAATGAGCATTCCTGTTAGGATTGGCACAAGCCTCCATCAGAACTGTCTTCTAGAAAGAATTGTGGGAAATGTGATTTGTCTTCAATGCCTGTGTGAAACTCCTGTGACAACTACAAAAGCAGACAGGGGGAGCATGAGACTGGAGCTCCAAAGCTGCAGAGGTCACCTTTTCCTTCCTGTGACCCAGCCCTGGCCCAGCTGGGCCAGTCCCACCCTCCAGCACACTGCCTGGAGGCACATCTCTCACAACACAAACTTACTAGATTTATTATTACAGATCTGTTAGTTTTGAGGAAAGGAAAGGACTGACATGATTCCTCAATAACTCAAATGGACAAAGGCAATTGCTGGACTGATCACAGGTTTTGAGACCCAAGTCATCCATCAAACTTACACCTCCTGCTGCTCTTGTTATCCATCAGCCTTTCCTTTAGCTGGGCTGTCAATAAATTTTGTGTCAGCAGGTCAGAGAGGATGATGCAGTTCTCAGCTTCAAAGGGCTTATGAAGCAAGAAGCAAAGGCAAAGGACATTGGGAAAACTGTAAAACACTTTCTTTGCAACAGCAACTACAACTGCCCACATTTGACAGGGATAGCAATGCTGACCAGATCAAATAAACAGGAGATAGATAGATAGATAGATAGATAGATAGATAGATAGATAGATAGACAGATAGATAGATAGACAGATAGATAGACAGACAAAAAGAATATATTTATATGGGGAGAAATATATACAGGTGAAGACATGGAGATATATAGAGATCTCAAACAAAAAGGATAATAACCCAATTAGATAAAACTTAATTAAATGAGTTATTTTGGGGTGGGTTTTTTTTGTTTTTGTTGGGTTTTTTGTTTGTTTGTTTTTCCTTTCTACCTATGTTTTGCACCTCATAGTTCTCAAAAAGCCTCTAAACACCCAGTAGGAAAAATATTGTCTATTTTGGTAATGACTGACTTAATCAAACTTAGGGGAAATGTGAAGAGTTGTATTTCTGGAGGATCCTGGGTAGGAATATAGAAATAAGAGTCAAATCTGATGCAAAATAAAAGTAGAAGAGCCAGTCAAGGAGAGCCACAGAGGGACCTGCAGTACTAGAATATGTAAGATTCATTCAGAGAGGGAAAGTATTCAGAGAATTGTACGAAACCAGCAAATAGATTCACTGCAGTCTTATTTTATGAATTACAGTAAAAATCCAGAGCATTTCCTCAGGCAGATGCATACAAATGTACAATCCAAAGTGAAGCCAAATCGGAATCTGCCCCTGTCCCTTTCCCTGTGACAATTCCATCTTCCCCTCAAACTAATGGTGTGCACAGCACAAGCCACCTTCTATAAATGAAAAAAAAAAAAAGATTCTGTGTGTGGTTTCCAAGATCGAACAAGACATTCTATCAACATGCAAAATGAACTAATTCAGCCATTGCAAATGAACAGATTCACAAAGCAAAAGATAAACTTTCCACATCTCATTTAATTTATGCTGTCTCACTGCATTGAGAAAACAGCTTTACCCATTCTCTAATGTATTGAAATGTTAGAAACTTTAATAATCAAAACAAAACCAAATAAACATTATGAACTGCTTGGGAGAATATTTTAAATGAGCAGGAGAATAAAGAAAAGATTTGTTATTCACAAGAGTTTGCAGTTTCTGCACTAGAAATCTCCCTAAGGTCGTATGTGAAAGAAATGAGCATGAACTGGATGCAGCAGGGAACCTATTGCTGGGGACTGAATTTAGGTTTCCACACACATACTCTTATTCTACAAAGAGTTTCAAGGGTACTTAAAGCCTTTAAAACATGTAATTTAATTATTTGGCTTTGTTACTTATGTTAGATGCAGGTTGAGAGACGTTTCTGAGGATGGCTCTGTACAGAAAATCAGGGATTTGAACAGCCTACTGTATCCTCTGGTCTTTTTGAGGTTCAATTCCCTCTCATGCCCCCACTTTCTAGCTTTGTTGGACAATTTCAGATTTGCTCTTGCCTGCATCTCCGAGTTACATTTACAAAAGACAGTTTAATTTAGCTGGGCATTTCTCTGTTGTGCACAGAGAGATCAGTCTCACCCAGCTGCCTTGGAGGGAGGGAGGGCATGTTTGAAGGTCATTTATGACTGATTGAAACCCTGCACTATAAGAATCATCCTAAAATTTTGCAGAATCAAAGACTTCTATTCCATTTCTGGGAAGAAAAAATTAAAAAGGTAGGCCTTTCAGTGACTGTACAACTTTTGAGCTGGGTTAGTGTCTTCAGACAGCCTAATTTCAGTCTCAGAACTGTCCTTAGACAGGAAGCCAACAACAAAATATGGTAATTTTCACTGCCTTTATAGCCAGACCTTTCCCTGAGAAACTGAGGAGAAGAGGACAATTTTCAAGAGTTTTGTAATCCTTCTTTGAATTTTTGTAAGAAGATGTAGAATTTTCTCATGGCACAGACATGAAGAAATTATAACCATTCTCCCATGGTTAAGAAATACATTAGACTTTTAATGATTGTTTAAAATAACTTAATCTACAGTGTTTTGGGATTTCTTTTCACTTTTGATCCAATTTCAAAGACCTTTAATTTGCTATGATGTATCCAGTTGCAATAACATGACCCAAATGCTTCTATTTACAGGCTACAACATACCAGACTGCATTTTCCCTGAAGTACCTTTTGTGAAATGCACTCCTCTTTCCTGACAAGTATAAATTCACACAAATAAAGGTAGCAATTCCACAGCATCCTCTCCCTTCAGTGCAGACAGTTTAAGTCACCCACTCACCCGTAGGACTCTTGCTGTGCTCCAGTGGGGTTCCAGTCCTTGTCCTTGGGTGCAAATCAGGAGAACAATCCATTGAATCCACTGGTCTTTTTGAGGTTCAATTCCCTCTCATGCTCCCACTTTCTAGTTTTACTAAGCAATTTCAGATCTGCTGTTTCCTGCATGCCCAGGTGCATCTCCTCCCAGACATTACCTGTCATTTTCTTTCATTAAGCCACCATGGGGGAGCTCCCAGCAAAAAGCTGTACAAAATAAAAGATATCTGTTTTTAAGAGAGAAAACCTTTTTTGCTCTTAAAACCAGCTATCTTTCTCAGCACATGTAAAAATAAAACTCTTCAGCCTTCTTTTTGTCCTTCACCTTCAGTAATTTTTCAATTTTCATTTTTAGGATTCATGTGAAGGGTGAACTGGGCACCTACCCCTCATTTCCCCAGCAGTAATAAATAAATTATGTCATATAGTGATTTTTACCTCAAGTGTTTTTAAATTATAAACATTTTCAGCTGGACAGAAATGACCAGTCACACAACTGTTTTCTTAATTAAGAAGCTGAATTCCCACCCATGCTGCACTCCCAAGTCAAACCCATCTGACTACAACTCTGCAAGTCAACCACTGTTAAAAGCAGAAAAATTCCTCCTCACTGGATAAGCAACAATGAACTGGAACGATGGAAATGCCTGTTTTGTCTAGAAAACATGAGGTTCCTCATTACTTTGAGAGGTAAATAAGTGCTTAAATACACTCAAAATACCTGGATCCTAAAGTGAGGAACAGAAACACCCACTTTGTGAGGAGGAGTTGCTGAGCTGCTGAGGCTGGAATTGTGATTCCCAAGCTATTTATCTGTCAGGCACCTGTTCTGAGACATCTCTTACTGCGGTTTTAGGCACCCTGGCCTGCCCTGGATGATGTTGAATAGAAATTCTTTCTAACCTCTGTTTCAGCAGGGCTTCAGTTCAAGAGTCCTGGCAAATCAATGGCACTGCACATTTCTAGGTGTATGTATTTTGTTCAAATGTCACAGACCATGTCTATTTTCCTTTTACTTGCATTATGAACTGACCTTTTATTGTTCATTTGAAAAGTCTTTGGTTCTATATCTTGTTTTCCTCAATTCATCTATTGCTCCATAATGATAGGTTCTATTCAGTAAAGCACTTGAAAAATTACCACTTTACTCTAATAATGTATTAACAGCATGATGAAAGAGCAGTTTAGAGCATGCTTTAGCATTTTTCAGTTCTATTTTTATGGAATGGGAAACATTTTACATTATTTAATGCTGTATTAACTTCTAATTTGCCTCATCTATGTGTAGTTTATCATATAATTCCATGCCAGGACTGAGGATTCCCTCTAAATCATACCAAGCAAATCAACAAAATAAAACTAAAAAAAAAATAAAAATCCTAGTATTAAACAATGTTTCATAACCTAGATTTTTATTGGCTTATATAAACTTTAATTAAAGCTAAGTTTAATTAACTTCAGTCGGCTTATCTGCCATTGTACAGAGCAATGACTGCTCTGCTGCTTTTGTATTCCTGTTTTATTTTGACATGAAAGTCAGCCTTTAGCACAGCAGTGTTGAAAGGTGTGGAAATTACACCGGGAGCATCCTTGGATGTCAGAGGAATGGTTTGACATTGACTGGGATGTTACACAAGGGATTGGACCCTCTAACAGTGACACTCCAGGGAACTCTATCTCTTGGCATGACTTAGCAGGAGCTGCAAGACAGAGTCTGGGGGAAAAAAAACCAGCAAGGAAAATGGTGCTAGACCATCAGAAGATGATGGGAAATGGCACAATTGGTAGGTTGCAGCACCTCTCAAACCAAGTCCTTTCTTTCATCTTTAACAAAGACCTTTGTGCAATGCCAGCTGTGCCAGTTCCTCTCACTTACCTGCCCCATGTCACCTCACACAGCAGATCCTTCATGCCTGCTTGGTGGAACCTTTTGCTAAAAAATGCACAAACCCAGAAATGTGTTTTGGCTAAAATTGCATGATTTCCCTCTGGAAAAAAAAAGTATTCAATACTCTTAGACCAACTTTTCCTGAATTTTCACTTAATTTAATGAGTCATAACAACTGAATATTTTTTTACTGATGGTATAGAATATTCATATTCTCTTGGAAACATTTCAAGCAAATCTTTGTGACACAGGCCTCAAGATATAGATGCTGAGAAGAGAGAGATTTACTTGCTTTGTGCATCATATTTGTAATGCAAATATTCACAGTTTCTGACTACCAGTGTTTCTAGTTCTATCTCATCTTTTTTTTGAGGAGCACAGCAATACACACGGTGTTTAAGATTTTTGGATGGCTTTCTAAAATCTGATTTCTATAACTGCGTATAATGTTTTGTCTTTTTTTCTTTATGTGTTCTCTAAAATCCCTAATGCTTTACTTGGCCTTCTTGCCATTGAACTTCATGCAGTACCCAGAGAACAATCCAGAATGATTCCATGATCTCTCCCTTGCATAGTAATAATGCAGTTAGAGCCTACCACGCACAAAAATAGAACAATTTCTCCCCTCTACTCATTCATTTGCATTATTGCTGCTGAATTCCATTGCAGTTTTATTGCCCAGCCATCCAGGACTGCAGGATCCTTCTGTACATGTTGGCAGTCAGCTCTGGGCTTGTCAGAACAAAGCAACTTTGGATCATCAGCAGAGTTGTTTTCTTGTCTGAGTTTTCTTGTCTTTTCCCTGTGTTTGTGAACATCCCAAATATATTCCAACACTGTTTTTCCTGGAGTAATGAAACAATTAGTTCCCACCTTTGTTTCCCACCTTTTATGTAGTTTTATTCCTAACTCCTCTGTGACATAAAAGTTCAAGTCAATAAGATAATTTGGTAAAGGACCTTGCTAGAAAATCCACAAGTGACGTACGGCAGAACAGTCCCATGCACGTGCCTTGGCTCTTAGGGCAGAGGGGCTTTCTGCAAAATTCTTGGCGCCTCTTTCATCACCCCAAACCATGAGTCTTTCCCTCCCTTTCCTGTTTCCATGTTGGATGCAGAATTCAGGCTTCCACCCCCTCTGCTTAGGGGCTGTTAAAGACTGGCATGGTTTGCCTCTCTCCTCTCTGCTACTAAGATGTATTTAAACACTCCATACTGCCAGAAATAGTTCATCAGCTTTACACTTCAGATCCTCTGAGAGCTTTAGGCCACAAGCATCTGAGCCTGGCAATTTGTAACTGTAAATTTTATTGATTTGCTATAAGAACATTTCTGCTGAGGCCTCAGCATGGTCCCATCTCTGCCTTCAACTCTTGTGCAGAGATTCATTGCACTTGCCCACGATGTTCCCTCCACCCCTTCCCCCAGTCCTACCCCAGCCCCTCGGGCACCCTGCAGGCTCTCTGCCTCACCAGGATTTGGGAAGCTTTCCACCATCAGCTTTTAGGCCTTCAGGAAACCATGTCCTGAAATTTCTTCCCGTCCATCTGCTGTGCTTTACATTTCAGCGACCAGATTTTTTTTCCCCATTCTTATATATTATTCATATTGAAAATTACATCTTTATTACTCCTGATAGCATCTTTTACAATGCCCTTTTACCTGGATGGCTGGGGTTTTTTTTTTCCTTCTAAACAAACTTTTATTTTTCTTTTAACAATGTGTTTATTCCTTGGCATGTATTAGAGCATTTTGAACAGACTTTATGACCTGTAAGCTGCTCCTGGAACTGTTTTTCTCAATTTAATGCCATATTGTTTGGTGTGTGCCTTCCATCTTGGTTGCATAGAAATGTTGTATGTTCACTGATACAGATGGGATCTTCTACACATCGATCACATGCCAGGGTCAACAAACTACTCACAACTAAACCACCACTTGATTTTCTTCCTTCAGCTTCTGAGAAAGAATTATTAGCATCTCTAAATACATCACCTCCTCACCAAGTTCTCTATGGCATAGGAACAGAAAGTATCTCCTGCCCTCAGAAGTGTATTCTCTAGACACCTCTAGATTCTAATCTTATCTTTTAAATAACCCCATTATTTGAATTCAAGCCCGCTTACTTGGTAGATGAGAGTAGGATAACCAAGGGGCACAAAGAGAAGGACAGAATAATGGCTCCTCCTACATTAAACCCTGACAATCCATATTGCTTCCTGAAGTGTCAGTGCTCTCAAAGATTTACTCAGCAAAGCAAAACCTCAGGGATGCCAAAAGCTGATAAAAGGACCATTCAGATGCAAGTGGGGGAACTTGCCCCAATTGTCTCCGTCATTTTTCTTTTTAAAATGAATACTGAATTTTGCTGCACATTACCAATCTCTATTTACACATCCCTGTTGTACAAAAGACCTCACTCCCCTGCAAACACCTCAATACAAACCTAAGCCATTAAAGTTATAGGCTGATATAGACTGACATGCAAAATGGGGTGTCTTCAAGGATCTCCTCTCAAAACTCTTCTGTTACAGACAGGACAAATCCTGTTACTGCCCTCCCTCCACCACCTCTCTGAGGACAGCTCTCCTAGGCAGCAGGACACAAAATCCTCTGGAGATCCCCAGCATGACTAAAAATCACTGTCACCCCACTGATAATCTGGCCATTCTGCTTTTCTGAACTGGCCAGAGTCAAGAGAAGAGCTTACCCCAAGTCCCTGTGGCTCCAGGAAATCAGTGCAGTCACCCCTCTGAAGCTGAGCAGAATTTGGGACAAGGTGGCCCTAATTCCCAGGGAACTTGGCTCATGGGATCAGCTCCCGGGAGGACTAGACACGAGTAAAGCAGGAGAACACACATTTTCAATGCCCATCAAATAAGGGAGCATCACTTTATCTCACTGGGTTTCACCAGGATTAAGAGCTCAAAATAATATTCAAGTAAATTTCCTGAAAATACAGATTTGGCAGAAAACAGAGTTGTCAACAGCAGGAGAAAAAATGTGTTCATCAAGAGATGCTTCCTAGGGATGTCACTGAGAGAAGCTTAGGGATGGATGAGCCTTGAAAACTGCTCTCCATTTTTTATACCACTGAATGGCTGTGTCAGAGACCTTCAGTCTCTTGAAGAGGCAGAGTTTCAATCTCTTATACAGGCAGAAGTGTCTCTATAAACACCAGGAAAAGGGGTTTGCTTGCATTTGGAGGTGAAATTGGATTTTCTGGATTAATTTACCCAGTGAATCCAGAAAACCTTTTCCTACTCATTCTGAAGAAATGTCCTCAGACCCATGTAGCCTGCAGAATGGATTGATTTAAACAGCCCATGTGATTTACCATTGCAGATACCAAAGAGAGGTCATTTCTATCCATGGGTGATGGGGGCAGGAGCAGGTTTTCCCCCAGAATACAGACATTTTCACCCATGAGCTTTCTTTCTGCTAACCTCCCATTCATGGGAGGTGACAAATACAGTCCAAAGGTACTGGGGAGGATGGAGATGGAAAATCAAAGAAATCACATAGAAGCTTTTCCATCAGGGTGGCAAAGGACCTGACTGCTCAGTAGTAAACAGGAGGAGGGAAGTGTGGGCAACGGCAGGAGGAAGTGACACAGCTCTCTTTTGTTTTTCACTGAGTCTATTGTAAATTTCAAAACCATTTTAAAACTAAGAGGAATGGCACTGGCAACAACCACAACAGACATGGGGTGAGACAAGGCAGTCACTGAAAGAAAAAGGTGGAGTAAGGTGCAGCAAGTTTTTTTCTGGGCTACTTAACTGCCATGATAATTGTTTATTCCTCATTCTCTCGTGGTAAACATTTACTGTTCCACACAGCACTCAGCCTTGTCTTTAGTGAGGATGAAATCATCCCCTGAGCAGGAGAAGCCCACGTCAGTGTGTGCAGCTTCCCTCCTACACTCCAGTCTCACCAGGCACCCAGGAGATGCTCAGCTGGGAGTTTCTTCTGCTTCTTATTCCCACCTTCTGATAAATAGAATGCAATCCACAATGGTAGCATACTCCATTTCTGCTGAACATAAATGCTCTGAGAATCAATACAAGTAATTACTTTACCATATGTATAATGTAGGTGGTTTATTTTGCTTGCTCCCTTTGCCCTTACCCTCACGAAAACTCTGCTGGTACAGCAAAAACAGGCAATGTGCCAGTACATTGAAGTTTAAGGTAAACACATCACTCCTCTTCTGTGCATTTTCACATCACTCTGTGCCTGTTCCTCTGCTTCACACGTGGGGAACCAGAAGCCCCAGTAGTTAGGCTGTGTTCTCATTATGCCATGATGTAAAAGATGAAAGGTAAATGTGAGATACATTTTGAAATTTATGATGTAAACTTAGCTCAGGAGAACAGTTATCTTTGCAATTTCACTGGACACAGTGCTTGGTCTTTCAGGCTGGAAGAGCTGTGCTTCACCACGGTTAGAAATGGATTAGGGAGGCTGTGAACAAGTCAGACTAAATTGGCTGAAACATTAGTAACCCTTATCCCTCCTCCTTAGGGGTTGTTCACAAACGGGTGAGCAAGACCTGGAGTCCCACATTTAATACTTTTATTCTGGCAGGAGGAGCATGCACACAGCACACAGCAACAGATCTCCCCGTTACAGGACAGAATAAGCCACGTTGGAAGCTACTGCCTCACATAAGGACAATACTGTGTCTATCACTGCCCAAAATCTCTGTCAGAGTCTGCATCAGCTTCACTCGTGCACAGATCACAAATCCAGAAACCTCTGATCCCCTTGAGCATGTTCAGGTGATGAGAAAAGCACCTTGGCAAATGCAATAGGTAATTCTCTCCTCTCAAAGGAAACGAAAGAACTCTTTAGTAGCATTTTCCCAGTATTTTGTAATCAGACCAATCTGGTTCCTTCTGTGTTGTCACTGTAGAATTTGCACCAGACTAGGACAAGGATGTTGGATAAGAGAGCAGGAAAAGTCTGATCCAAACCCACTGAGGACAACTGCAAGGTACCTGCTGACTTCATGGGCTTTGACTGCAGCCCTTGGAGCATCACAAGAGTTCTTAGAAGGCCACATACAGCAGGATTCTGCTTGCTGAAATCCACTGGTGGTGGGGCAGGAAGGCTGAGGAGGGAGTCAGAGGACAATTCCCACATTTCCACCATCAGCTGCTCCAAATTGAACCCTAAATGCTGAATGAGAGACTTGCAGAGGAAACCTACACGTAGAACACAGAGCTACAGAGATGTCAAGACAGTCAACTACGCAGGATAATATTTTGCTTGTTTTATTGAGAAAATTATATTGAGAAAAAAATTAGCCTTAATGGTTTATGCACTTTCTTAAAACTAATTGCTATAGAAACAAATTAAGCACTCAGATTATCTCCTTCCTGAGCTGTCCATCAAAAGCCTTTGTGGTGTGTATCTCTTGCATTTTAACAAGCTAAGGAGCTCATGGCTGAGCCCTCTCTGCTTCTGAAGGACAAACAGGTTGTACAGAGAGGGAAGAGGAAGAGAACAGGTAAATTCTCTGGGAATTTTCCTTTGAGCACTGTAGTTCATCATAAAAGTAGGGGTTTTAACATTTGTGATCTCCAGCAGAATTTTAGTTTCCAGTTGTTGGCATTTTGTGATGTGCAATAAAGTGTTACTGCATTCACCTGGGGAGAAGTGTGGTTTAGCAGTGTTCTTCTGGAAAACTTTGTGCAAATCCTTTCACTCATAAAGATGGACAGTCCAGCTGCTGTGTCTGAAAAGGTGTGTGGTGCATGCTAAGGAACAACATAAATGCCAATTAAACACAGAACAATTAAAATATAGAAGGAAACAAAGGAGGTGAGTGGGATAAACAACTCCTAATTTTGTTTTATCTTCTAATACACAATTACATCTAATATAACCTTCCTATCTCTACATAAACCCTTAGGTCTGGGTTTAGATTCTACAGTAGTCTGGGTCTGGCATAGATTTTCCACAAAGCAGCAATTGTATAAAACCTCCTTCCCTTTTTTCCTCATTCCCTGTTAATCTATTCTGTATCTGTGGTCCCTGCGTCACCAGTAGATACATTTCTGCATCACCCAGTGGAGTTTATAATTCTCTGCAGCTCTTAAAATGGTCAGACGTGCCAGTTCATACATTACATTATACAGCTGGAGACACTTAAGTGAGACATTGGCAATCTGAATAATCAATTTACTTGGACAATCTCTTATCCCCCCTCCGCGAGCTGGATGTGTTCTTTTACTTCCATGACATTATTGTAATTGCTTGAACCACTTTTGTTGGGGTATTTTTTCCAACCTTAATTACCTTGTCATTTATTATTAGGCATTTTAATAAGGCCATTAAATGTCACATATAGCTTTCAGTTTTTTCTCTCTGTCTGGTTCACAATCCTGCAATTTAGAAAGGTCCAGCCATATGCGTATTTTTATACTTTGACATGTTTTAAACTTTGCTCAATGCCAGGTTTATTACAGCATTAAACTGATGAACTTGCTCTAATAATCAATGTATAAATAATCAATTTAATGCTATAATAAAGGACAGATAAAACAGCCAACTCTGTTGAGTGTGCTGAGGTGCAGTGACATTTGGTGGTCATGCATGGCAACGTTTGTACAAGCTTCATTTAGAGAAGGTGGCAGGTTAATTGGGACAGAACACAAATGCAGTACAGCATCCATAATAAGCAGCCAGTGCCAGTGATACAAAAAGGGAAAAAGAACTGGAAACCTGCTTCCACTTCTTCCAGACACACCCTCTCAAAGTAATATTCAGCATGCACAGGTATCTTGAATTAGCATCAGCATATTTTTCCACATTTATGGGAAAACACACAACAATCTCTGCAGGCATCAAGCTGCTTTTCTTCATCTACAAAACAAAAATGTTTGTAGCTCCAGAGTCCCATTGCAGCTGCTGCATGAAGTACAGAGATGGCTTCCTTGTATTCAGTACTTGCTTCCAGAAACTAACGGAAACCAGCACCAGTATTGGAGGAACAACACTAAGTGTGTGTTACACAGTGTTCCTGGGTTTCCTGCTTACACATCCTCACGTATTTCCCCTCACGCCAAGCCTGTCACTGAGCAAAACCCCAATCAGGATTTGATGAAGGATTGAAGGCTTCTATGGCAACAACATCAATATTTATCTGTACAAATTAGAAGCTTCAGCTAGGATGTTAGAACAGAGCTCTTAAATCTTTCAGATTGATCAACCGCCATATTTTACACTGCAATTTGTGCATCAGTATTTCTGAGGTGTGCTCTCTTCCCTTCCCAGGGTGCCACACCAGGACAGTTACAGAGGAATCAAGGCTGATATGCTGAGTAATTGACAGTCAAAGTTTCCTCTGCAGATGGATTAAACTGTAAAAGAGACTGGTGTGAAAAAAAGTGTGTGCTTATCACTGAATCAATTTTTAACAAGCTCAGGTTCATTTTTTTCATCAAAAGCATAATGCTAAACTGAACTACCAGAAGAGATTAGGTTTGCTTTTTATTTTCCCTCTTGAAGGAAGAGGGAAAATAAGGGGCAAGACATTGCAGATACCCTTCATCCATCTCAGCAGAGGTGAGGAGCAGTTCATCCTCTCCAGGACCAAGCAGCTGATACAGACAAGTCCTTCCCTGCAGGACCTGGGGACTGTGTGTACCACCTCAGCTGGAAAGCCCTCATGCAGGGCATAGGCAACAACTCTGCCTGCAGGCAACAGCCCAGTTCATGGGGAATTTTGAACACTAGAGTTCTCCCCTCTCCCCTCTGGAAATTGTCCATACAAGATTTGCTCCAGCTCTGGTTGTACCCAGATGATGATGCCATAGTCCCAAAGGCTTAATTAGTGTCGTGATCAGGAGGGAGCAGGTATCACTGCTGTACAGGAACTTCTTTGCATGTGAGGCAATGCCTCCTTGCACATGAACAAGACTCTGGGCAGAGCAGCCAGAAGTGTTCCTTTGGGAAGATGGAGAGCCCGGCTCTACCTGTGTGCACACAGACTGTGTGATAGCAAAACAATCCCTAACAGAAATGCAGCTAAAATGTACAACCAGTTTGATATGTTTCAATCTGTGGTGAGCCTTAAGATTCAGAGAAAGAACATAATTCTTGATAATAAAATAATGTTAAGGGTGAGGAAAAAAAACCATAATTATTCCATGGTTAGGTAAGCTGTAACTCTGCCTGCAGCTGGTTTACAAAGCTGCTCCTGTGTAGTTTTCACTAAAGTTTCTTTCCTTGCTGAGCACAAAGTACATGAAGGACTGAAGGAGTTGCCTTCTCCCACAGCCAAGCACCACCACCCACTTCCCAAACACTTCAGGGTCATGAACACATTTCAAAGGGCCACTTTGGGAAACTTTCCTTTCTGCCTTGGAAGAGCAGGATTTTAACACCCACTTTTCCCAGAACAACTCTGCAGGGGCAACAAGAGGAGATGTGAGAATCAGCTTCTTCCAGCCTCAAATATCTCCCCAAACCTTTCCTGGACAGGTCCCCTGTTCCCCAAGAAGGGCAAGCCAGAGGAGAAGTTTCTCCTTTCAAGCACACAGCTCCCTTTCTCTATCCCCTTTCCCAGGGAGGCCTTTGGGCTGCCAACACTCCCCCCACCATGGCTGCTTCTAAACTCTTCTCCAGAGCCATGGGAAAGCAAGGCAAACATTAAGAGAGCAGTGATGTATTCCTCTTGTCAGTGAACCACAGGGCACCAGATGAGTCTGACACTCAGCCCCTCAGGTTTGGTCTCTGCTGTAATGAATGCTCATCAGCACACCAAAGAAATTGGACCTTCTCATCACATCATGGTAAGACAGAGTCACGTCCTAATGCTGTTTATGAACCTCATTTCAACTTCTTCACTTGGTTGAAACAGCATCTTGCTCTATTTTCCCACTGTGCTGAGACCTCTTCTTGCAGCACTGTGCTCCTCGAAATCATCTGCACCCCTGCTCCTTCAATCTCTTATTGCTAAACTCCCAACTTACACTCTCGGCTTTGATTTTATTTATTTATTTATTTTTAAATAAGAATATGACTGATAGAGATGCAGGCCCCTGTTGGAAAAATCTGCCCACAACTTTGCTTCCAGCCTCATCTCAGAAAGAAGTTCTTGAATGAACAAAATTTAGGATAAAGCAAAGCTACAAAATTTGATATGCTCTCTGGTAGTGCTCCCTTTTAAGCCTAAAAGTTCTGCCTAAATCAATTTTCCACACTGACTTTTCTTTTGTCTTGCTTACTTGTGATTATACTGGCAAATTACTGTACTTGTTCCTTCATGTTCCTCACCTTCCCAGACGTGTACATTTTTTGTATGATGTTCTATATTTTTCATATGCTGTTATACAAGCCCTCCTTCAAATATCTCACTGGTAATCAGATTCACTGTATTTCCATAAGCAATTCCTACAAAAAAAGATAAGCTCCCCTGTCCAAGCTCGGTGCAATTTCCACTGCAATTAAAAAACCTGTGTGCCCAATAAATTTATTGTCTACTACAACCCAAAAGGAAGAACAGTTAACCTGGCGATGTAAATGCCTTTAAATGTAAATACCTTTAAATGTTACAATTTGCACTCTTGAAAAATGAAATATTTTACTGTAACTGCTTATTTCAAAATGTGATATTATATTCAACATAATTCTTATCTTATTTTTTGTATGATGTATGTAGGAAATGAATTAAACACAGGATTGAAAATGCATAAGAAACCAGGTAATTCATCATTCTTTTGTGGAAATAACAGAATGATCTGGCTTTCCTGCCTTAGTTGAAAGTTTATCAAGTCAAGCACTGGCTACACTTATCTCTAAGGTTACCAGTGCACCACTTTGTTTTGGGGAGACAGCTCCGTCCAGAGCAACATATTGCAATAAAGTGTCCCTGTGCTTGTCTTCCCAGAACACTTTCTTAACCCTCTCCCAGTGGTGCTGAAAACCTTCTTAAGGCTGGACTCTACACATATTTGTCAAATGTGTGCCAGGAAGAGGCAGAGGGGTGGAACAAACCAGAGCACTTCTTCAGGCATGTGCTGATCTCCATTAGGATTTTGGAGGCATCATTTTATTGGAAGAGCTTTTTTGTGGCATTATCAGACACAAGATATTCTGTCCACACATTATATGCCCTTTCCTCTTTTTTTTCCCCAGCGAAGCTGGAGCATTCACAGAGCCTGCTGGAGCTGTAATTGCTGCCAGCTGCTCTGTCAGCTGGGCGCATGGGGCTGGTCACCAAGTGCCCTGGCCAAGGTCCCACCCTCACCTCAGACAAACTGCAGAGCAGCGAGGAGCCCATATTGCTCCGTCATTTTTTAACAATAGTCTTCCTATTGCCAAGGCAACAATTTCACACCTTTTCCTATCAGTTGTGCTCTTTGATGGACTGAACTCTCATATTATGACACCGCTCCACAGAGAGCTGTGAAGGTTTGGCACTGCCTGGGGGATGGGAACACCTGCCTGAGCAGGTACCTGCTCCCCACATGAGCTTTGGGACATCAACATCTAAATTCCCATAGAAGCACCCCCGAGAGCTGCACTCTCAGCTCATTTAGGACACAAAATATATTACAGCAGAAAATATTGATTTCTTTAGGGAAATATTTCCTAGGTATCTTCCTACCAATTATATTCCCTGTGATTTTTTATCAACCAGAAGCTTTTTTTTTTTTCCCCTTTGCTCATGAAATCTAAATAAGGGCTATTACCACTTAATGGGATATTTTAATTAAAAAGACTTGTATATAAATATATACATATACATGCATACATATATATATATAATTTGTGTCCTCATGGAGTCTAGGTATTATTAAATCAATTTTGTTGTTGTTAAGTTCCATTTAGGCAAAACAGGATATTGGATTTCTAAACTAATTATACAAGAAAGAGGTAGTCCTGAGTTTAATGGAAACTTTGGACCGCATACACTCAAGTGGTTTAATTTCCTTAATTCTATCCAAATACACAATCTAACAACACTGTCATCTGCAGACATTGGAAAACAAATATTCTACTCACCACTGCACATTTAGGTGCTACATTTGCAAGATGCCTGTATTTTACCCCCACAATGAGATAATCACTAACACTTGTCATGCACCTACCTCCTTGAAGCCGGGCTCCTTCTCCACTTTCACGTCTGAAATTCAACAGACAGAAGTTTAACTAAATTCTTTCTTTGCTTTTCAATGCTCCAGGTGCCTGGGAAGTTGTGACTCTCCTTAGCCACGTCCCAGGAGCTCCCCGTTCTCTGTAGCACTCTTGAAATCATCCAGAGGATAAAGAGAAGGAATCTTAATGCCACTGAAGAAGTGCAGAAGATGCATCAGTAATCAATACCAGTGAGGTTCTTCCTTCCCTCGAGGCAACTGACTTGCCAGGATGACCTACTTGCAGTAAATATAAAACAGCAGGATCACTGCACCTTGCCTGTGTTCTTTTAAACTGTGCAGAAGAAAGTGGCATTCAGGATCTCTGGGTCGTCCTCCTCTCGCTTGTTTCTTCAGTAACGCCTAATAACCCTGCGAGGAGGGATACGAGGTCACACCTTGTATCCTCTGCATTTTATTAAAGGAGCCAACGCTCAATATTCCAAGTTTCCAAGGAGGATCTTTGGCTTCAGATCAAATAAAAGCTCTTCTGTCTTAAAAGGTGCGATTTCTCAACTAAATGAACCTAACTGACTTCATACTCAAAGTGCCAGAGCTGAGAGAACAGAGACAATCATCTTCACTTTCAGCCACAAAGAGAGATCTACATATGCCAAAAAATGAGCAACAAGGAGCAGTTCACAGCAGACGTTGATAGAACCAGGTCATAAATAATTCCATCCTCGCTGCCAAAAGATTAAATAAATTAATTCTAAAAAATAATCAGCCTTTCTTTGTACTCAACAATCTGTGGAAAGTATTCCAATTGACATGCAGTTATGCCTGGTTGTGTAAGATAATTGAAATTTCAATATGACCCACAGGTTCCATATATTTTGCAAGTTGTAGTAGCAGAAAAAGGAGAGAGGAAATCAAAAAGATAAGTTCTAGCAAGCAGTAATGCTGATTCCCCAGCTTTCCATAAATTAATAGGTCTATTCTAGTAAGTGTCATATTTTAAGGACAGCTGAATCAAACAGCAATTTTTCACACCTAAAATGTCATCACGGTGCCTAACAACAGATAAGCCACAAAAAGTTTACACTTGTGCTATTTTGGTGCAAGGTGTGCTAATTCTTGCTCACTACTGTAGATCACCCAGAGTAATTAATGATTGCCATTAGTTATGATGCAGAATCTGATAGGGAACACTGTTCAGTTGTGCTGTTAAGTGGAAGGATTATTTCAACATGTCATCAGAAATAAAGGGACACCTACACCAAATTCTTCAGTCTGACTAGCAGAGCCTGCATCTGGCAAACACTTCTGCAATATCTGAATTCAACTCATGCATAAAAATATCTGTAAAAGCAATGAATTTGTGTCTGATGCTGACCTCTGTGTACACAATAACATAAAAATATCTGTATTTGTAGGGCAGTGTGAGAAATCATTAAAAGCTTTAATGTTCTCAGTGTGAGAACATTAAAAGCATACCACATTTCCACCCAGATTTCAGATAACAAGTTTTTTTAAACATACCAGTCTTGCCAAAGGCATTCCTACAGAAGGCCACGTCCTATGACACGTTCAAAGTCTGGAAAACTGGAGGTGGGATGTTGGGGTAGAATGAATAGGGAACAGGGCCTGAAACAGAGCTATAGGGAAAGGAGGAAACAGGGTGTGGGATCCGAAAATCTGGGATAACCCATTTCCTGAGCACTTGCTACTGCTGAGACACAAGCCTTCTTGGCTTGCTTTTGCAGGTACCTAAACCCAGGCAAACGTGACACATGGCAAACATGAGCATGGAGAGGCTGCTCTGCAGAGAAACACCAGCAGGTTTGGGGGGAAGTGGCCTTTGGGGGAAATCCCGTGTCCTCCGCACGCCGAGCCCACGCTCCGCACGCACCCACAGCCTGTGATTCCCTCACGTGCATTTGGCTCAAACTGGGAACAGCCACCTCACTGAACTCAGCTGGATGAGTTCACCACCTCGTTTACCACGTCTGGTTAGGAGAAGCAGCACTGTTGTCAGGTGAGCGTTTATTAAGTGATGGTGTAATTTATAAAATCACAAAGCAGCAGTCCCAGCCAACAGAAGACTTGAAAACGCCGCTCCTCCATAGAAAACAGGATTTGAAAAACCTTGTTTGAATTCTGCTCTTTTTTTGTTGTTGTTTTGTGTGATCTTACTGTAGTGCACATCATAGCCCCCATAAATTATACCCTGACTGCACTATACATATGTACTCCACTTGTCCTATAAATACCACAAAGCAAAGCCGTACCTTGTGGTGACACTGGGACCCAAACAAGATATCATTGCACATTAAAATTGTATTAAACTAATTGAAAAATAGTTGAACATTGCTAACAAAACAAGATAATTACTAAACATTAAAAGACAAGAGACTTTTCAGTGTTCCATAAAACCACGCCTTTCAGACAAATTAATTATTTGCATCATAAAAAAAAAAATCCTAACAGTGAAAGAAAATATTCCAGAAGGAAGTGACGAGTAAAAAAGCTTCAGGTGATTTTTCATTACATTAAAAACAATTCTCATTCTCATAAAATATGCAGAACTTTACATCTTAAATAGCATATTTACCTTCAAAAATTACTTTCTTTTTAGTCTTGCAAGAAATTAAACCTTAATTAGATAGGAAAGTATTTGGAATATATCCAGAAATAAAAAAACCTACATCTATTCCCCTATAAGTGGCACAGCATCTGTCAGGAATTTTCACATACCTTCAAGAAGATATCTCAAATTAAACCAACTGTTCTTGCTTTCCGTGATCAGAGTTAATATTCTGCAGACCCAGACTGGCTGCCTTGTTTATTTCAAGGTTCCAGTTCCTATTGCTGTACTTCACCCTGGCAAATAAATGGATGCATGAGGGTCTCGCCCTCTGAATAAATAATAAAATCTAACCTGTCAGACCTTCCTTTGCCTCGGATGGAAAACATTTCATTCCCCTGTGATGCTGTTGAAGCTTAATCTTGTTGCAAGAGACTGAATGAGCAGCCTTGGAATAAGAGCTAAAGGTGTGTTCGAGCTACGTCACCACCTTGATGAACACCAGAATCACATCTGAGACCAGACGGGAGGAAAGGAAGATGCACTATACAAAACAGGTCTTCATTTGGGGAGTAAAGCATTACTCGATGGCATTATACATTGTTAATAAACTTTCTTTATCTGAAACTATAATTTAATATTTATGTATCTAATTTACATGTGACAAAGTAGCATATTCTAAAATTAGAGTGTAACCAGCAAACTATTAACTACTATAAAAAATACCAAAACACAACTCATTTTAAGGAAACAATAGATACATTTTGGACTGGGGGATGATTTCAATTGCAGATATTGTTTTAAATACAGCTGTCAATTACACCTTGAAAAAATTTCTTCAAGCTCAGAAATATTTTCTGCTTAGGGATTCCTGGGTACACACAGAAAGACCAAGAGCACACCACCAAAAAGTCCCCTATTGGTTACTAGTAGGTACAGTAATAATTGTAAATGCTGAAATTGTGTGGGGGAAATAATTTTCAATATCCATGTTACATGATGCACTAGACAATATCCCCTTTGAGCAGACACTAGAGAAAATATCGTGCCCTTTATTATCTCTGTGGTTTCTTACGTGTAATAGACAGCAGAAGAATTGCACTTATTGTAACATTCCAGTGTTAGATTCACCTTTTAGAATATTAGTGGCCATGATACTTACGATAGGTTGTGCCTTATGCAGAGATGACTAAAGATGTGCATTTAAATTAAAAAAAAATAAAATAAACAAGCAACCACTTACAGAACCAACAGTGAGGCTTAACATAACATGCACTAACCCTACACTTATGCAAAACTAAGTTCTTCCAGGAAACTGTAACCAACTGTTGACCTTCCACAAAGGTAAAGGTTTTGTCCCTTGGTAATATGTTTGGACTTTGTAGTTGAATTCCAGTTTATTAGCTCATTGTCTGTAAATGTGCTGTTCCACTGTGGTATCCTTTAGCTGCCCTTGAGCTTCTGCAGAATCTGCAATCTTACAGTCACTTTTATTTAAGGTTTTATTGAGCTGCAGAGTAAGTCCCCGTCAGTACTACACAAATAGGCTTCCTTATTCATCCTCTTCAGGTTCCTGTGGTAAAATTGGTGTCTCCTCCTTTAAACAAGCACTAAAAAACCCAAGGATTGTGCTGTAAAGGTGATATTTGCTTTTCTCGGAAGCAATGTTATGACCTTCATCCGGGTAGATCTGGCAGAGGAGAAAGGAAAAAAAGTAAATAGTTTTTAAAGGCTTTTCAAATATTTAGGGCTCTAATTTTCTTTCTCTGATCTTCAACATGTTTTAGATGACAACAGGAGGATAACACTCGTTTTATGGCATCAAGGAAAGCTAACAAAACCCAAAGTCAGACTCATTCTCTTGGAATTTGAACTTACATAAAACAACCACCACAATGGGATCTGCAGAAGTGAAAAAATTTATATTCTCAGCCATTGTGCTTACAACAGTTTACTGTAGTTGGCATTTTCAATAGTGCCTAGGCATCCAAATCCCATTAACATCCATGAGGATTAATTACCTCATGCTTTTAGGGACGTCTCAATATTTCAACTTCTAAGTGTTTGGCAAAAACCCTTTTTATTCATATCTTAACTATCTTCCTATCTGGTCTAAAGCCCATTTTCTCTCTCCTAGGGTGGATGTGGGCATTTTTATCTCTTAAAACAAATACCACTGGGAATTTCTCCCAGGTGAGGCTGAGCAAACATTTGCAGGCTGCATGAAGAATCCAGGCTGCATGAAGAATCCAGGCCACAAGAGACCTGAGGAGGCCTGAGGCAAAAAGCTTCAGCTGCCTCCTCAAACCCAGGTCATTACAAGGTTGCATGAGAACAGCTCAACAGGGCTCTTCTGGGAGAACTCTGTCATTCCTGCTTCTTCCTCTCTCCACAGGCCTTGACATCACCTCAGCTGCAACCACACAGGCAGAAGGGACAGATTCTACATTTAAAGTCCTTTTTTCTCCCTCAAGTGGCACCAAACTCCTTCTTGCCACCTCCTCCCTGATGTGCACACTCCAGTGCAAACCACAGGATCACCCTAAGCCCAGCAAGGTCGAGGTTTGCAATGGCCAACAAGCATCAGGAGTATTTGGAGATAGTGATTCCACCAAAACCCTCTGCCAGCAGCATCCATGTGCTCCAGGTGGGTCCTGTGCAAGCCCCTGCCTTGACAGAGGCTCTGTAGTGCTCTTTCAATAAATTTAAATGTTGCAAATAAGGGAAAATTACTCTCATGGGACCCAACACCTTTTTAGGTGAAAAAGGACCCAAAGTAGTGACATCTCCATGTACAAAGAGTGCCTATGGATTCCACAGCACTCTGTACAGCACTGTAGGATAAACAGCTGGAAAAAGAAAGGATGAGAGAGAGGAGAAAGAGCCCAGGAGAACAGGATGATACAGCTCCTGATATCCATACTAACAGTGAAAAAATGGGAGTAAACACAGCTCTAACTGCAAACTGAGGTAATACCACTGTGTTGTGGTAGAGAGGGTCCTTTGCAGTGAAGAAATAGCAACAGGAGGTTAAATGTTGAATTATGTTTATAGGAAACGTCACAGGTGCACATACCTGCATAGTGTAATTAGCCCCAGCTTTTATTAGACGCTTAATTAGTTCTGCTGAATGCTGGAAGTGAACTTTAGCTGCAAGAAAACATTTGATATTATTAGAAACAGCTACATTAATATGAAATACTTATCTGTTACACAGCTCTGGCTGAAAACACTTCCAGGCTCTGTAATTACTGGACCTGAGGATGACTATCTCTAGGGCCAGCCCCACCAGCAACAGGGTGTTACAGCAGAAGGAGCTGGAAGCCCCAGGGGAAGCCACACTTTCCAGACACTCAGCGAGGATTCCTCTGTTCACCCTTGATTTACACACGCTGTGATAACTTAGAGATGTGTAAAACCATTCTGTTTGCACATTGTGGCACTTTCTAATTTGCTTGAAGGAAAGCTCACCGCACTTTCTATTGCCTGCACAGGGTCATTACACCCCACTCTGCTTTAGGTAATGGACTTTCTGGAATCTGTAACCTGACCTTGGTGTGGCAAAACCAGTATTACCATGTCCTAACCCTGCAGAGTTTAGGCTGCAAGTGTGCTGGGCAGTGCCACTGGATGTGATATTGAGCAGGGGCAGCAGACAATCAGACTCCCAGGCCAGAGCACCCTGCATTGCTCAGACATCTATCAAAGCCTGGGTTCAGAAGGGCAGAAATTGCTGCTGCCGGTTGCAATCAGTAAAGCCTGAGCCCCTCAGGCCTGCTCAGTCACCCAGTATATTTTCATCCCTCCCCACTGTGCTCTGGGGAGAAGCACTGGACAGGGTTTGCACCCCTCTGGTTGCACTTCGGGTCTGTGACACAGGTTTGGAAAGCAGTGGGTGACAGCTGGCACCATACCAGCTGTGCCTGGGCACTGTCACCTCAGCCCTCACCACTGAGAGGCACTTTTCCCTCCAGACTGAGTAAGGAGCCTTGAATTATCCCACTTCCACCAGAAAAAACTGGAAAAGAAGTAGGCATGTCAGCCTGTACAGAGCAGCTGTTTGCATCACTGCAATTTGTGCCTGCATCAAAGCTCATTCTTTAGACATGAGTTAAGAAAGTTCAGAAGAATACACTGCAGTGAAATCTGCAATTACAAATTATCTCAATTGATGCACCTTATGATTCCATCTAAAGTGCTAGAACTTACCCTGTGTTGCTCATTAATCTACTGCTAAAAGTATTGGTTCTATTAAAAGGTTCTGTGTAGCTTCAGCTTCAGAAGGTTTGGCAGTACCTTGTAATTAATTAGATGAAAAGATTAACTTCCCATTTGGTGAGGTACTTCACCAGCTGTACTGAAAATTCTGCAGAATTTGTATGAATTTAAAACAACATTAAAAATGTATGTTCTATTAATAATTCATGTAATACCTTTCACTAGCAACACAGTGGTCCACAAGTCTTAAACAAATTAAAACCTACAGCACCTAAAAGGTGCAAATCCTTGGCAAAGAAAAGCTATTCAGAGTTCAGCTGATCACCAGTTCAGAGTTAGAAGTGACAGTGGAAACAAAAGAAGTCCTACAATAGGGAAAATGAAACTGCAAATGTACTTGCTAGGTGTGTGCCACATCAGCCCTTGAACAAACATCTGCCTGCTAGAAGCTCTGACTCCAAATTAGCCTCTGTAAATACTTACCATCAGCTGTCCCATGAACTATTAGCAAATCCACTTCTTTTAAACCATGAAGATTGTGTAATACACTGGATGCCTAGTGAACAAACACACACAGAGCTGTAATTGAATTGCATTTGAAGAGTAAAGTGGTCATTTTAAGGTATTCATTTATGCTATCTTGCCTGATAGGTAATTTCATCTCTTGATGGAATCCCAAGGTATCTCTCTGAAAAAGCTGATGCTGTAAAAAGAAAATAAAAATAAAAAATAAAAATTAAAAAAACTTTGTGAATTTTGAATCATTTCTATTTGAAAACTCATCATTTCTGAGCTAGAGTCAGAATCTATTTAAGCCATGAAGTTGAGATGTTCATTTAGAGACAGAATGTACCATTTTGATGCACCATTTAAAGCCACTTTGAAATAGTTAAAAAAAGAAACCAATAAAAAATCAACCAACTCCAAATAAAAAACAAAACAAAAAAAACCCCAAACCAACCCAAACCAACAGTTAAAAAACCCAAACCCAAAAGAAAACACAAGCTAAAGCCTAAAGGAAGTCTAACAGACCATTAAAGTAATCTGCTCCAGTTTCCTGCGTATCAGAGTTCACAGCCTGTGCCCAAAACTTCACCTACAGAACCAAATAACCTGTGACTGAATGACAACATGGCTGATATTGTAGGGAATTCACTGCTAACTTTAAAGGGTTCATTCCTAATACAAGACTTGATTCATGCTGATATACATAAAGGATTCTTAGGAAATGAGGTAACTGCAAAGTCACTGCTGTCAACACCACCATGGCTGTTGTGGGTTTTGGTGAAGTGTTCCAGTATCAGCTTTATTTGCATTTTAAAAAGAGAGCAGGACAGTGAGGTGAAACCTCGTTAATACATTACTGCTCCTTAGTTAAAACAAGTAGTAGCCCCATGAATAAAAGCTATTTTGAATAAACTAACACACAGGTTCAGGGCAGGGAGCACTCACCATATAACTTCATATCTGTGATTGGTGCCACCACAGCTCCACACTTGAAGAGCCGCTCGCTGGATTTCAGGATCATCGATGCAATGTAGCCACCGTATCCCTAACAATGGGAGGGAAATTTGGGTTGATTCATTTCATTCTAGCAAGAATAAAGCTAAAGGCCATTGTGCTAATCCAGTGGTATCATTTTACAGTTTAAGGGTGCATAAAGAGCTCATTGACTTGGTCATGACTTTTAATCTATGCAGTTAATAATAGGGGGAGTGCTGCACATTTCTTCACCATCTCCAGAGTCTAACACATCTCCCCTGGAAAAGCTGATACCAGAGAGTCATGAAACCTTCGTGAAAGCTTTAACTTGAAACCACAGGTTTCCTTGAAATGACACTGGCAATCCATTTCTGTACACCTGTAATCAGTCTAGACTCAAAGAAAATGAAATTCTGAATTGTGGCACCTGGAATCAATGATTTTCTCATATATTATGGGCTCCTCAAATTTCTGTACTTGCCATCTTTGTTTTCCCTTCATCAGTACTGAAAAATTGGTATTTCTTCAGGTATTTGTTGTTGTTGTTTTGTGTTTGGCACAACACAACAGGAAGACAAAATTACCCCATGACAGGGAAAATATAATGAAAAACACCAGCTGATGCAAAAAAATATTATGCATCAAGTGCTTACAGTTTTCTCATGGACTTTTACAAATGCTGCCTGCTCCTGTTCATGTCTAAATATTTGTTGAACAAATGATTTCTGTGGAAGAATGGTAATATTTGAAAAGCCTTTAACCTTATTTAAGAAATGTAAGCAAAGAGGTTTCTTGTTCTTTTCCAATCAATCCATATTAAGTGGGAATGGACACACTGAAGAAAATACCAAATAGGAGCTGGATTTTCAAAGGAGTGTGAGGAACTGAGTTATTCCTTCCCATACAAGTTTCAGCCCAGGAGGCCAAGAACCATCCAGATCTGTTCATGTGCATGAGTAGATTTCACCTAAGACAGAATTTCTGAGTGGGCACCTGTAATTTGTATAATTCAAAGGGTTTAAGAGAATAGCAACTTTGCCTCTGGGTTTCCTCTGCTTTTACTTTTGTTTAATATTCTGTTTGTGTCTTGCCCAGTAGCTCCACAGCACAATTTTAACCCAAGGGTAGGTATTGCCAGGTTATTTATTATTTATTCCACATTTTCATTAAGAGCTTGTTTAATTCTCCTGGAAGTTTCTTCCCTTTGTGCCTGTGTCCTTGCTTCCAGCCAGGCTTTCCAGGAAAAAACCACTACAGAGTGGGATTTTTATAAATTCTTAGAAGCATTTCACAGTGACATTGCTATTCCAGAGGCCCTGATGCAAGAGAACATGTGGTGCCTCACTCATCCACTGGGTTTCTGGGGTTACAGCCTAATTGCCACATTTCCAAGAAAGTCGTTGGCTGTAGAACTGCAACTCATTTTTAAGCTCGCTCTTCAGTTCCATGAATAAATCCACAAACTCCATGGAGCCACACTTGGCACTCCAGCAGTTCAGAAAGGCCCTTGGATCACACATCACTTAGGCTTGCACCCCTCACAGAGATAAGCAAGGGGGCATTGGCAGATTGCCTGGCAATTTTCCCCACTGTGCCCTTCTGGACAGTCTTGTTACTCTTGTGCCTCATTGACATCACCAGTCGTGACAAGAATTTTCTGCGTAGTCCTGAAACCTCTTAAAGAGCTCCCTGAAAGCCTGCATAAGTCCAGCTTTATGATACCAGCATTAAGCCATTCCAAAGTCAAGTTATTTTCAAGCTAAGTGCATATTCTGTTTCCATCAGTAAAGCAGATTTAATGCATTGGAAGATATAAAAAAATCTTGTTTCCCTACCACGTTCTTGTATGTGATAAAAAAGAAATGAGTTTTAAAGTAGATTTTTTTAATCGACTCTAAAACAAGCAGAGTGGAGGAAAATACAATTAACCCTAAGAAGCTGTTAAATAGATTTTTTTTATTATTAATTATAAAACTGACTTTTAAATTTTATGAATTTTTTTTCTTCTGATGGTAAAAAAACAACTCTGAAAGGTTAACTTGGAAAGGGGAAATTTCCCTGAATTCAAAGCAGCTTTGAAAGCTTATCGAATTTCCCATTCTTCATTCCTCAGCACTACTTTCAGAAAATAAATGCAGGAACATGGCAATCAATGATATTTTGTGAAAGAAAAGAAAATAAGATTGGGGGTAGCTCTTGGCAGATATGTAAAGCCATGGTTACATGCATGCTCTTCAGTAATTGTCTCATCACATCACTCTTTGGAAAAAAAAAAAAAAAGATCCTGATGAATCTCTGGCAGAAAACAAGTGGGAATTTTCAAGTAGCAATAGAAAAAGAATTCTGCAGTCAAAAGCAAGCAATTCTGGATGCTTAGGGGATTTCATTCCAGAAGCAGTATTTTCCATCAAATGATTGAAAGAGGAACAAGATATGGAGAAATGTTGATGCATCTATGCATGTGTACTTTCACATACACTGGTAACAGGCATCACATACAAGAAGTGTGTGCCATGATCACCTGGTGGATGAAATTGGTTCTGCTCATACTTCCTCAGGTGGAAAATCTCTGGCTCCTCCCTTACAACCCAGATACTGCTTTTGACCCAAGTGAAATTCCTGCAGTGAGAGTTTCTTTCTTAGCTCAGGGAGTGCAGCAGGAGTTCAGATCTTTGAGGAAGGTCATGTTCATGTGAAATGCTAATAACAGTCACAAACATGGGCCAGTCCTCAAAATGCTTGCATGCAGGAGGTAAATGTCAATCTCCTCATCCTGCATCCAGACACGCTGAGACAGGCAGCTTAAATGACTTGCCTGAGGCTGTGCAGCAACTCAGCAGCAGAGTGAGAACGAAGGCACTTCATGGTGAAACACATGCTGCTCTTAAAAGTGATGACTTGGGGGTACTTGATCAGGGTTTGTTACTGCTTTGAGCTCAAAGGCAGAAAACAGCATAATTTTTAATAAAAAATAACTTAAAAAATCACAAGGTTGCACATGCCGGTTCATTGATGAAGCAGCAGTTGTGTGGTGTTTCTAATTGCTGCTTTTTAATAGACATCAGTAAAATCCTGTTTACTTTGTGGAGCCTTTGCCTCGTTGTGTCTCATGCTGGGGACAATGACATGCAGCTGATAAAATAGCAAAGGCAATATTTCTCACTGGTGCAACAAGGAACTTGCTGACAGCACCGCAGGGTAGGTGCTCAGCTAAGCTCAAGGGTCAGTAAAACATTCAGATATAAACCCTGTATTTTACAAGACAACATTGTCAATTTAATTGCAGCCCAAATATAAAACTGTAAGAAATAAGCTTTCACAAAAATCAATTCCCTATTAAAAATTTCTAAAGAAAGCAGAAAGTAGAATTTTTAATAAATACTTTCTCCTTCAGATTCTGAAATGCAAATAGTGTTATACCATAAAACTGATTTTATTGACTTAAATGCCTGTTCTGAGAAAAAACTCTACAGAACAAACAGTAAACTATGGATGGCTTTCCCTCCGGTTTTAATAACTGAAATTTTCTTAGGAAAAAATATATTTATTTATGAACTGATAGCACTTTCTTAAAGAATGACGATGGTATAACCTGCTATTTTTGCACATTACCTTTCCAAATATACCCAGTCTCTTAGGATCAATGAAGGGCTGTTTCAGAAGTGATCTGAAAGGGAAAAAAAGAAGTTTCTTTTTTAACTTTGGCAAAGTAAAATGGTGGATTTTACTTTCTGAATATAGTATGTAAAGAACATTATTTGTGCATGAAGGAATTGCCATACATGGAGATCAAGTAGAAGAAATTACATCCATATAAGTAGTGCACTGGGAAATGTGATTTGTTTCCTAATTCATTTTTTTAATAAGGCAAACAGTTGGCATTTGGCCCATCTCACCTAATTTAGATATCTGAATGTAAGAATCTTGCCTAAATTATCCATTTACATCTGCTTCTCAGTTAGTGGAGAGAAGAGAGATCCCTTTAGCATTCCTACACGTTGGAGACTTCTCTCAATCTGGGGAGGATCATCCTTCAGAAATGCCAGGATCTTCCACTGACTAGAGCTTAAATGACTGGCTTTGACCAGGTGCCTAGCACCAGCTAAAGGAAGAAAAGATGAATGGAACTTCTTGAATCTAGATAATTATACAAATAATTAATTCTCTTATCAAGGCCATTCATCATTTATGGTGAATTTTATATAGAAAATACAGAATAATCTGAGGAGAAATATCAGACACAGCTGCTTATTCATGGAATGGTTGAAGCATTGACCCCTTTCAAAAGAAGAAAAAATACCAGGTTTAAAACCTGTCTTTCTCTGGGAAGCCCCAGAAAAAGTCCATGCAGACCTTGGTATGAGCCATTGTGACATGTGCACCCTGAAGAAGGAGTGTTGTTAAAGCTCTACATGACCACTCCACAGATAGAAATTACTCTTTTCTGCAGCTGGTAGATTCATATCAATCTAAGAATGATAATGCAAATGAGAAATAACAGGCACTTGCCAGAATTTTGCTCTCATTTTCACCACTAGAACTCCATTTGCTTTGTGTGATTACTCCAGAACTCTGTGGTGGAAATGAGAGCAGTATCCTACATTACAGACCTAAAATATTGTAACACAAATGCATTTATATATTAATGTGGATAGCAAGAAATTCACCTACAGAATACAGACAAATACGAATTAGCTCAGGTGGCATATTTGGATTGCACAGGGCAGGAGAGCTTTATCAAAGAGAAGCACCAACTCAAAGAAAATCCCCAAAACACCTCTTTGATTTTTTACTTGTTGTTTGTAATGGAAGGGTTACGGTTTCAAAATTTGCAACTGCATTAAAAAAACCCCAAACATTAACAATGCAGAGAAAACATTCTGGGCAGTTTTAATCCAAATGCTCATTCATCCAGGTGGAGGCAGGGGGAAAGAGAAGAGTTTGCACATACGTACTCTACAGCTGCTATTTGGTCCTTCACTTCCACTGATCCTAAGCATCGATGGACCTCCTGTAGGATCTTGAGGCCTTGAAATCCACTCCCTCTGCCATCAAATCGAGCTACGATGACATTATCAGAGTTGACAAGCACTGAGTCCCAGTCAATGTGAAACTTATCTGTAACCAACTGGCTGCCTGGAGCTTCATCACTGCAAATACCAACACACCAGACACAAACGAAGACTATTGACAATGTGATGCACTGCGCCGAGCTCTGATATTTTATTTAACCTGCGTGGCAGAGTTCAGTCGGTTATGCAACCCTGCTGAGCTGCTGTCACTTCCATCAATACCATCCCATTAGGGCTGCAAGCCCTGCAGCAAAATAATTTCTGTAACTTTATGACCACTGTGCTGCGGTGCTGCCAATACCTGAGCACACTTGGCTGAAGGACACAGAAAATTAAAGCAGGTAGTGCCTCTTATAATGAAGTGAAGGAAAAAAAAACCAAAGACAATCACTAATGCCTAGCTCAGTTCTGAGAAGGCTCATGCAGAATTTGTAAAGTGTCACTGAGCACACAAAAAGGTAAAATTCGTTCAGCACCCTGATTACCATCTTGTAGGATATATAATACTATTAAGAAGGATGTCATCTGAGAAAACAAAAATGATTGCATGATTGTATCCTTGAATAGATTTTTTGAAATAGAGTACAAAAACTAATGCATGCACTGGAGAAAATTATATTTTCTCCATCCAAATTCATAGGAAGAAATGGATACAGGCAGGAGTGATAAGTCTATTTTATGACCAAAAAAAAAAAAAGGTGGCTTACAGCACAAAAGGTGAAATAGAATGGGAGAATGCAGTTTCTAGAACAACAATAAGATTTTCCACTGAAGCCAAATACACTATTTTCCTTACAAAGAAAATAAAATGTCAGTTTTAAAAGGGAAGTTTGTCATTATTTTCCCCCAAGATAAACACAGAATAAAAGAACAGGCTATCATGAAGTTGTACAAAATGCAAAATAGTTCTATGCAGGCTGTATCTGCCAGTGGAATGCAAATTAAAATGTAAAAGTGTCTGTGCTGGCTGTATGGAAATTAAATTGGACAGTCTGTGGGAATATCCTGTCTAAGGTGAAAGAAAGATGAAGACAGAAATTATTATTTTGCCAAATAGACTTATGTAAACCCTGGGGAGAACAGAGAGATAAAACATCCTACACAATAGGTACTGTCTTATAAATACAATAATGTGCTGATTCAGTATCTGGCTTTGGCTGTGGATAACACAGATCATCTTCAAGGTAATCACTCAGTTAACTGGCAAGCATATGATGAACGTGTGTGTTCTCAAATGCACTCAGAACTATCTATTTGGTTGCTATATCATGTACTGAAATCAGGATTACTCAGACTCAGCCACAATATGTTATGCCTGATTTACCATTATTGTGCTCATCAGGTTTATACTTGGCTTTACAAAAAGAAAAGAAGGGCATTTTTTTGGTGTGCTTAACCAGTTCAGTTGTGATTACACTAATTATTAACACTGTGAAACAATGAGTCTGGAAATATTGTCAAGTGAGCTCTGCAGAAAACACACGATTCAGGAAGTATAAAGTCATTATTATTTGCAATCAGGAGCAGAACAATACTTCCAGTTTCTGCTCATTGCACAGAACAAGGTTTTCAGAAGCGCTACACATTGACACAGATGTGTTCACAGGTATTTGTCAGTAGTTCCAATAATAGGAGCCTCAGACCAGTTACAATTATTTGTAGGTTCTTCCAACTTTTCCACAATAATACATCAGAAATATCCATTCTTGACTAGGTAACTTTCCAACAGACTAACACATTCCTCACAAGTGAAAATGCTGTGAGTCAGCCTGCTTTCCTTCCTTTAAATATGAGAACAAAACTAACACAGTGTTCACTTTTGATTTATACATGTTCTGTATCTAGGTTATACACACACATCTGGTGTATACAGATATAGATATATTATATTTCTGGACACTTAGGAATAGAAGAAGAACCATTTACAGTTATAAGCCTTTCTCTAAGCCAGAAAGTGCTTAAAACCAAAAAGTGTTTTAAATCAAAGGTGATACCCTTGGTGGATTTCTCCAATAAAAAAGGAACAAAAAACAACCTCAGCAAGTTTCTCAGTGGGTGAGAACTGACAGTGATGTTTCTCAAGCTCCTTTTTGGAGGTCTCAGCTGGGTCACTTTTGGGCTCAGAGTTTAAACACTACACATCGTCCAGCCCTGCACGATGGGTTGTTTGATTTATTGCTTTAGGAAGCAATTTTCCAGTGGCTAGTTTATTTCAAGGATGTCCATATAAGTAGTCTGTGATAAGCATTTAGGATTATTTCTATTGAGGTACACATCAAAATTCCCATTAGCACCAAAAGATCTCCCTTCTCTTCAGGTGCCACTACAAAATGATCCTGAGTATCTGAGGTGTGCTTCTGTCCTCCACAGAGAGACAGCAGACATATATTTCCTAAGATTTGCATCATGCATCTCTATATTTCTTCTAGTCTTTTAATGGCTTGTTATCAAAGCTGCACAAAAAATTCACTTTCCAACCCTACTGTCTTATCTTGCTACCAGCCCCAAGAGTACATTCTCTGGGGGTGTAAACAGGTTTAATTGTGCAAGGCCTAAAACTTCCATCAGTTCAAAACCAGGTAAACCAACCCCTGCCTATGTCCAAAATTTAGGAAAACAAGTAAACAAATAAACAAACAGAAACCACTTGGAAATGATTCACTTCACTATTTGAAGAATACTTGGGTTTTTTCCCCCTCAAATACCAGGACAATCTTTCCACTGATTCCATTTTATAATATCAACCTATATATTGGACAACTTGAAGTGGCATTAAATAATAGACACTGATATTTAAGATACATTATCTGCACATGTGAAAGAATGAGGTTAATTACGATCAAAGCAAAACAAAGAATGATTATCAACTCTGATTTTATAACCCAGATTAAATGCCAGAGTCTTTACTTAATCATTTCCTCTGTGTTACCAACAAGTGTATCTTCCAACGTTTTTAATGAGTAAGGTGAACCATAATGAGGAAATCAAGGATCTGAAATTTAAACTTTGATCTTAATTATATAGAAAAGAGATGGTAATCACTTTTTCAGGCAATTACTGTGCAGCTCTCTAATATATAGCTACACTGTGTGTATTACATCAGAAGGAAACTGAGTGTGAAACGTTATCAGTGGTTTAGGAGAACAAATGGAAGAAAGGAAAGTGTTTTAATCTATTTAACATTTTATGGGCTACTCATCACAATTCTGGAAAGAAAAAGAATGCCAGTTACCATAACTGGTTTCTACACGAGATCTGTTAGACAGTCCAGCCATCCAGATGGACATAAATTTTAACACAGCAATACAATGACCTACTATTTGAGTACTGCAGCTTGCTTTGCAGCTGCTAATGGATGAATGGTTACAGCATAATCAGGTCCTGGTCCTTAAGTTGGGGATTTATCATTGCTTGTGTCTACATGGAAATGTACTCAGTTTACAGCCAGATTCCTCTGGTACAAGCTTCCTCCCAGGATTCAGCCTTAACACTCAGGCATCTGGGGGCCATGTGCTCAAAGTTCAGATTTACCTGCAGACATCCTTGCATGAATACAGAAGCCTTTTCATAGTTGTGCACCTTTGAAATGGCTGCTAGCTTTCAGTGATTTGAAAAAAGGCCAAACAGATCACATCAAACATTATCCCCATTATAAAATCACTCATCACCCNCAAACCCCACTTCTCTGCTGATACTCCACTTTTCTGTTCATATATATTCTGGTTTTACACTTCTAAGTGCATGTTGCCTGGATCAAGATGTTTTTATAGAATCTCCTTTCCAAAAAAATGGGCACACAATTAAACCAACACTCTTACCAAGGACATTGGTAAGCATTCATTTTCAAAGGTTTTTCTCTCTACAGCTGGAATATAATGATGATCATATCATGGCTGAGAATGGAAGAAAGCAAGCAGGGGCAGCTGAACAATACAAAAGACAGCACTTGTCATCAGCCCCAGTTCTCATCTAGCACTGCTGGCAGGAGGAACAGGGTGTTTCTCCATCACTCCCAACAGCACCATTCTGGGACTCAGAAAAGTCAAGTATCTGGGAAATGGTATCATCTACACAACTAATCAATGTTCCCTATAAAAGCTACATGTTCTCCTTGCACCTGAATAATTTTCTCCTTTTTTTTGAAAGTAGTACTTCTGAACATGAAATAAACCTTAGGATGTCAATTTGGTGCTGTATGGGTCAAGAAATTACCCCCCATACACCCACAGATATCCAACTGATCTTTCTCAAGACCTAGGAAGAATTTATTAGGCTCAAATAATCATCCCACAAGGGAACCTCCCATAACTTCAGTGACAGTTTGCAGTTTTATATTTCATTTGGGGACCTCTTTAATAGAAAAAGGGATTGCTGGCAACCTCAGCTTTAAGTCTGTAAAAAGCTGCTGAAGAAATACAGTTTAATGTAACTTCTTTTTCTCCTAGGGAAGAAGAGGACACAAAAGATGTTACAGTGCATGAGCCAGGACAGATTTAAAATTTTCAGTTTCATACTTCCACTGGTGTACAGGGTTTTCTAAAAATAACCCCTGCTAAAGCTAACATTGAGACTTCAGTATTGCAAAGACAAGAATCTGACCTAAAAGAACCAAAGTCTTTATACTATAAATGTAAATACAACATTCTATAGTCATAAGTTAATGATTTTCCTTTTTATCCCACATGCCTACCATAAAAAGCCCCAAAATAATTATAAAACATATTCATACATCACGACTTGGCTACATTATCTGTTCACTGGGTACTAACCACTTTGGTAAGTTTAAATTCAGATCCTGTCTCAATACTGTTCTCACTTCTTTTAACTCTTGGTATCAAAAAACAATTCAAAATAGTAGTTTCTTTAGCTTTTTTTTTCTTTTTTCTTTTTTTTTTTTCTTTTTTTTTTCTCCTTTTTCTGTGATTTCTGCCCTTGGACTTCTCAGATTTCTGAGTTTTCCCTTCTGTCTTCTCTAGGTTCTACACGAGTTTGTTACTCCATATTTTACCACAGCTGTACAGGGCAGATTATGTATTTATTAGGATACTTGAAAAGGGAAGCATTGCACTGCTAACACTTTTGTGTTTCTTTGCTCTCAAAAACAGGAATAAGCACAAATGTTTGCAAGTCCCTGCAGGGCTGCTGGGGTCAATTCACAGAGTCAGTTTGCCTTTGGCACTCGTATAAGAGCTGCTTAAAATATAATCATTCCTCCAAGATCGTGCCAGGAAATGCTGCAAAGATGAAATAAAATCCATGTGTCCTGTTTCTCCACAAGAAAAGAAAAATATGTTTGAGAGAGCTTCCACAACTGGAGATAATTACAACTGAAAATTCTAAGTTCTAAAACACAGGCTGGGCTTAGAAATAAACAGGTGTGTGCCTTCCTGTTCTCATTTCTGATCTGAGCAGAGGAAGTTGGGATCATTCAGCAGCTCAGGGCTGTAAATGCCTCACGTCCAACAGTAAGGGTCTCTGCTGTCACTGAGGGGAGATCTGCTCCAGGTGGCACAGCTCAGTAACGTGGCATTTTCATGAATTTAGCAGGGCCCTCCTACATGTCTGTTACTGAAATTCACATCAGTTCTTTCCAGCTGGGGCTGGAAGAAGCTCTGTAGGTCCAGGAAAGCTCTCTCCACCCATGCTGAGTTCAGGTGGAGAAAGGAGTGATGCCCTGAGCTGGCCATCACCACTTTTCCCAGGCAGGCTTCAAGCACACTCACATCTCTGTTCTTTTCCTCTGCTACACATGTGCAGACACACAACTTAAAGGCTGACTCTCCCTGCAAGAAACACACACCCTTTTAAAAGAACAGCACAGGTTTCCAGGGAATACCATCCTCCTCCCATGCAGCTTTTCTACAAAAATCAGCACGGATTGGATCATGTCTATGATGCCTTCAACCACTGATGATCAAAAGTAACTTTCATTTCATTCTGGTGGTCCTCAAAGCAGCTTTGCTTTATGCATCTCAACCAAGCCCCTCCTGGAAGCTGTACTCATTTCCCTCAGGGATAAAAAGGAGCACATGCACTGAGTGAGGTGCTCTGTGGGCAGGAGCAGTAAGGGTCCAGGAAACACCACAGGGCTACTCAAAGCCCCACCATCCGAAATGGCAGTGCCTCCCAAACATGAAAGTGCAGCAAAGCACAGTCAGGTTTGACTAGCTCAAAAAAAACACCCCAGGCATCTCTACCAGACAGCACCTGTCACAAAACCTCCCCAAGAACAAGCCTTTTGATTTCTCAACTCAAATCCATGACATACTTCTTCCTACAAAATGTAACCCCCCTCCAAAATAAAATCAAATTGCAGATTTAAATATTTTCTAGGATGTACTTCTTTATTATTTTGAGTGATTCCAAACAGATACTTACATTATTAGTAGAAGGGCGTACTGGTTTCGATCCGTGAAATCTTTTGGCAGTGACAACTGTAAAGGGAATTCTTTTAAGAAAAGAGCAAAACATTAAAGGCTGGTAGTTACACAGATGAAAAACAGTAATATTGTAAGAAAGTTTTTGGCTTGCTAAAATAACATTTTGCCAGATTTACCGTAATCCTCAATGTGAAGCATTTTGATTTCAGTCTTGTAATTCTTTTTCTTAAAAACAACTTCTTTCAACACAGGGTTATTTTCCAAAATATAAAACTCTAGAAAACAGGAAGAAAAACCATGTTGAAAGGCATGGAGAATCATCACACCAGAAATAAATCAAGATTCAAAAAAATTAAAGAAAAAGAGACAAACGTGCAATGATCTTGCAAATTAAGCCTTCAATTAATCTCGTAAATTAATTCCTTCTGTAAATACTTTTAAAATAATGCAGCTACTTTTCAATTCAAAAAGATATACATCCAGTTCCTTTTCCTGGCTTTGGCAGTTTTTGTTTTCATTCAGCACCACCAAGGGAATTTCTGATGACCAACGTGAACATCACCATCTCTGACAAATCCTATCAGCAGCTGTTGCAGCACAAGGCTGCTCTGCTGGGCAATATCCAAAGTCTCATGTAGGAATCCTTTCCCCCAGTGTTACCTATTCAATATTACCAGGGCAATATTTAGCCAGCACAGCTAAATGTGGTCACTGCATGGCCTTATGTGTCTTCTGCACTTCAGCCAAGAGCAAGACCATCAGCTTGGTTTAAAGCTGCAAACTAATTTGAAGCAACCCTTTTACACAGGAAAGAATGGCTAATTTGTTCTTTTTTTTAAAAAAAACCCCCTCAAATTACTGATCTGGCTTCCAAAATTTAGATTTTTTAAATTAAATAATAAACTCCTCACTTAGGGCCAAAACAGATAATCTGAGGAGAATGCTTGTTCTGGGCAGTCAACCAAAATGGTATAATTATAGTTTGAGGATGGAATAATTGAAATAATCCTTAATCATTTCATTATGAATTGAAGAGGATAATCTAATCTTGCACTGAAACACAAATAGTAAATTATCTCTCTTATTATAAGGCTTTTTGTTGTTACAACAAGCAACGTCGCTCTATCCTGAGTGGCTTTATTTTACTCTAAGGTGCTGCACATAAATCTGTATTTCAGTAATCCACACTCCATAGTACTTTAGATGCAGGTCATAAAGAGCAAAAGCCTGCCTTCACAGAATTGAGGAGCTCCACAGAAGTCTAAAATGCATTTATCTGAGCATTAGCTACCCTTACTGAGCTGGATAAAACCCCCTTCCCATCACTGCTGTGGCACTGGGCTTTGCAAACACAAACAATGGCATTAAAAATAAAAAGGGGAAAAAAATGAAACTGAAGTGCAGATATTAATTAACACTTCATAGCATGGCACTATTTATCAGGATGGCATTTCAACATGCAAGATTAGCTCCACTGAACAGTGACTGGCCCAGGACAAAGGGGATGCAGACAGGTACAGTTCAGGATTTCTGGATTCTGGGAAAATCCTGGGGATAACCCAAATAACGAAATGAGGATATGAACAGTTGGTTTACTGCTTTTGGATGAGTTGTCCCCCATTCCTGTAATCCACCCCTCCATGCTAGTGGAGTCACAGTGGAGCTGGAGGTGGCAGAGTTGTTACCTCTGCTGCACCACCAGGAAAGTTCAGCTGCTGAAGGACAGTCTGCCACTAAAAAGCACCTCGGCAGCCAGGAAACAGTAGCAGATTTGGCATCAATATACAAGAAAATAATGAGTAAAACTTGACAAATGGAGGTATAGAATACACTCCTAAAAAGCCTTTATTATTGGATTTGTCTTCATTGAAAATGCCAGTGGAGTTGTTCTGATTTGAGAAATAGAAGAGGACTAAATCACCATATGTAGGTCAGCTTTTATGATCAATCATCCAAAGTCCGTACCTGACTTTGACATAATTGGATTGTAACTGCAAAAACGTCTCTAAAAACACAGGAGGTGTACTCCAATGGCAGCATGATCTACATAGGGAGTGAAAAGGATGAAGACCAACCTGGCATCTAATTTACTCAAGTGTAAACAGAAGATGAGTCACATGCACTTAGTCCAAAAGATATCTAAAAATCTGGAAAAGTTTTAGTCATTTGATTAACTGCTTTCCTTACCATCTGCTGATGTGGATGCTGTTAAAAGGTAATTAACAGCACTTTATATGAATTAGTTTCCAGGTATTTGCATGACATTTTCATGTGCTTACTTTTCCCTCTCCCACACTCCCGAAAGAAATTAGGGAGGATAAGAAAATTTATTTCATAAGGTATACTCACTTGCAGTATTACTTGTCCTGTGCACACTTACAACTGGGACACCTGGTCCTGTTTTGAGGAGAGAAGTGAAACAGAGGAAGGGTGAGGTAGTTTGTACCCTGTAGTTCTGTGACAAAGAATGGGAGCTCCAGTTACCACACAAGATGGGATCCTGGAAGCTCCATACACACAATTCCCTTCAAACACAGCAGGAACTCCACTGCTGCCCCTTGGAAATGACACAGGCTGGGCTACAGGATCAACAGAGTGTGAAACAGACACTGCCTTCTGCCTGCTCAGCAGCCCAGACCCTGCACCCAGAAGGAGCATTTTTTTTTTCTTTAATAATCTCCATGTTTTAGTTTTAAGTGACAAATAAAAAAAATATGGATGTACTTAATGGTATTTTTTAAAATATAGCAGTTTGACATTCAGAAACTTTAGGTTGACTGGGAAACGAATTAATGATAATATCCACTTATTTTCTCCATGGAAAAGCTATAGAGGTGTTGAAAAAATATATTTCACATAATTATATGTTTAAGAAGCTCCCTTGGTATGCCAGCTCTGCAAAACCAACAGCATCACAGTTAAATCTAGGTGTGATGTAGTCTAATCCTATTTCACATACTTTATTTTCACTAAGAAACTGAAAATCAGGAATAACTCATCATGCCAACAGCTCCTGTGCAAATGCACAAGGTGGGGTGTGGGACTGGCATGACCAAGCATTCAGCATGCTCAGAACTGGCTGAGTCTGCTGTCCCTGCTCTGAGGATCCCCACCAGTGCAAACCTGCAAAAGAAAATCTTGTGTCCCCAACCTCTCCAAACATGGAATTGACACATGAGAAGCTCTGTTTTACCTCAGTGTTTAAATTAGAAGCGTTCAGTCACTATTGGGCTTGGGAGAATGATGCAGAAAAGCTGAAGTCCCTGAGGACCCCATGGCAGATGAAGGCATGGACCCCTTGAAATTAGGAGTTACAACTCTCTTTTTGAGAAAAAAAACAATTTCCTTTGAGAGTTCAGAGATAGAGCTTAATTTATGTGTTTTGAGAGGCTGTCTCTCTCAATTAATTATAGCATGAGCCTAGGGAAATGCAAATACCTGAAATAAATAGCATGATGACATTCCCAGCCTTCACTGAAGATTTTTATCAGTTTCATTCTCTCCCTCAAGGGAGACAATTGACAAAAATCTTACAGGTAGACTGTTGACAAATCACAGTTTTCTGCCTTAGCTCCCTAAGAAGATAATTTCTTCAGATGTCTCTTTTGCTTTGGTGTGTTTTTATTTCCAGCTCTTCTTACTTCTTCTGAATTTGTCATTTTGCTTTCAATTCTTATTTAAGAAAGACCATTTCTGATGGGGGAAGCACCAGCATTTTCCAGCCTATCTCTATTTGTCATACTGAAAGATGGAAGGATGATGACATTTTGAAAAAAAAAAAGGATATTGCAGTAGATTAAAACGCTGATCAGAGGGAAGAAAAAGACAAATCTGAGTCACAGGCATTGTGTTACAGTGCATCAGAACAAAGCACAGCATTTGGATTTCTTATTGACCTCCTAGCACTAACCCCAAACCCACAGCTTATTTCTTGCTGCACAAAAGGGGAGAAAAAATTACTCCCTTTCTAAACTCTCTTATTTGAGTGGAGAGAAAAATATCTTGCTAGTGTTTGTGAAGCGCTAAAGGAAAAATCCACAAGCAGTGTGGAAAGTAAGTCCAAAGGATGTGCTTGCCAAAACTGAGAGGCTGAGGAGCCTCTATCTACCAGGCAAGAAATAACTCCTCACTCAGGAGAGTCTCTGGAGATGCATATAGCTGGTAAAATGAGAGAGAACTCCTGGCTGAGGGAAACTAAGAAGGAAAAGCTATCCTAATAAAGGTGCTTGTGGGTAAACAGGAGGTTGAAGAATTGAAACTTATACAGATCGAACCAGTCCAGAGTCCCCCAAGGGTTTTTCTGGGCAAATTGCTTTTGTAACAGTTGTGTGAAGGCTTTTTGCTGTGGGAAAACAAGTGTGTATGCACATAGCAGATGTGCCATTTGTCTCCTTGAAGCAGTTTACCTCATAGTCTCACAAGAAGAAGAGTTTTGATGCCAGTTCTACAGTGACCATCAACTCTGACAGTGCCAAATGCCCAGCCCAGGGCCCTGGCACTACAGGGCCCAGGCTGCTGCTGAACCTGCCAAGCTCTGAGGAAACACAGGAGAAGACCCTGAATAACCCCCAGCCAGCATTAACTCCACATTAATGTTAGAAAAATGTTAGAAAAAAATAATGGCAGTGGTTTAGCATCCCTGCCCAATGTTTACAGCTCAGGGTAGCCTACTGCAGCTCAGTGGGGTGTACGTTTAATCCTGGGAGGATGAGCTACAGCCTTCCCAGCTCAGACAGAGAACCGCCAAAGTCACTGAAAGTCGTGAGCTTGTGAGTTATCACATGCACAACCTCCTACTGGCATCCACATTTTTATATCAAAGAAGCACATTATAAATTACAGGCTGAATATACTTTGCTGAAATAGTAACAAGATGCTTTTGGACACTGGCACATTGCTGATTCAGGGCAAAAAACTCTTCCCAATTTATCAACCCTCTCTCCTGCAAGAGGCTGAGACTTACCCCATAGGGACTACATCAAGCACAAAGGAAAACCCTGCTTAAAGCATCAGGAGCTCATTACTCAGAGAAGGACTTCAAGATTAGCTCCATCACTTCTGCTGCAGATTTAACCATGTATAAACCATACAGTTTGTTCATTCTTCTTCTAATCAGCTATGTACTGTAGGTGCATTTCCACAAAAAATCAACCCAAAACAACAAAACCAAAACCAAGCCCCTGATTTTAGTCAATATATATTCATAGTTTCTTTGTTTGGATACATTCAGTGCTCAAGTCAGCAGGTATTTTATTTTTGTGTGGGGAAAAAAAAAAAAAGTTGAGTTGTAAAAGAAATAGAGAAAAAGCATGAATATAAAATGAGCTATTCATATGTATTTCAGATGAATTGTCCTCTGCTCTTTGCACTGTGATCATAGCTATGAAAACATTCTGGGGAGATAGAACTTGTAAATTTTGCAAGTTTCAAGGACAACAGGTCTACCTGTGTACTTTATTGTGCATTGTCTCGTGCTTTTCTGAACTTTTTTAAAACACTTACAGATCAGTGTTCATTTCCTGTGTGTAGGTTATAAATTTCTTTGTGTGGGATCTGTGTTTTAATTTTTTGTTTATACAGAAATTCTGAAGCCAACTGGTGCCATTTAGTGCTACTGGAATGCAGCTAAAATACTGAGAGTTAGTTATTACAATTGCACTAATATAGAGGATCTGTCTCTGGGGATTAAACCACAGCTGTTTTTTGGTAGATACACCCATACACATAATTATACACTGCACATACATGTGTATAAACACTGCTAGAGAACACAGGCCCTCTTTTTTTAACTAGGTATAGTCATGCAAGATCAATCCCAATATATAAAATAATTGTTACAAATCACAGTCCCATCACCAAAATTCCGAATGTTTTGGTGAAGGATTTCTAATTAGGGTGAATCTAAGTTGTTCTTTACCTGGACAGAGGGGTCAGGATTGGAGCAGCTTTCTGACATCACTCATAATTTAGCTACTTCACAGAACATCTTTACTTGCAGCCTTAGAACAGGCTCTGTACAGAATTTTGAGTAATCCACTGCTGAGCTGAATGTTAGACTCCAGCCTAATGCCCTTCTCAAGGGAATACATTAATTCAGGAACAAACAGCACTGCACCCTGTGCATCTGCCTTACCTTTACAGTGCAGGAGAAAATGCCTGTTCATGGGGCTGAACTTGGCACTGAAGTATGTGCACTGGTCCTTCAAGAAGTTACACGAGAGACACTGACGGTTCAGTGACCCCACTGTTGATACACTGGGGGAAGAAAATGGTCAGAAACATTTTACACTGGAATAAAATACAATGAAGTAAACTTGGCCATGTGGACAGCATTCAAAAGCTGCCCAAAGCAACAATGGCACAGCAATAACTCACAGTGCTGGGGGTAACAATTAGCATTAGTAGGAAACCATGAAAACCTCACTAACCTCAGATTTAAGCACTGAAAATGAGGTGATTTGCCCCCACACTTAACGTTATGTGATTAAACCCTATAAATATTTTTATATAGAAAAATTTACTTAGAATTTGATTACTTTTAAAACACAGTCATGTTAAATGCTTGTATTTATGTTTAACTTTTTTAGATGCTTATAAAGGACTAGTGAAGATGGAAGTAGTAAAAACATTTTTTTAAAATTTTTTTTCATTTTCCATTTCTCATAAAACGGCAATTTTAATTTTGAAAAGCTGTGGTTCCTTCCTTGTTGCCTCTCAAGCACACTAATTTTCACACAATGTGAATGATTACCCAAGCACCATAGCACTTATGGCTTGGGATGAAGAAGCTGATAACACAGCCCCATGTACCTCTTACCTGTGCAGCTGTCTTCCTCTTGAGGACTCCTCAGTGCTTAAGAAATAACTGTGTCCAAAAGAGGAAAAAAGTTAAACTCAGTTTGGTAAACTGTCTGATTTGGGGAGTGTTTAGAGAACTGAGAGACACCATAAGTAACATTTTTAAAAATTAAAAATTCACAAATATCCATGAAGATCAAATACTTATATATAAACCCAAGTTCCAAGATTGAACTTAGATCCAATATACAGATTAGTATATATATCTGTATACTAATATATCTATATATCATACTATATATAGAGAGAGAATATATATAGTACATATATACATATATATATATATATCTCAGAAGCTATACAATTTCCTGTTAAAACAGTGATGAAAACAGGATTTAATGGTTTTAATTACTATCATGCCCAGGAGCTCCAGTAGCAACCAGGACACTTCTCTGCATAAAAAAAATAGAGAAGAGAAAGTTTCTGCCTCACTCCAAGAGTCTGCAGTATAAATCCAAGTGGTAGATAAAGGTCACAATGAAATTATGTCATATATTACAATAAGTCTTATGACATCTGAGAGCCTCCTTGAGCTGTAAACCAAATTTTTCTTCTGTCTCCTTTGCATGCGTGGAAAGAGACTTTGCAAGAGCACCAAGACAAGCCCTTGGTGTTTCCCTGATGAGATCCCCACCAAGTTTCTGCTTGAGGGGCAGAAGGGGGGCAAGGCAATCCCCTCAAGGGGCTGAGACAGCCCAGGTGACATCTGTCACCTCTCTGCAGCCTGAGTGCATCCTCATTGTTACCCTGGGGCCTTGCAGAAGTACCAGGAAATTCTCTATGGCTGTATTTTCAAAATCCATAGAAAGACTTGTTAAAAAAGGGTTTTCCCCAGGAATTATTGCAGCCTCAAAAAGTTCCTGTTGAAATATCACTTATTTTAAAGTAAATGAGAATTAGATATGCTTGTGTATTTTTTTCCAGGGACAGATAAAAGTGAAAATTAAGCAAGATCCACTGAAGTCAGGTGAAGCCTTCAGACATTTTGTGTTAGTTGTAAACTTCTCCCCAAAACCACCAAATATGCATGGCATTTCCTTCCACTCTGTCACTAAGATGGGCAGGGAAAGATTTCCCTGTGGGTGAGAATCAGGAGCTCTGATAATCACTACAAATAATTAGTTGGATCAGATCCCCAAAACACTGAGACCTCATGCAGTAAAGGTGTGATGTTTTATCAAGTACTAAAAATTTATTATGACTTCCTAGCTGGATTCCAGGAAAGAAGTTACCAAAATGTTATTACTGCTGCACTGTGTTGATTCCTTTTATTCTGAAAAATACAGAGTCAGTCACAGTGTGATTCTTTTCCTCTGCATAAAAAAGAATTTAGGGAAAGAATGGCAGATGAATTGTCTTACAACTGCACCTTATATACTCAGGTATGTCAAAGTTATGGTAATGCCCCAAAATGAAAGAAATGTTGTTGTTTAATTTTGATTTAAATGGATTCAACCTTAATAGTTTGAATATTTTTATTAAAAAAGAGAACAGTGCTTACATCTTTTGAGTATTTTCATCATATGCCAGGATTTTGATAACTTCCCAGTTCCCCGATGTCAGGTGTCTCACACTGATTTGTTCACTTTTAGCCTGGTGAGAGACAGAAAACATTACCTTGCACCTTGCTACATTCTCTGCCTAGCAGGCATTCCCTGCACATGTCATTACTGATTACAGCTTTTTAAACTTTAATATGCAACATAATATCTTTAAACCACAAACCTCTCATTTTTGACAGGCCTGAACTTTCTTTATCCTTTCCCTCCCATCTATAAGCCTTTCAAAGTCATTAAAATAATCTCGGTTTTCAGCACAATTTTTCTTTCAGTTGCCCCCATGTCAACAAACAGTAGAAGTCAGGATGCAATGCAAGTAAAACCAGCTCTTTGGCTGGAAATTGCAGCAGACTCTTCATCAGACACAGGTTAACAACAACAAAACCTAAGTGAGAAGCTGATCTGAGGGTGTTTCCTAGTGCAAAAGGTAAAATCATGGCTCAGGCTAAAGATTAAAACTTCAACCCTCACATCTTGGACATACTTTATGTGGATTATTTTTCTATATTATGGTTATTATACTTGGGCTGGATATACATATTCTTAATTTTCAAATTCAAGACAAACTTTATAGAGAAAAGGTGATACTCAGAGGTGATTCTCAGTGGTTGCAAGGCCTACAAAAAGCTATAATGGCAAAAAGTTTGGCCTTTTTTTAAAATCTGTTTATTTTTGAACTGTGCCCTGAGCTCCACATCAACAGCTGCAATAACTAAAAAGAAGCAAATGCTCAGATATACCCTGTGAGACGTGTCTGGAGCTGGCAAGGCAGAACCCAGTCCCTTGGAACTCATCTGTTTCCTAACAGATGCACAAGGAAAGAATGATGTAGCAGCTCTATGACAAGCCTTGCAAGTACCAAATGAAATCAGGATATTGTGCTAGGTGCTGTACATATGTTTATGATGAGGGCTCCCTGTTCAGGAAGATTCTGATATTCAGTGCTATCTCCAGGAATGATTAAAATACATATTGGTGATTTATTGTAAGTGACTATTTCTTCTCTAGAGAGAGAGAAGCTGCAACTATTGAAATAGATATTTAAATATTAAGATCACAGAATCTAACAAGAAATAGCAATAAAAAGCGCAGCCAAGCGTTAATAAACATGGTTATTTTTCAAGGTTACAGCCATAATACATAATTTATGAAGCTTGCAGAAAGTTATCGCCTTGATCCATTAAAGTTACTTTATAATTCTTATTTTGTGGTTGGGAAAAAAAGAGACTTTCTAGAGTTGCAAAACTCCATGAAAGAAATGTCTAGATACATAAGACATGATTCAATCCCATTTTGAGATTAGTTTCCTTTAAATATTTCATGAGTTGCTAAAAGCATTTGAAAACAATAACCCACACATCCAGCCCTCTACATTCAGACAGTAAATAATCTATGATAGACAGTAACCTTTCAGACAGTAACTTCTCCCTAGCATAAAGATTTAATTAGATGCCTCTGCTAACGTGCTTTGTTTCATTGACACGTGCTTTTCTGAAGTGCAGTCAAAGAAATGCAGCCTGAGAAAGAGCAGCCTTTGTTGTAAGATTGAGAAACCAGCATCAGTGATTAAATTAAAGCGAGCCATTAAAAATTGGTTCTTTATCCCTGCAAGCCCACATTGGTTCTGTTTTAACTTTCCTGCACACAAAAGCTGATTTCTGTCCATGGGCTGATGTCTCTGCTGGGTGGCACCAGAGGAGGAATGAGAATCCCAATGCCAAATTCCAGAGTTACCCTTTTCCATCACGGAAATGCCGTGACCGTCTGGGTACTGGTGATCTGCTGACTGCTTTAAATTCTGCAGGGCACCTCACCTGCTGTGCTGCTGTGGCTCTCACAAGGTGTGACAAACATCTAATGTGACAAAGGGCTTTATGTGCAACGGTTAATATACTTTTTATGCCTCTATGTTTGCTTTAGAAATAATGGACAATCAGATTAATGCAGTGTGTAAAACACATCATATAAACATATTTCCTGCCCTTTACTGCTCTGTATCAGCCCCATTACCAGGCAGAACGTTGCTTACTGATGAATAATGGCTGATACATGGGATATCACATTTCCTTTTCCTCAGGAGCAGCTACATGCTTAAAGCCAAGTTTGTCACTGGTGATACCATTCAGATTTGTTTATTCATGCAGATGGCAGGAAAAATAGGAGTATTTTGTTTAGTTTTGGAGCTGTGCAGTATCCAGGGCTCTAATTCTGCCTAAAAGGGACAGAATACTAAATTCTGAAACATAAGCTTGACTTTAAACATTCATCTGCTGGAATTAAAAGATGTGTTAAAATGTAGGCATGCATTTAATTACCTTACTAAATAGGAGTGAGCTTAACCTTTGCTTAAATATTTTCCGGAAGTTGAATCAAGTTTCCTGCACTTTTTAGCAGCAAGAAATGTCAGAGCCTACAAGGTTATGGCAAATTTGATTGTATCTGTAACATCCTTGGGAATGTTGCAAGTGAACCTTCAGATCCAAATCATTATTATTTCATGTACTTATTCATATTTAAAGGTACTTATTCACACTGTGAAAGATACCAAAATAAGACTTGATTGACTAAACGGTTTTGCTCAGGTGTGAATTTTTATGTGGTTATTATATCAATACACCTTTACCAGACTGTCATCTGAGTTACTGTTTTCTTTAAGAAATAGAATTTGACATGTCTGTGATCCCTTTTATCTTTGCTGAGTCTTTCCTGATATGTTTACTCTGGTGAATGAGTATCTTTGTTCTTGTTTCTTCAGGTTAAACTGTCATTAAAGTTCTTTTGTTCTTGTTCTGTCTGCAGTGCACTGTGAACATATTTCAGACTTAATAATGTTCATACCAGAACCCTGTCATAAAGGCAGATAACAGAGCTGCCTGGCACAAATCTGCTATTTTGATGTTTTGGGTACCTTGGTAATCCCTCCTATGTCATATGGCTCTGCTAAAGCACCTGGATTGATGCTCTGATGATTTAAATAGATGCCTTGGAGTGTTCCGTTCCAGGGCATAATTTTCTTTATTAGTTCATCACAACTGCATACTGGTGACCTTCAAAGTCACACTGCAAATTTATCTGCTTTCAGATTCTTCTTTGGAAGTAATGACCCTGGGAAATGGAAGCCGCTGAAAAATGTTGCAAAGGGTAATAAAAGTGTCCTAACAAATTTCAAGTTTGGGTATTGCCTCCCTTCACTGTTCTGTAAGAGCAGATTCTGAACAGACATTTAAAATTATTTGTTATTTAAAAATATGCACGCACAGTGTATTTAGAGAAGTTAGAATTAGTGTTTACTCTGGAAGAAGTTATAAACACGTCCCACTGCACTGAGAGACAACCTGGACAGGACCAATGACCACGACATAGGTGTTCTGATTAAACTGAAGCCCAGGCCTTTGCCTGGGCCACAGGAAAGTCCCAGACAAGCAGTGGGATGTTGAAAGCAGCCTGACCAGAGCCTTACCTGCACAATGAACATGGCTATGTGGTGAAACTCGCCACGGCCACCCTGCTTCACTGGCACAGTCATGAAGAACTTACTGCCGTCCTTGGAGAACACGGGTTCTTCATTCTGAAAATGCAACATTATCTTAGGCTGGCACACTTTTCACTACGCTTCTCAACAAAAGAACAGCATAAATTTTATTATCTCCTTGGTTTTGCAAGTCAGTTGGAGAAGACACCCTTAGGTTTTAAGTCTATTCTGCTAAGTTTAACAAAAAATGTGGCGGCTAAAGCTGAATATAGTTCATGCCATGTGCAATGCTGTCCTAAGGGAGTACAGCCCTTGCAGAACTCTCCCTCACAATGAAAGCTTTGGTAATCTCGTTCCTAATGCAGGGGGGACTTTCCAGGACAGGGTCCTTCACAGACATACAAACAATGACAGAGAGAACTCTACGGCTGAGGAGGAGAACAAAAGTTACAATGGTTTGGACTCACTGAGTACATGTTTAACGCCCACTGACCTTGATAAAGTTGTATGGGAAAAATAAGCACATTGAAGTGATATTCTGAATCAGGCCTTTACCACAAATTGTAGCCTGATGTGATACCATCTCTCCATGTCTAGCTTTGCACAGAAATATTAAAGGAAAGTGGCTTGCTATAAAAGCATTGGTGGGGTTTTTTTCTTTTTATTGTTAAAATGATTTCTCATTTGCACATTGCAAAATGAAGCCTAAAATGTAGTTTAAATTGAATGTGTTTCATCCAGTTATTGGACAGTTCTTCTGAAGTGATGAAAGTGGAATAATTGGCTGACATATTAGTTAAACATATTGTTCTGGATATGAATTTAGAAATATTTTACTTCCTCATTCCAATTATAGCCCATATGACCTCTAATCTTTGAACTCCTTCTGCTTTAATTTGGTGAGATAATTTTCAAATCAGAAACAAATCACAGTAAGTAGGACATGCCTGGAATGGGATTCATCTGGTCTGTCTTCCACCATCCCAGACTTAGGGAGTTAATCAGCTGTTCATCTAAATGCTGACTGAACTGAATGCAAACAGAGCAGAAACTGAAGGGAATACTGCCTCCAAAACCCTCACAGGTGTCTCAGGATTTTATTAGCTTATAAAATAACACACAGTTAAATAAAAATGACAATGAAGCAATTACGCATTATGCACCCAGAAACAGCATTTATACTGTACCTGTTTAGGAAGCCACAGGTCTGACTGCATTTCATATTTCTAAAAGAAAAAAAAAAAGCTTTTATGGAGTAGCTATAGATAAAAAATATTTCCCACATTCAGCAAAAGGTCTCTAGCTATTCCACAGGGTTTTTTTCTACTGTGTTACAATCTCCTCATCTCTTTGCTGGCACTTGTGTTGAAACAAATGATAATTTAATTACAAAGTCAGCTGCTTTATTCAGTTTTTGGTCGAATACCACAGGGGAACTAAAAATGCCATTTCAGTCCTTTCTGATTAGCTATCAAGAAGCTTTACACAGGCAGTTGTATTTGTTTTTTACCTCTGGGCATCATCTGACAACTGGATATTTTAGGTCCTTCATCAACACTGGGCAAACAGCCAACATCAAGCTCAAATTGTAAGACCTTTTCAAATCACAATCCCATGATTTAATGGGTTGTAGTGTGGCATTAGTGATGACAAAAAAAAATAAAAACAAATTATTGAGTTTTATTGTTCATACTCATATTTTACATTGTGCCATCTGAAAAGAAATACCCAACAAAACAACCAAATATCATGCACACATTGTTGGAAAAAAAAATATATAATATATATCAGCTGCTGCAAATTGTCATAGTCACAGTGAAGTAATGAAAATTTATTAGCTATAGAAGAATCTGCAGGTATAAGGCCTGAAAATGAAAATCTGTAGCGGTTGCAGCAGTTGGCTTTACACATTCATTTTTGAAACTGAGAACGTGTGCAACATCCTAGGGAGGAAAAGTTTACAGCTGAAATCAAATGGTGTGATACAATGTTAAATTCTCACAATATTTACCCTTTCCTCGTCCATTAGGGATTTCAAGGGTATCACCTTATCCCAGAGGGTGCAGGAACCCTCCAGGATGAGCCAGGCCTGGGATGTGCTCACAACAGTGACAGTGCATCACTATCTTTCCTCACCATCCCAAAAATGTCCTTTGCTGCACTCTAAGTGTTCTGGAGTGGGATTTCTCAGTCTCTCTCTCTTACACTATGTCCTGGATTACAGGTCCCTGGTTACCTACTTCCAACTTGTCCAATTGACCTTGGAGCACATAAAGGTTTCCCTCTCAGAAGCAGCTGCAGTGGTTCAGGACCAACCTTCTTAATAAAAAGACAAAAGGCTCACAGGAACCAGGGGAAATCAACCAAATCTCCACGGTCACAATCTTAATCCACACTCTGGGGATTGATTCATAGTTTCTGAGTGAGGAAAAGCACCCTGTAGTATGCAGCACATACAAATGAAGAAGATGAGCTTGGAAATAATCTCTAACACTTCAACACAACTGACTTCAGCAGCAGACACTTTTGACTCAGAGGCCAACATTAATCACTCATAACCATTTACACTGCCAAATTATACCCTCTGCTTTGGAGCATCTGTTGGTACTGATATCAGCACGTATAGAAAATATTTATACTTTTAGCTGGTTCTGGGAAGAGATTGTGACTCAGAATGGGAAAGCAGCCAAGTGCGTTCAAGATGCGAGATTGACTGCAAAAATGGGGAGATGTAATGCAGGAGTGTCAGAAGTCAAAGTCTGGGTCCAGGGGTGGAATGTGTCTGGATTCAAAGAGAAAAATGTATTTCAGTTTGGCTTACATTCAAAAATGAAATATCCCTGTTGCCTTTCAATTTATTTTTTTTTCTAAAGTTATTTCATTCTGCGATCAAATTTGAAGGAGTTATAAGAATTTTACACCTTTTCCTTAAGTGTATTTAAGCTGTGAGAGACAGAAAGATCTAAACCAAAACTGTGCAGGGGGAGAGAGGAGAAACCAGTCAGCTGGAAATATCTGTCAGAGGACAAGTTTGTCACTGCTCTAGGTATATCCCAAGTACACGATGTTCAGCAACTGCAGTTTCCAATGAGGCTAATGAATGAACAAAGCTTAAAAATTCTGAAAATGTCACTCAAAGTTGTTAATTGCATGAACTCATTTCACCATATTTGGAATTTTCTCACATCCATTTCCTCCCCAGTTGACTAATTATATTCAGCTTGCAACTACTGCATCTGCAAACTGATTTCCAAATATCTTTTTCTGAATATGAAAACAAAATGCAGAAGAAACCTTGAAAAGAGACCTTGGGAAAAAAACAAAACAAAACCAAAAACAAACACAAAACCAACAAACTACTCACCCTGGTACAAGCTCCAGTTGTGGTTTCACAGACTGTAAGGATGGAGATATTCTGAGCTCTGTTTAACCATCTCACCACAGCCTTGGTGTTGCTTATCCACTTCACCATGGTGATATAATATTCCCTAAGCAAAACATTTGAAAACACAAGGTTCAGATCATTGATATTCCAGATTCAACTTTCAAAAAAAACCCCATATATACAGCTCATTCAAATGTTGAATTTGTACTGCATGACAGTGCCAGTATTAAAGGATGGAGAAAATAACCCCAAATGTCCAGCATCTGTGTTCTTACAAGTGGGATGGTTCATTCCTTCAGTGTGATGTTCCCCTGGGAAATTTTTGCATATATACACAAACTTTACCAACTGTGAAACATATGCTTGCAAATACACATGAACTGTGTACTTTCCAGCCAGCTTAGAAACAAGCACTGAATTCCAGCAGAAGCCAGGATTTTCCTACAACAAACAACTTCAGGTGACACACATTTTTGCAAAATAATCCAGGCCTACTGCCAAAGGAAAAAAAAAAAAAAAAGTTCTGTAATATTAGAGTGCAGCTATAGCCCACTTCAAAATTAAAAAAATAACAAGTATTTTATAACAAGACTCCTGGATAAAAGGGAGGTCCCTCTCACTATCAATGTGTTCCTGTCTCTGTTTTAACAAACAGCTCATAATATCAGCCACATTTTCTGTCCCTCACCAACCCTGGCTGAGCACACCATGCTTCCTGGGCCCATGGTACGGCAGGTCTGGGTTCTAGGATTTGGGTTCTAGGGTTGTAGTTCATGGTCTAATGTTCTCGGGTTCTACTTTGGGTTCCTCCCTCCTCCCCAGATCCTGCTGTGCTGTCAGGCTGGGGATGTTAGGAGAATGTTGCAGTCTGTGACCCCAGCTATTGCTTTCCCTCCTCCCCTGGTGGCAGCTGCCAGCTCTCACAGTCCAGCTGAGTTAAGTGCAACAGTGGAGTGAGCTTGTCTGGAAAAAACTCAGACCCCCTTTAAAACAAGGGGCTTAGCTTGAGTACAATTAGGCTTTTAAGCTTTTAATCTATTACTGATAGAGATCTCATTACTCTTTGACAACAGGCTTTTAATTATACATTCAAAAGCCTCCTTACTGGATCAAAGATGCTGAGCAGTGCCAGCTGCAGAGCTGCACACAGGAGGGGCAGACACAGGAGTGCAGTGTGCCTCCACCCAGCCTGCTGCTGTGCTGGCACAACATACCTGAACAACCCAGCAGGCACAGAGTCCTCTGGCTTCCAGTAAAACACATATTGTCACATCTGGATACCAGGAGGATAAATAGAAATAGGGACTTCAAGTGTGTTCTGAGTCTAGTATTTACCTCTTATATTTTTTTTTTCTTTAACAAATGTTTAATCTTACTGAAGGGCAAAAAGGTATGCACAAGTTAAACACGATCTACCATGACACCAAGGGACACAAGCAGGACAGCAAACAGTTCGTGTCTCCAAGTCCTCAGGCTCTATTGTACACACCTCCAGCTTCCTCTTTTTAAAGAGGAAAACCCAATTGCATTCTGGACAAAGGACTGAAGCAAAATATTAAATTATGTCACTGAAGAAAACGTAACTGTACACATGAAGTGCAAGCACCAAGGGGGAAACAGTAATTGCATGAAATACAACCACATATCTGAAGGAAGACTGTCTTTCTTTTTGTGGCATTAAAAGTGCATAGTAGGTAGTAAATTTTTCTACAGAATGAAACTTTCAGGAGTAAAATTTACAAGTCCTATCCCTATCTTTATATCAGAATAGCCTGAACAGGACTTGGGAAATATTACCAAGCACCTTTACAGGATCCCTAAAAGAAGAAAATTAATTTTTCATCAAATTTATTCATTGAATTTTTCATTGAATTCATTCAATCTTACATGAAGTTCCCAGATGCCCTAAAAATCAGGGAAACAGTTTCATGTCTTCAAAGGTCCTACACCAGACACAATTTGGGACAAGTTGAGAACCTGAATGTTACTTTTTGTGGTTAGCTAACAGAACCTCTTTCCCCTTCCCTTAACCCTCCTTCCCCATATCTATGGTTTCTCTGTGTGGAATCTCTCCATAACAGCAGATGTTTATGACCTGTACAATACCTATTTCCAAAATGTTTCTTCCCTGAAAGATCCTTAAAACGATATGGGACAATGAACCACTCAATTTAATTCTGAAAGTCTCCCATGACCTATTTACTAATGAGTCCATAATGAAAGGGTTAGGAACACACTGAAATAAATTGACTGCTAAAGGTAGCTACTATTTTTACTAAAAAGGTAATACTTTAGGGGGAAAAAAACCTCCCAATTATTACAAGCTTCAAAGATTTTCATTCTAGAAAAGCCTATTTAAAGCACATTTTCCACACCCCTGTATATACTGATATATGGACGTATATGGGTTGATGACCAGTGTGAAGGCTGTTACTGAAATCCTGAGTCAAATCCACAATTTACAGTAAAGCTGGCTCACAATTATACAATCTTTAAAAGTTTTACAGCATGGAAATTATGCTTTAATAGTTAAAATGAAGAAGAAACTAACTTTTTTCTCTAGGTTTAAATAGATTTACTCAGTCTTCTCATGCACTAGCAAGCCAGAATTTTAATCAATTGAACAACAACAATATCTTTAGCAAGAACTGGCAAAGATGTTCAGAGATTTGGTTTCAGTTTCAAGAAGACAAAAAAAAAAAAGTTTTAAGATTCATATTTGAGTCTACTATTGCTTTCCATCTGCTGAGGAGGCAGAACGAATCTGAAAACCCTGAAGTGAAACCATAACATCTGAACATTTTCAAGATTATCTTTTCCTTCGATATCTTTTCTTACACATTGCTTTCTTGCTTAACTTCGTTGTGCCTTCTGACACTTAAAGTTCAATTTAATGCCATTAAGGAGAGTGAAGATGCTGATTTTGATGGCAAGAAATCTCTTTCAGACCTTATAGCATTGTTTAAATTAATGAAGGGTTAGCAAGCAGCAGCAAATTTTATTATGTTCTTCAGTAGAAGTCCATCAATAGAAAGAAAATACTTAAAAATGCTCAACTCATTCAAAATAATTTCTCTTACAATACAATCAGTAAGCATTTCAGTTGACACTAATAATTGCAAGGCATAATTCACTATTAAATTATTCCTGCAATAAATTAGAGTACCTCAATTTGTGCAGAAGACAGCTACACCAGCCTAAGATTGTTTGTAACAGTTGTGAATATGTGGCCATCCTGATTGCTTTGGGAACAATTACCATAAAACATTTCACCATGAAATTCTATACCTTGACTTAAAGCTGTCAGGTGGCATCAGTTCCAGGGTATGTGCTGGTCCATACAGATTAACTACAAACAGCTTTACTGTGGGGTTTGTTTGACCTGCCTTTGGAAAAGAAAAAAAAAATAAATAGGAGTTTTAGAGGCACTGAATCAGTGACAGCTAAGCAGACTCACTTGTTAACATAATTCAGTATCTTTATAATAATGAAAAGTTATTAAAGTTCAAGTATCTTAAATCTGAAACATTCATCTCATAGCCGTATGAATCACACAGATAAAAATAAGAACTGCTGAGTGATTCTCTCACCATCCTTTCCTGATGGAAGACCTTCCTGTACAGAGCAAGCAACCAGCCCTAGAAGTGGCTTTGTTTGGTTCAGTGAAGTCAGCTGCCAAAACACAGTCAGTTCCTAAACCTGCAGGTAAATCCAGCCTCAGCTAAGCCTGTTTCAGATGCTATTGTTCCTTCTTCTGAAAAGCTGCACTGCCTCAGTCTGGGATAGCATTCCTCCTCTCCCTCCTCTCATTTTCTTTACCCTTTTCTCCTCAATCTTCCTTCCCTTGTTTGCTGAGCTGCAAATTTCTGGTCTGGACCACGAGGCAGCTGCTGTGGCAGGCTAGCTCCAAGGGAAACAAAATGCTTCTTGTTGCTAAAGGGGAATAACATGGCAGTTTGATAGATATCCACTGGGAAGAGTCTGATAAATCTTGAGGAGCTATGAGGAGGTGGGAATCATCCTTCTCCCATAACATGGCTCGTTACTAAGGGATGCTCCTGAGATGAAGAGAAAACAATGGAAATAGGAAGAGAAGCTCTGAAGGGCTGCAAGGAGGTGCTACAGGACCCACATCCCTGTCCTAGACATCCCCAAGCTCCAGTTTCATGTCACAGGAATTACACTACATAACACCCTTGGCACACGAAATATGAACTGTGTTCCTCAGTGGGGCTGACCCCTGTTTAATACTGGAAGGAAAAGGTAAAAATCACTGATTCTATGGATTTACCATAGCAAACGACAAAGTTGTACACTTGGCTCTTCACAGGCTGAAATTCACCCACAAATTCCTTTTAGAAATTGGGCTTATCTCAAAATAAAGTCCAAATGCTGCATCCACTCATTTCTGGGTGGTATGGAGCACAAGAAGTGCATTTCTGTGTTTTTAACACTGCTAGGAAAAAAAAAAGTTCTAAAACATTTTTTTTAAGTATCCAGTCAGTGTATGATGTACACAGACAGGGATGAGCACATTCCCATGCACACAAAAACATGTGTGTTACATTTTATTTTTTAATCTTACTTATAATTTTCTCTGATGGTTGCACTCTATTATAAAAACCAAATCTTTTTTGTAATCTCTGTTGCTACACCACCAACTTCATTACCAATTAATGATGTTTAACAAGTAGCTAAATTTGTATTAAATGGAGACATTAAATAAAGATAATGTTTTTTCATTAATGAGATTACTGAAGTAGTATTGTGTATCACTTTTATGCTGAATTGCTAATGAAATAGAATTACTCCTTTCTCATTTACAAAGCTGACTTAAAAATATTCCTTATTCTTTTCTTTGCTCTGTCACTCAGGGCCTTTGCCAATGCAAAACTACCCCTAAAATTACTGTTGTTTCATTACTTCAGAGTATTATTTCATTGCACAAATACATTCTATTTATATAATCTATGTTCTTGTTTCACAGTACCTGGTACAGTCTAACTGTTCAGCCACCAAGAATAAATGTTCATCACCAAAAAGCAGTAGCAGGAATAGCAAGGGAACAGGAGTATTTTCTAAAGCTTTCAATGAACTTCTCCTGAAATGCCAGAGGAGTACCAGATAGGTGTCAGAAAGAAACCCAGGCACTTTGTGTGCAAGGGCTGGATAAACTGAACAGCTGGAAGATCAAAACAATAGATCTGGAGGCACCTCACCAGAAAATCCCTAGAAAATGGGAAGTGATTTCGGGCATTACCCCATCTGGGCTGTTCTTTCACTTTCCAAAACAAATATAAAAATCCTTCTATAAATCTTCTAAAACACTGATAGTTCTAAATTTTTTTTTTCTCTTTTTGATGGCCCTGAAAATATGTTACCATGGCTTATCTTATTCAATGCCAGTCTGCCACATTTACTAATAACAGCACAATCTGCTGAGATCTCTGCACCAGTGAAGGAACTTGCCCTGTGCTCTGCACACACAGCGCTGCTGGGGCTGGATCTTTTTCCTACACAGTCCTTCAAAGGCATTACCCTTCTCCCTGAGGCGCTGGATTGATTTTACCAAACCAAATATCAGTGATGAAATTACTTCAAATTAGTTTCTCTGCTGTCCCCTCA